>CAKNXH010001533.1:95603-109277 GCA_932178445.1 Andricus quercusramuli | reverse complement strand
TGAATTGAATTGAATTGAATTGAATTGAATTGAATTGAATTGAATTGGAGTGGATTTCCTCGTAGGTTTGTAGATTAGGACTCTATGCAAGCTATTTGCACTTATGATGACTGTTGTGATAAAAATTGTCAATAGCAACTTGTGACACAACTGCGCAAAATAGACTATTGCCGAAGAGTGTGAAACTTGCAGCATGAGCCGTAGACGGAGGAAGTACTGGTCGGCGCTTAGCGCACGAGCGAAGCGGCGAAGCCAGTACGAGAACGTAGACGAGTGCTAAGAGCTGAAGGCAAATGCTGCAATCACACGAGCTGCAGTTGCCTGTGCGCCCGTATACTACATGCTACTTTTGCAAGAAGCATACGAGAAAAGTATTTAGCCCTTTTCTACTTTGTGCATAACTTTTTTGTAATTTTTTAAAATATGTTTATCTTGCCCTTGCCCATTGTGTAGATTTACAAAATAGATGTGTTTAAAAATTTCCCATGCGCCAATATTACTCTTGCAAACTCTGCTGGTTTGAAGTACTTTGCACATCATTCAGAGTCGTGGAAGTCCTCACTTTCGTGGTGGGTGTTGTAAAAAGTTATTTGGCCTTGTGGTTGTTAAGTTCTCACGTGAGAAAGATAAAAATAAAATTTAGATTTTTGAGGAATTTTGTATTTCAACTTTAACTTTCGTCACAAGCTAGGAAAATAAATTTATTGATAATTTACAGAAGTCATAAATTTTTAATGTGACATGCCAAATTTAAAATACATTACCACCCCGTGGTTAGTCGGTTAATAAAATTGACAGGATTTGTCACTAACAAAGAATACAAAATTGCACTGAATCGATGAAATTTTATCATCTAATTATAAATTGAAACAAATATTTCAGAATAATACTATTTAAAACTTGAATAATCTATATTTTTCCACAACGCTAATTTATTCTTGGAATACGTTATTATTATGAATAATATTATATAACCATTCTTTTAAATTATATTTTCGTTCCATACACATTAATCATTTTTATTATCGTGTTTGATGATAATTATAAGAAGAAAACAAGATTTCAGGATTATTTATTATTCGATATCAATTTCACTTCATATAGGGGAAAATATTGATTGTATACGTTTCATGAATTATTATCCTGTCTGCATCATGCTCGTAGATTTTTATTATTGCTAAATCTAGCATTTCTAATTCCACACAGGAAATCCCCAATGGAATATATTGAGAGAGAAATGCAAACAAATCCCATCCTATGACTCGTGCAAATTTGTATTCTTTGAATAACTATAGTTAATGAATTAATTTATCAAAAATTTGTGTAAGAAAAGTAAAAAGAATTAAATGTAAAAAAATGATAAAAGATATTGTTGCCAAATATTTGATTGAAAATTACACTTCTAGGTAATTAATATATAAAAATGTATTTTCTTTATTTTATTTTCCATTTTATTTATTGTTAGCTGACAATAAACAAACAAGTAATTCAATCTGTATTTTCTCTTATAGCAATAATTCTAAAACGCTTCAGTTCTTAACAATAAACGAACAAAAAACGCTAAAATAAGATTTATTACAGCAATATTTTTTCTCTATAGACAAAAAGTTTTTCTCAGGAAAAAAATCTTGTGAGCGTGATGGTCCACGAAAAAAACTTCGCTGCTTGTAAAGGACCCTTTTCAGTTATTTATAAGGGGAAGAAAGTCCTGGGAATCTGTCCAGTGCCCACACTCTCATTTATTGGATGGATATAGGTATATATGCGCTCAGATATCTCCTATCGCACAATTGATTTCACATTTTCTTTTGCGATACATACTTATATATAATAGCTTCAGCAAAATTTCATGTAATAGAGGTCGATGTGGAACCGATTTCTTCAGATTATTTAAACCATTCAAGATTTCTAACACATTTACACGGAGAGACTTTTGGTATTAATATTTCTTTTATCGCATATCCATAATTGAAATAAAATATGCGAATTTAGGGATGATCGAGGTACGGTTAGAAAAAGTCGAATAGTGACTATGAAAATGCAGACTAATATCTCGGATTGGAATAAATCGTATGAATATTAGACTCTTACATACCAAAAATTACAGTATTTCTAAGTTGCTGTATTAAGTTTTGTAATAAATTCGTATAACGAAAATTGGCATAGTGCTTTGAAAGAAGCGAAAAAAACGCTTTGCAATCCTCCTAATTGCCACTATACGAAAAATAGGGATCACGTGATGTTGTGTTTCACGCTGGCGCATGGCAAAAAAAAGACGAAAAGTATGAACGTACACTATTGCATGGGCTATGCTTCCTGACATATATATATATATATATATATATATATATATATATATATATATATATTCGGTTTCGGTTTCGGTTTCGATTCCTTTGGAATGGAACCGAAGGGCTTATGACAAAGCCACCGAACGCGTCCTCGGGTTGCGGATAGAGGGTTCCTGTACCAAGGGTTTCTGCTGAATATGGTTACAATAATTAATAAGCAGTCGCGGACAATTGTCCAGGGATGGTCTCGAAGGAATAACCCCCAAGCGAAGGCGTGAGAACCGTGCCTAAAGCTGAACGTCACCTGGGTGAGGTGTCTCTAACGGTGATTCTGGGAAATCGGCGACTCTCAGAGTATACAGCCTTATCCTTGCATGCGGGGCTCTACAAGGATGGACCAACCCTTTCCCTAGCTGCTCGTGGGAACAACAATGACAACACCAAACATAGTTGTAGTAAGTGCGGTTCAAAACAATCGAACGCGCAGGGCTCCCGACAATGGGTCGGACAACAATGCCGACTACCCTACAGTTGGGGGAGCCAATCAAGACGGAGTCAATGCGATTGACCGGCGGAATCTTGTTACTTTTAAGTGGACGGATCAACTCAATGACGGCCTGCTGGAGTGCTACGATGCCAGTATGGTCCCTGAACGAGAAGGTTACATGGCACGACTGCATGCTCTGTGGTGCGAGAAACACCCAGAGCTCTCAGACTTTTCGCCGAGAACCTCCGGAAAAGAGGTTATATAAGCGGAGTGCCTACTCAACCGCATCCAGAACAAGCCGGCAACAGAGAAAGAGAGGCGACACTGAGACCAACCGCGAACAGGCATCCAATAGAGGAAGAACGATGCTTCAGGACCCGGAGAAACATCAACATTCAGGTTTCTCCCAAGCCCAAAGATCTGACTGAATTGGATGATGAACTTCGTGGAGATTTTTCCGAAGAATCCGACCTCTGGACTATCAGTTGTGGTGCGTACAATGCAGCGAGAACTTTGGCAGATGCAAGCTGTAAAACAAAACCAACGGTTGATCATAAGACCAAAAGAAAAATGCATCAACTCAGCACAAAGATAGGCTGGGCTAGACAGTACGCGTCCCGCATTCAGTGTGTGATTGACTAAATAACACCTGGCAGGAAAATTACTGCCAAGGTTCGACTGTTCGCGCGCGAACTGCGGATCCGTCATCACACAATCAACAAATCAAAGCTAATGACCATCAGACAGCATATTGTTGACAGAGTACGAATACTATCTAACGCTAGGAGAAGTCTAGAGCGGAGAGAGAGGTGGGTCAGAGAGAATCAACAATTTTCATCTGATCCATCTAAACTCTTCCAAGACCCTCCAATTACTGTCGACCATCCGCCCAAACCAGAGGAGGTCGAAGCATTTTGGAGAGAAGTCTACGAGGTCCAGCATTCACTTCAAGAAGACTCAAAGAACATTAATAGCTTCAAGGAGCTGTGCAATGCCCTCATAACACCTGAGGAAGAATGCCCACCTATCACTACCGAGGAGGTGAAAAACGTATTAAGAGGCATGAAGAACTTTCCCGCTCCGGGACCAGATCGTATCAAGACCTTCTGGTGGAAGAAGTTTCCTTCGACCCACCAGCATCTGGCCCGAATTTTCACCTCTTATCTAAAGTCGGAAGAGCCTATTCCGGAGTGGTTGGTGGAAGGGCGCACAGTGCTCCTGCCTAAGACGGGCAACTTAGCAGACCCTAAGAATTACAGGCCAATAACTTGTCTGAACACACTGTATAAGACCTTCACAGCCATCCTAAATGATAGGATTCTTCGGACAATTGAACCTGTGTGGCGAGAGATGTATCAAAAACGTGGCTCGAAGAAAGGCGTAGCAGGATGTCGGAAGAACCTGCTCATCGATAGATGTGTCTGTAAAGATGCAGCATCCTATCAACGATCTCTATCGATGGCCTGGATAGATTACCGAAAAGCTCTTGATTCAACCTCCCGTAGACTTATCATCTGTCTGTTGGAAAGCTTGAAGGTTCATCTCACATCGTGAGATGCATAGAGAGATTAATGCCGCTTTGGAAAATCAGATTTACCATCTTATCTGGAAAATATCGTGTGATTACTAACAGTATCACCTTTCAGAGAGGTGTGTTTCAGGGCGACACCATGAGCCCTCTCCTCTTTTGCCTCACATTATTGCCACTATCTCTCGCACTTCGCCATTCCGAAGGGTACCTCTGCGGCAAACCTGGAAATCGAAAGCATAAGGTGACTCATGTATTTTATATGGATGATCTTAAGCTCTATGCTAGAAATCAAGAGAAACTACATCTAGCTCTAAAAATTGTCACAGAGTACACTCAAGAGATTGGAATGGAGTTCGGGTTAGAGGAATGTGCCAAGGTTAATTTGAAGAAAGGAAAACTTAACGGCATCCCCGAAGATCCTGAACTCGTTGACAGAAGCGCTATACGACACCTTTGCGCTGGAGAGACCCATACATACCTGGGCTTGCCACAAAGCCGCATTCAGGACGTAACATCTATAAAGGATACTCTCCGATGCAGATATAAACGTCTCCTCCGACAGATATGGTCTTCCGAACTGTCGGCGAGGAACAAAGTATCTGCAACGAACATGCTTGCCGTCCCAGTAGTACTCTATTCATTTGGAGTAGTTCCATGGACGAAGGACGAGCTTAGATCCCTCGATATCGGATCCCGAAAGGTTATGCATATGAACAACAGCATGCACCTTAAGTCTTCTGTTCCACGACTTTACATCTCACGCCGTCAAGGTGGTCGTGGAATACTGAATCTTGAATGTCTTCACAACAGGATTATTCTGGGTACAGCACATATTGTCGCAAATGGACAAGATCCTCTTCTTAAAATGGTCAGAAAACACGAAGAAGTAGGCAAAGGGGCGTTTCTTTACAAAGCAGCAGAAGAGGCTGCTGAAACACTCGGCCTTGACTTCAATATCAGGGGTGAGCGAAATGCATCAAATCTTATCCATCTTGAATACTCACTCCTGAAGGCCAGGATTAAGAAAGCACAGGAGATAAACTTCCGCGAAGAGCTCCTCGACAAGAAGATGCACGGCATCTTCCACAGAAGATGCCTATCACCTATCACCTATCACCTATCACTGGGAACTTCTTGACATAAAATGCGGGCGCGATATGCTAAGGTGGAGATTACACAGTCCTGGCATGCGAAAATAAAGCCCTCTGTACCTGAATTGAGCCCTGATGATTTGACGAAAGGAAAAGTTTGCTCCTCCGACAAGGACTGTTTTTCTACATTTCTTCGAAAGTTTCCGTGCACATGCTTGTCGAGTAGCTCTTGGTGAAATTTTCCAACCTCTGCTTACTTTACTTCAGCTTTTAGACGTGAAGCATCTAGATGGAGTAATGCACTTTCCTCACTTCTGATGTTAACATTCAGGCCAAGGGTCTCGGCAGCTTGCTCCGCGGCTTTGTAAAGGAACGCTCCTTCGCCAATCATCTCGTGGTTTCTGACCACCTTTAGGAGAGGATCTCTGTCATTCGCAACGATGTAAGCTGTACTTAAAACAATTCGGTTTTGAAGACATTGGAGATTCAGAAGTCCGCGTCCGCCTTGACGGCGTGAAATGTATAATCGCGGAACTGACGAACTGATATGCAAGCTTTCATGCATATGCATGATCTTACGCGTGGTGACATCAAGGGCCTTAAGCTCGTTCTTCGTCCATTGAACCACCCCAAACGTAGAAAAACAGTCCTTATCGAAGGAGCAAACTTTTGCGTTCCTCAAATCATCAGGGCTCAATTCAGGTACAGAGGGCTTTATTTTCGCATGCCAGGATGGTGTAATCTCCACCTTAGCATATCGCGCCCGCATTTTATGTCAAGAAGTTCCCAGTGATAGGTGCAGAGCGTGTCATGCACACGCTGAGTACCTAGAACACATACTATCGAGGTGTCCGACCCACGCAGGAACAACGTATATCTATAGACATAATTCGGCCCTAAGAGTATTTTATTACCACCTTTGTCGCTCTTACGGTGTTGGTCGCTACCCTGCCCTGCCGAACGCTCCAAGGGATATAGAGTCAATTGTCCGAAACAAGAAGTGCCAGATTTTCTGGAACTACGATTTTTGGGCAGCAGTCTCCGTTGCGCACTCGAGGCCTGACATTGTTCTCCAAGACTTCGAGAAACGAACTATATTCGTGATCGAATTCTCTGCTCCGTCCGAATACAACATCACTACAAAGGAGAAAGAAAATGAGGAGAGTTATCAAGACCTTAAAAGAGAGCTGCAACGACTGTACCCAAAATATTCGGTACGAATATTGTCCTTGTGATAGGTGCTCTCGGAGGTGCGACATTATCACTGGTTCGTAACCTTAAAGCCATATCCGCGTGCCAAAAATATGCCAAGGCACTTGCGAGATGGATGCAGAAAGCTGTCATCCTTGGGTCGCTTCGTGTCCTCAAGACACACGAGGGTTTCGGCGGTCTGTCGTTGTGATTTCGTCGTGCCCTGTGACCACCCATCTCACGCATGTGACACGTGGCCATAGGTGTATTTTACCGAGGTTCTACTGGGGGCCATTGACATTTTTTTTAGATGGCAGTTGCTCTTAGTGGTACCCTGCGGTGGTTGTTTAACTTTTTTTTTAATATATATATTACATATATAACACATGTGTGTGTGTGTGTTTAATTTGCTTAAACCATTTTTAACCCGTAAATCGTAAAAAGCTAGTATTTTATGAAATCGATGACACAGTTAGCGAATATTGAGAGTGATATAGTTTTTTAACGATATTTGACCAAATTTGGTAATTATTTAAACAGTTTTCATTTCTTCGAACAATCTATCTCCTCTGAATCTTGACGAGTTACTATTTCATGGAATCAATAACGCAGTTAATGAATGCTGAAGTAATATTGTGTATTAAAGACAGTATGCAATTATTTGAACAATTTTCATTTATATAAAAAATGTTTTCCCCTGTAAATCTGGAAAAATTACTATTTCATGGGAATAATAATGCAGGTAATGAATTCTAAGAGTGATATTTATCGTGGAAGATAGCTTTTCAATTATTGAAACAATCAATAATCGTCCACTTGCGCCTTTTCATAGGAAAGGTGGACAAAATGCTTGTTTGTTTTTTTTTAATTTCTTACAATTTGTCACTTATCATTCATCATTTTCATATTGCAGAACTAAAATTCTAATTTTTTATACAATAATCTTTTTTCCAAATAGAATTTTCTTCTTCTTTCCAGTGAAAAGCAGCAAGTTATATTAATTGTTTGAGTATTGCAAACTGTCTTTTACAAAAAATATCACTATTAGCATTCATTACCTACGCCATTATTATCAGAAAATACTAATTTTTCACGATTTAGCGGATAAAAATTGTGTCCAATCAAATAAAAATTTCTAAAACAATTGCTAGATAACCTAAACAAAAAAATATCACTTTTAGTATTCGTCAATTGTGTCATTAACTCCAGAAAAAGAACTTTTTGCACTTAAAAGGGGAACAATTTTTCAAACAATTGCTAATATACCATTAAGCCATTTCCCTTTCGGCGAGCCTCTAGGGGTAAGCGTGACACTACCCGATTCGGGTAGTGTTTCTAGGTGGATAGTTTCTTGTAGTAAATAACTACAAGTGTGGGCTCACCACACCCACGACCGCCAACAGCAACGCCGTAGTATCAGACAGTCACCCATCCAAGTACTAACCGCGCCCAACACTGCTTAACTTCAGTGATCTAACGGGAACTGGTGTTTCCAGCGTGGTATGGCCGTTGCTAATTAATCAAATAATTACTAAATATGATGAGTTATAAATATCTTTCTAGAAATTTATTAACTGTATCATTTATCTAGGAAAATAATAGCTTTTCGCGATTTACAGGCAAAAAATTTTGTTCAACAAATAATTTTATTTAAACAATTGAAAATCAGCTTGAAAATATTTGGAAACTCGTATCTTATAAACTATAGATAGTGCAGTTGAAAAAATTACAAATAAAATATTGTCTTTTCTTATTTAAACCCCCATTTTAATTTCAAAAGCTCGGGCAGGGGTTAATGTTGATCCATTGAACAAGAAGGGAATTTTTTTTCCGGAAAATGAATGAGTGGAATGGGGGGCGGGGGGGCTGATCACCAAAAATGAAAAGTCGAATTTTTGAACGACCTGAATATTCCACTTATCAGATTCCGATCTTACCGAAATTTTTTCGCCTACCTCATGATATACTAAGCAAACATTTATCGTTTATCTGGTCCTAAAAATTATTTCTTGGAAACATTTTTTTTTAATTATGGAAACTTTGGAGCGTTGACATTTTCCTAAGGGCCTTTTGTTCAATTTCACAAATTTTCAACTCGTTACCTTATTTCGTATAGACTGGTCATGAGGTAGACGAATAAGAATGTCTGTAAAATAGGAATCGGAAAGTATGACATGGCCTTACATGTAAATATCACTTTTTTATTGTTTAAAAAAATTGAGTCATAGTACTGTTCTGTTTACCACAGATAATTGCACATTTTAGTACTCAATCAAATATTATTATCGTAATTGTTGAAAGAAATTATAGTTAAATTATCTGCTTTCCAGGAAAAGAAAACGACTGAACGACTTTGCTCTAGTGAATCGATTTTTTTTTTGAGAAAGCAGATTGGAGAATCGTGTTCTGAATATAAATGACGCGTTTAAATCGAAATTCAGCATTTAAATGATTCCAATCTACTAACTCACATTCAGACGTGAACAGAAATTTTTGTATCCTCCTGCAAATTTTTTTTTAATTGGATCGAAGTTTTTGAGGTAATGCTCACGTATTTCACACAAAGTTTACAAATTATAAATCAGTGACAGAGTAAAACAAATCATATTCCAGAGTATCAGATTCTGTTATGCACATCCATTTTTAATAATTAGAGGACACACTAGTTGTCATATGTGAAAGAAATTCATTGAGCTGGTTTGGCCATGTTGAGAGAATGAAAGATGAACGACTAACGAAACAAGTGTATCAAGGTAAAGTAAATGGCAGCGTGCCCAGAGGCAGACCGCGGAAAAAATAATTCGAATATGTAAATGAGAGTTGAGATCCTATTTCGAAGACAGAACAGAAAAGTTTGGCGACAAATAGTTTATAAAAAGAGTGTCAGTGAAGTGAATGACGCCTGAAACAAAAGACCTTGGATACTAATGGGCCCGAGTCGGAGCTTCACATGTTGACTTTGTGAGACTCTTCACCTGAGTTGATCACTAGAGAGATTGATCAACAACCTGGGTCGGAGCAGTATTGCGGAACAAACGTGTTATTTAAATAAATAACACAGGAATTCCAGATTAATCTAAAAATCGGTATACCTCCCCCGCATTACACCCTTCCTCAAAGAGTGAGTCATGCTTACCGCGAAAGCGAAATGGCCTCATGGAATCCGTGGCTATGCTGAAAAATCGGGTCCACCCGAGAACAATTTTGAGAAAAAAAAAACAATAATAATTTGTTACATGGCCATGCCCGAAACCATTCTTATATTGGGAGTTGAGTGTAGTTAGAAAAATTTGACTGATGACCCACGCGCTGAGCCGCTTCAAATTTTTCAGATTCGATAACAGCTTGAGTCGGTTCAAAAAATTCGAATCGTGACTCACGGACTGAGTCGATCTCGATTATTTCTATTCGATCACACTCAGGTCGAAAAAATTGACTCATGACTTACGCTTTGAGTCGATTCGGCCATAGCTTGAGGCGATTCAAAAGTTCGACTCATGATTCGCGCTGAGTGGATTTTTTATTTGATTTTTTTCACTCAATTCTTAGCTGAGTCGAGTCAGATTATATTCTGTTTAATCTGACTTTATGCACATCACTGCCTCAGAGCGATTTAAATTTTCCAGTCAGTCCCTTGTTTTTGGGTTCTACACTGAGAAATTTTAGGTTAGAAAAATTACTAAAAGGGATAGCAAATGGGGGCAAAATGCTTAAATTTTGACATTTCAATACATAAATAATAAGTTATACTATTTTTATAAGAAGATTTCCTATTTGGTAATAGCAATCCTTACTATTCTCTGTAGTAAAATCCGATGTAGGAAAAATTAGTAGAGAAATTAATAAATTGTACAAAAAAAATAAAAGTAATAAGTATTTTAAATAACATAATATACTAAATATGTAGAAGAAATTACTATTGTCTGTAGGAACACGATGTGAATGATGGACATTACCTACTTTTTGTAACAAAGGTTAATACCAATTATTAAATTTGGTCCTAAATATTACTAACTGATTTAGCAGAAAGTATCGAGCCTTGGACCGAGCGCGGCCGAGTGCATCTGACGTTTGTCGATCGCCGATCATATTTTTAGGTTGCGAAAATGACGTCTAATTTATGTTTCAATGCAAAATCCGCAAAAAAACATAATTTAAAAAAAAAATTTACTTATTTTAATTACATTAAAAATTTTGTTGTTTAAAATTATAAAAATATCATGAATATTAATCAATTAAGGATTAAATGAATTAGAACCAATAAACTTTCTATCATTTAGGTCATATGGAAGTTTTCATTCTGAGTCCCTCAATGTCTTATAGGTAGATGGATCATCGCCCGACTGCTGTCCCGGAGACGCGTGTTCGATTCCCGCCAGCCTTCGTTTTCTTCTAACCCGATTTTTCTGTTTCAGCTTTATAATATCAAATACTATCTTTTAAGAATATATACATATATGTAATTTCTAATGTTGTCAATTCTTAATTTAAATAAATGTGAATTATGCGTTAAATGTAGAACATGTGTGTAGGTAGGCTTGTGTGAAAGTTAGCAACACGTATTTATTTTTTTTTACTATTCCCACTGTAGCAGATTTTGCTAACCAGTTAGTAATTCGGTGCGCACGGTCCCTGCGCATCATTTTACTACAGCACTTTGTAAATACTGTTATCTTCTACAGATATTAATCCAACAAATTTACTATTTTCTCCTACCAAAATTAGTAAATAGTGCAGATTTGCAGTTTTACTACAGAGGATAATAAATACTTCAAATGTCTTTTGCAACAAATGCAATTGTTTTAACTTTTATTCCAATATATTTTATAATTCTTTGAGTAGCTACGAGTTACTATTGAGGTTAGTAAATATTAAAATTTGCTTTTTGCCTCTCATTGCAAAGTTCAGATAGTGAAATCTAGTGTGATTTTTAACAAGAAATACAAACAAGGGTTTCTCAGTGTATACATATTTTTTTAATTGCATTTTCTTTCTTAGATGCAAGGCATTTAGGGTGGCATGTTACATTAATAGTCCGGGAGCTGGATATACTTCCCGTAGCCACTTTCACCTCCCCTCGATAACTTTGTTGATATCTATGTTTTTTGATGCGGAGAATCGATTTTTCGTAGGTGTCACTTCCAAAACCCGTCAGTTTTTTTGTTATTAACAATTTAATTGTTTAATTGCTCATAACTTTTTATCTATAATACATAGCGAAATTATGATCGGACAAATTGATTTCAATTTTCAATACGAACATTTTCCACTTTTAATTTTTGAAAAATATTGATTAGAACCAAAGTTGTATGCAAATTAGTGCAAAAATACTGCAAATATGCGCTCTTTCCTCATTCGATCGATCATATCTCGGCTTCTAATAATGCAATTTGAACTTTTGACCATTCATTTTAAAGAAAATACTTTGCCCTTTAAAACGAGTCCACCCACGTATCATTGAAGTGATTTGGAGCAGGTTTACAGCCCTTGAAAGTTGAATTTTTGATCGAAAAATGGCAATTTCAATTGTTTATAAGACTTTTTAGCAATGAACACCACAAGATATCGCAAAATCCGTTATATCATGTTATTCTACATCGCAAAACGAAAATTTTGAGCCCCCCCTGATGCATATAAGTTGAACGGTTGTTGAATTATAGCCGTTTTTCATGTGCGGTCGCATGCGCTAGCGCGGCTGGCGCGGGCAGCTCGGCACGCCAAGGCTCGCGCGTGATTATACAATCCACTCGATCAATGTTGTACCTTTTTTAAGCATAAGATAAGATGATTTAGTAATAAATGATTATCTTAGTGTTTGTTTATATACTTTTCCTACATAACAATACAGTTAAAGTGACATATATGTCTAAGCAGTGAGGAAAAAAGATTCAATTTTATAGTTTTAGATATCGATGAACGATTTTATTATTATACCCACCGGTTGACGAATTGGTACTCAATTGTAACTGTAAGAAATGTATTACAAAACATTGCATATGTAAAGCATCCGGATTGCCTTGTATTTCTTTTTGTATGTGTGGTAAAACCAGCAGTTGTGATAATCCATTGAATATGTAAATATTGTAAAAAAATTATTATTAATGAAGTTACTTTTATTTGTTAAATAATAAAATCGTTCATCGATATCTAAAACTATAAGATTGAATTTTTTTTTTCTCACTGCTTAGACATATATGTCACTTTAACTGTATTGTTATGTAGGAAAAGTATATAAACAAACACTAAAATAATAATTTATTACTAAATCATCTTATCGTATGCTTAAAAAAGGTATAACATTGATCGAGTGGATTGCATAATCACGCGCGAGCCTTGGCGCGCCGAGCCGCCCGCGCCAGCCGCGCTAGCGCATTCGACCGCGCATGAAAAACGGCTATAATTCAACAACCGTTCAACTTATATGCATCAGGGGGGGCTCAAAATTTTCGTTTTGCGATGTAGAATAACATGATATAACGGATTTTGCGATATCTTGTGGTGTTCATTGCTAAAAAGTCTTATAAACAATTGAAATTGCCATTTTTCGATCAAAAATTCAACTTTCAAGGGCTTTAAACCTGCTCCAAATCACTTCAATGATACGTGTGTGGACTTGTTTTGAAGGGCAAAGTATTTTCTTTAAAATGAATGGTCAAAAGTTCAAATTGCATTATTAGAAGCCGAGATATGATCGATCGAATGAGCAATTAAACAATTAAATTGTTAATAACAAAAAAACTGACGGGTTTTGGAAGTGACACCTACGAAAAATCGATTCTCCACATCAAAAAACATAGATATCAACAAAGTTATCGAGGGTAGGTGAAAGTGGCTACGGGAAGTATAGCCAGCTCCCGGACTATAATGGATCTTTGAGGTTTAGTCTTTGTTGTGTGCGGTTTACCGAAAGCGGTATTCAAGAACCGACAATACTACTCTTTCCTACATAAAAGTAAATAAAAAGCTCTTAAACAGGGGCAATGCCCACCAACCCTGTAAGACGACTTTTCGAGTAACTTTTTTGCATGATGGATTGTTAGCATTTTAGAATTTAATTTCAAATTCAAATTTATTTATGCAATT
>CAKNXH010001533.1:73123-90603 GCA_932178445.1 Andricus quercusramuli | reverse complement strand
GGGGGCACCCGGGGGCTCCTTTAGAACGTTTTTGATAAATCAGAAATATTCGACAAACTTTGAGAAAATCGTAGACGTTTTAAATAACTGATTGAAAGCCTTTCGTCGAAGGGGCCTAGTGGGCAAGCGCGCTTTTGCCCACCTGTTAAATCCGCCACTGTTTACAATTGTAAATTACAATTTTTTTTTTGCAAGATAGTTCTAATTTTTTTTAAATATATACAGTTCAAAGTTTAAAACGAGCTCAATTAGAAAATTCTTCAATTATAAATTCTTTCAATTATAAATTCTTTCAATTTCAGTCTGTATAAATTTGTATTTCTTAAAATTGAAAACCGAGCTGAAAACTTCAAAGCTGCGGAATAATTATTATTTGAAGTGTGTACGAGGCAATATACGGGAGGGATATAGATTTTTAGATTAATCCAGAATTTCCCTTGTTGCTTACTTAGATGACACGTTCGTTTCGCAACACTGTTTCGACCCAGGTCACTGATAAATCTCTCAAATCTCTCTAGCAAGCACTCTAGGCGAAGAGCTTCACAAAGTAATTATGTAAAGCTCTCCACTCGGGCCCATAAGTAAATTTATGTATGTTTATTCATGTTCATATATTTTTATTTTCTCACCATCTTGAAAGTGCGTGTAATAAATTTGTATACATATAAGATTATACCTACCCTTTACTCATTTTTAAGGCTTATTATAATAATAATTTTGTCTGACTTGTTCACATTTTTCCATAAAAATTTGACAAATTGCAAGATACAATAAGTAAATTTTAAAAAGTTACTTATTACAGAAACATGTGAAACAAGTAAGGAAAAATTAGTATTTCCCTTAATATAAGTTAAAATGTTTTCATTGAATTGTTTGCAATAATGGTAATATAAAAAGGCATAATTATATATATATATATATATATATATATAAATTTAATGCATGTATTTTCAAGACATTGCGAACATAAAAACAACAAAAAAGACAAACGTCACGCTTGACTGAGCAGCGCCTCCCGCGCTCCCCGCATCAGCAAATCCTGAGGCCATCAGTTAACTGCGTTCAAGTGACTTATCCGAATTGCAGTTAACGGTGTTTTCCCAAATCACAGCAGAATTATTCCATGATTTATTTTAGGCCGCCTTCAAATTGAAATTGATTATTTTTTGATGAATTAAAAAATAGATTGAGAATATTCAATTCCTCACGCTTGCAAGTTAGCATTTTTCATTTTTAACACGTCTAATTTAAAATGAGCATCATTTCAAATTTAAATTACAAAATTTTTTAGTCTTTCACGATTAGAAAAATTGGTAAATGTTCAACATTTTTCATTTGAAGGAATTATTTTTAATTTAATAAAATTTGCAAAGGTCAACTTTCAATTTTTATGCACGAATGACACGCGAACAATTCTACTGATATTATTACAACAACAAAAAATGTAAATTTCTTTAATTCTTTCAGCGCAGTAAATTCTTAATAGAATCGCAGTGATTGATTTCTCTTTAACTTTGATTTTTTCTTTCTCACTTAATGTACCATGGAAATGTCGACATCTATGGTATATTTTCTCAGTTTGCCTACATTTATTGTCTGTACACGTCTCATCGATCGTGTTTTCCACGAGAAAGGCTCGTTTGTCTGATTACAGGGGTAAGGCATATATATATATATCGTATCAGTGGTGTGTGTGTGTGTGTGTGTGTGTGTGTGTGTGTGTGTGTGTGTGTGCTCAACGTGTAAGAAAATGATGAACTGCAAATGAGGAGGTAAATGGTTAAAACATATACCTAAATCATGAAAACAAATTAAATCTACTAAATAAGAAGGGCCGCACCCAGCAGAAAAAGAAGAATTGATGATATCTCTTATTGGAAATCACGGGATAACGAAAATGGAAAAAAAATTGGAAATTATAGTCCTCAGTTTTTCAACGGATCTCCACGGTTTTTCGTTGGTCTGTCCGACCGTCCGTAAACACGAAATCTCTCCAAAAAAATGAACGGATCAAATGGAGCTTTGGTACACTTTCTTTGAATCCTAAAAGAAAGAACGAGTATGTTGACCAGACTTCCTTGACCAATGGTTGGGCTTTTTTTTCGTCAAAAATGCGGGCTCGGTAATATATTTAACCTCGCGCTGAGCGATCGGTCATTGTACTTTCCCCACATTTTTGCATAGAACTTTCAAAATTAAATGTCAAACCAGCGACAACTGAAATTTGGTTATTGTGAATTCTCTCTTGTTAAAACTCCCTTGGCTTCAACGAACATATTCTCATCGCGTGTCTCGTGGGGGAAAAAGTTCGAAGGCAGATTTTTAGATATAATTTAGGCAACAAAAAAACTATTCCTAAACATTTTATTTTACCTTGTATCCTTTTTCCAAAAATTTAATTTCTTTTTTTGTGATTTCATTTTTCACGATTATAACCAAAACTACGTATCCTATGAACAAATAATATATAACAAATTTGTCGATTTTTTTCGTGAAGAACTTTTTCAAACAAAAAAATTTGTGTTATTTTGTACGATGGAAGCAGAAACTGCGCCTCTAAAAAAAAAATTATTCATAATAAATGTGTAGATCTCTTCTGGGTCAACTACTTTCATCTATTTATTCATTCAAATCTTGTGTTGATTTTCCAAAAATTTAAAATTTTCAATTTTTAATGTTATTTTTTACGATTGAAACAAAAACTACGCGTCCTATAGAAAAATGATCAACAACAAATTTGTAGATCTTTTTTCATCGAACAATTTTTCTAAATATATTTATTCATATCATGCATAGTTTTATCGAAAAATAGAATTTTTTATTTTCAGTAGTATTCTTCACAATTAAAACGAAAAATATGTCTCATCAAAAAAGTGAGAAAGAACCGATGGTCAAAAATGGCTGGTTAGTGAACTTGTTCTTTCTTTTTGAGCCTTAAAAACGTGTGCCAAAGCTCAATCCAATCAGATCAGTCTTTCAAAGCTCAAGGAGCCTGAAAACGTGCAGGCGATGCTTTTGCGAGAATGATACATTGTAATTCAAGAATTCTGAATCAGACTGTGTGAGCACCGAAACGTTGGTAAATACTTTGCATGATTTTTTATTGTGATTTGATAATAATAAAAATAAAAAAGACGAAAGAAATAAAAAAGAGAAGGAAGGGGATTTGGTTGGTTGCCTTCTCATTTTTCTTCCCTCTTTTTTATTTTTGTCCAAAGGAACACATTTTTTTATTTTGTTTTTTAGGAATTGCAATAGGAGCATTTTGTGGTGGTTGACAAAATTGATCGTTGAATTCTTGTTTTATTTCCAGGAATTCTATATATCATACATTGTATGAGCGCCACCCCCCCCCCTAATGTATCACGTATTTTGTGAATGACCCCCTAGGATGAGAATGTAAAAATCGAATATTCCAGTTTTATACCAAACGACGGCAGATACGCGTGAAAAAAATGATTAAAGAACAATGTTATAGCTTTTGAAAATATATACAGTTTTTCATTCAAGCATTTTTTATAGGACTTGTCCTCTTGGTTTTATGCATAAGAAATACTATGAATAAAACGGTAATTCTAATTTGAAGCCAAAAGACTACATTGCAGATATATGTGAAAAATGTTTCAAATAAGAATTGTAGCTTTTTAAATTATCTACAATTTTTCTTCCACTCATTTTTGATAGGAGTTGGCATTTTTATGTTATTTAAAAAAATACTACGAAAAGATTCAAATGTTGAATCAAACGGCGCAAACTACGACAAAAGATTTCAGAAAGGAACTATAGTTTTTAAAAAGTTCTACCAAATTTTTTCTAGCCATTTTTTGATAGGACTTATCATTAAGGTTTTATTTATCGAAAATACTACGAGAAAATATTTCGAGCTAAACGACGTGAGATACGGAAAAAAGTTCCAAGGAGGAATTACAGCTTTGAAAAAGTCTTACAAACTTTCTCAAACCTTTTTTGATAAGACTTGTCATTTTCGTTCGATTTATCGAAAATACTATGAATAAAATCGAAAATTCAAAATTTGAGCCAAATGACGGAGAACAGTTTTCAGAGGTATTTCAGCTTTTAAAAATACACACTAGATACATTTCTATAAACTATTTGTCAACAGAACTCCTTGTTTCTTTATTCATTTATCAAAATTTATATGAAAAATATATAATTCCAACGCCAAAAAACGCGATACCCTAATAGCACGGAACGTTCCCGGTACGTGTAAAATGTCGCCCCTTGGGAACGTTCCACTGGGACCTGAGGGGAACTTTCCATTATTGTTATTTTTAAGAAAAATTATCTCATAAACCGTAAGAGATAGGTAAAAATGGATGTCATTTTTGAATTTTTAGTACCGCATATACTACACTATAATATGATATCCGTATCATAAACTGACATCGATTTTGACCTATCACTTACGGTTCACACGATATTTATTGATTCTTCCTGGAACGTTCCTAAGAGGCGGACATTTTAAACGTTCCGGGAACGTTCCTGGAACGTGCTATAAAGGTATACGTAAAAAGTCTGAAAGAAGAGCTGTAGAAAAAAATTATATTTTCAGCACAAAAGCGCAGGATAAGGAAGGATGCCTGAAAAAAGGATTGTACCTTCAACGCGTTCAATATTTTTTGCTATTTTAACCTGTTCAGAAATTCAATAATTGATATAAATCTAAAAAGCATTTTGAGAGAATTGAAAATAAATTTAAAAAAATTGATTATTATATTTAAAAAAAATATCATCACGTGATCAATAATTTGTTACGTTTTATTAGGAAAAAATAAAATAATAATAACGATAATCATTCACATTTAATTCACCTAATTAATTCAGAAATTCTTTCCCATAATAAATGTCACAAGTTCGAGAAAAAGACGATTTGAATTTCCCGCAATAAATGTGCTCGTTTGTCGGTAAGGTCGAGCACTACTTTTCTTGAAACTTGTTTATTATTTGTTATTATGTTCTCAGATCAAAACTTAGTCTGGACATCTTTGGTCTAGACAACTATTATGGTTCGAAAATTTTACAATTTTAAAGCTAAATATCGATATCAACATTAGCAGTTTCAAGAATTTTGATATTTGACTACAGATGATTTATATATTATTTTTGAAATTTCTTTGGTAATTGGTATCTTAGCAAATTTATATCACAATTCAAACCAGGGATTTTAAACTTCAAATTTGAATAATTTAAAATATTTTTTTTTTGTTTAAATAAGGTAAGTTACCGATCGAGAAGGCGGTCAAATTCGATAAAATAGTTCCTTCTTCCCCCCGCTTGACCTGATCCGACCCGGAGTGAGTGGTTCAGTGGAGTGTGGACGACAGACAAAATGGCTGCGGTTACGTTCGTTGCGAATCTTATCTGATATAATCTAAACAGGTTCATTAGAAGAAGTATAGGTTCAGAGCGGATTTTTCGCAGGCTCGAGGGTAAGTTTTACAAAAATCAACGCATTTCTACCTACAATCTTAGCTGAAAGATAGGCTTTTCGATATTCATCTCCGAAAAATTAGTCGTTCGCCGGGCTCGCGATGGTGAAGTGGCGTGCCAAGTTTCTTCTTTCAAGGAATAATATGCTTACAACTGTTGTAATCATACACTAAGTGAATTTGACGCTAACTAAAATTTTCGCCTTCGTAAATTCTTGTAGCACAGTGATTACATTTGTACAAAATGTTACGAACGCACATTTTTCTTGTCGCGCAATAAATCCACATTTCTCCCCATTGTCAAGCTTTTTAAGAACTCCATAGGTTCATTTTTCATCCCGCTTTTTTATTTTCAGAAAACTTAATTACTTAAATAAGTTCCAAAATTGCAATATTATTCCGCTTTTATTCGGTTTGGGTCATTTTTTTGTGTTCGTAATTTTTTTAGGTACTGTAAAATCAAAGTAAGGGGGTATATTGGTACGGAATTGGCGAGAATTGATTAAACAATATTCTAGTTTAATTATTTTTATTCAGAAACACAATTGGGTGGAAATATAAGACTAGTGATCTAGGTAATTTTAATTATAGGTTATGTGTCAGTGCTAAAATTGTTTAATTAAAGAATGCCTTAAAAATTTTGAATCCCAGTTGATTTATTAATATCTAAAGAAACTGGCTTTTATAATTTTAAGAAGAATTATTATGACAATTCATTATAACAAATAGCATTAATTAAAAAATCTTAAATGCAGTGCTTTACAAAATTAAATGCTTTTTATGTTTGGCTTTTAATTTGAAAATTTTAAGTAATTAAAAGCCTTTACATTTTGACAGCTTCCATATTGAGGCTTCGACCTACCATTTTTTTCGAATAAAACTCTTTTAATACGTCTTTAAATATAATTTTACAAAAGTCTAATTTTTCAAAAATTGTGTGTGAAAGGCATTGATATTTATTATTATTGGTATTGTTTGGTTTAAATGAGTTAATTCATGATTTTTATGATTTAAAACTTAATTATTATCAATTGCTTAACTCATACTAATTTTCATAATTGCTGTTTTTAAAATAAAAAATACCGAAATTGTACAGATGCTGATATAATACAAAAATAAGGAAACTTGTAGAAATATTCAGGATATGAAATTAGTAATTGTACCATTTCTTAAGGGGTTCTAATGTTCCAATTTCTAACCCTCAGAAAATCGTTCAACCCTTTTCGTGCCAAACCTATTAATTATTATCAATTTGAAGTAAGTTGTACCGTCCACCATAAATTTTACAGTACCTACCACCATAAAAATGATCGCCCGTCACTAATTTCGAACTGGAATCTGCTGTGATCTATAAAATAGATTCATAAAAGTTCCATTGATTATTTCTTCTCTTGTGACTTCTAGTTCTCCTTTTAGTTCATCCGCTTTGATTTATTTTCGGGAAACAATTTGAACTATTTACCTGGTGTAACACAAAGTTAAAATCTTAACTTTGTCTCAAGCGAACGTCAGTTTTATGTTTTTGTGATATTAGTGTATCCTGAGGCAAAGCGATTATTTAAGTAGCTACGTTCATTCGATTGGTAAGTAGCTGGAGAAATATTGGTACCTTCCAGCGATTACTCTTACAATTGTGATACGAACTGGAAATAACATTTTATAATTTTGAACAATGATTTGTACATTCTTGCAATTTTTCTAATCGCAAGATTATTCTGAAAGAGAGTGTTGAAAGTTCAATTTTTAGGGTTAAGTAAATAGATAATTTTTAGTAAAATATTATACATAATTCATTATTATTGGTGAATAATTATGAGATAGTTACTTATAAGTTCTTCAGTAGAATATGAAATTATTCAAATTTATACGTTCTTCAATGCGCTATAAAGTTGTTCAAAAAAGTTCCAAGTTATTGGCTAGTGAGTTTGTTGAAAACTGTGCTTAGAAATAATCTGGCATAATTAGTTAGATTTACAGTGCTGTAAATTTGACGATTGCGCAAATTTTCTATTGATTTTTGTTTTAAATTGAGATGGTAAGTAAGTGGAAACATGTGGTTAACTCCGTTATCAGCCTTAATTTTTTGAATAGACCCTGGTGGATCATTTTTCCATTGCCACAAGCTTACCTGATTTTAATATTTTCAGAGCAGTTTATGAGAGAGGACCCAAAGTGAGGAATCACGATGCAGAATTTTGATGATCTCGACATTGAAGGGAGAAATCCCAGTCATAAGTCTGAAGAGGACAGAGAAAAGGTAACATTTCTGAAGAATCAGTACACTAATTAACTAAGAACTGGTTAATCCCGGAAGTACTGTACTTATATATCAAAATATATCTAGTGTCGAGCGACAAAGAACATACTTGTATGCTAAAATACAATAAATGTTTCTGTGTACGTGTTTTTAAACCTCTATAATATTTTTAAAGAACGGGCAGGCCTCACAGACCGGTCCCTATATCCCCTATTGTATCCTATATTTAGAAAAGGGCCATAAAGTTCCCTATTAACAAGATTTGATCCTAAGCTACCCTATTTGCAGCCCATAATTGAACTTTAAAAAAAATTTATAACAAGGTCAAAGCTTCAAAGAGTCAGGTATTTTGAAAAAATAGCAAAAATCAGGGAATTTCTGTGAGATGTAACTGTAAAAAATAATCAGAGCTGACACACAGTCACTCTTTCTTTCTTAAATCACTTTTTAAATACTTTTTTAAGATAGTCACTATAGTCACTTCTCTTTCAATAAGTAACTCTGGGTTATTATATTACTGTTCAATATATATTCTATACTTATTTCTGAATTGTCTTGAAATATTTCAGGGTATTTTTAAAGATTTCAAGAAATTTTTAATAGATTTCAATTATCTGCAACGATTTTTAAGATTTTAGGTAATTTTAAAAGATTCCAACGAATTTTTGTATTATTTGTTATTAATTTAAGGGCATTTGAAAGCGCGTAAAATATTTTAGGATAAAGAATTTTTTCGGAAGATATGGAACGATTTTACAGGACCTATAAAGTTTTAGATATTTTAAAGGATTTCGGGTACATTATAAGGTACATTAATTATTATACATAAAGTATTTTAATACATTTTTCAAGATTTCAGGATATATCAGATTTCATCCCCCAGTTTTGTTCGAATCCCCCAAGCAAAATCTCAAAATTTGAGCATAATCGGTTAATATTTATGGGTGCCGCAAAGACCATAAAATTTCCCATTGATTTAACATGGGAAAAAGTCAGCTTTTTATCAATCTTATATTTAAATGCGATAATATGTTACAAATAATTCCGTGTTTCAGTATATTGTTCACAAATTTATTAGAGAATAAGAATCAATCATGAATTTTGAGGTTGAATAATTTTAAGCCACTCTTATGGGTTCCCAAAGAAAACTCCATAAGTGACAAATTTGAATTTTACGTAATATTGCGGTTTATTGACGCTTTTTAAAAGTTAAAAAAAAAATCATTAATCGGTAATTTAAGAGTACCCAGTCATTTGTTAATTAATATTTAATTGTTGAAACAATTTTAATTTGTTTTAATATTGTTTTTTTTCAGTTAACTCGTGAAATGAACGTATTTTCTAGAATATGAGTTATGTAATCAATGATAAAAATAAAATAATTTGAATAAATAATTTCACAATTATTTAAATAATACGTATTTCTTCAAGTATATATTTTACCTAAAAAAAAAGCAGGTGAAACATTTTATCTCACTAAATTTTCGACAAATTTTCATATTTTTAAGTACTGATTTGTTTATTATGAATAATCGTAGATGTTTAAATAAATTTAAGTTGTTTAAACAATTTTTTTTTCACATATTTTATTTTTGCTATTTTTCGAAAGATTGAAATATTTGTACGTTCTACTTTGCTTTTTAAGTATACTCTTAAATGTTTAAACAAAACAAACTTGCTCAAACAATCGAATGTTAGTTAACAAATGACTGGGTACTTTTAAATTACCGATTAATGATTTTTTTTTCACTTTCGAAAAGCGTCAATAAACCGCAATATTACGTAGAATTCAAATTGGTCACTTATGGGATTTTCTTTGGGGACCCATAAGAGTGGCTTAAAATTATCCAGCCTCAAAATTCATGATTGATTCTTATTCTCTAATAAATTTGTGAACAATGTACTGGAACACGGAATTATTTGTAACATATTATCGCGTTTAAATATAAGATTTACAAAAAGCTTACTTCTTCCCATGTTAAATCAATGGGAAACTTCATGGTCTTTAAGGCACCCGTAAATATTAACCATTTTGCTCAAATTTGAAGATTTTTTTTGGCATTCGAACAAAACTGGGGGTATTGTAAAAGATTTAAACAATTTCAAGGGATTTTAGTATTTTAATGAAATCTAATATTTTAATGATTTGAAGAGATTTCAAATTATTTTTTCGAATTCACCCTGAATTCCGATTAATCCATCATCAATTCTTTAAAATTCTTTGGAATTCTCTTGATTTTTGTTTAATTCACTTTAATTGTTTTAAATTTACTTATTTATACTTAATTCAATGGATTTTTCTGAATATATCAAAGTTTTTATTTAATTTATCCTGAAGTTTTTTAACCTCACTTTGAATTCTTAGGCATTTCATCAAATTCTTTTGAATTTCCTTGAATTGTTCTAAGCTCATTTCCAAGATACTAAATTCAGTGAAGTTTTTTCATGTTTTTAAATAGTTTTCAATTCATTTGATTTTTTTTTTCAATTCGCCTTGAACTTTTATGAATTTCATTGATTTCTTCTCGTTTCCCTTAAATTCCTCTAAATTCATTCAAATTTTACGGAAATCAATCGAATTTTTTTGATTTTTAAATTTCTTCTCATTTATTTGAATTATTTTGAATTTAACTTGAATTGTTTTTAAATCATGAATTTATCCTGAATTTGTTACCATTTGAGCGCGAAAAAGGTATCCTATATTTTATCCCATAGGGACTGTGAGGCTTGAGAACGAAAATTTGTTTGAAGGAGAACGTGCGAATATTTTATACATAATTTTTTGGTGAAAGCGGGATATCATTGTCGAGAAACAGTTTTTCTTTACCAATTAGCGGTTTAAATCGGTTAGTGTAATTTAATCTGTGAGTGAAATAGATTATTTTTTATCTGGTGAATAAGTGACACAGATCATGGACGACTCATTTAGCCAGGCAACAAATAATTTCACCATTTTCAGTAAGTTGTGAAATCGTTGACCACCCGGTAGCATTATTTATAATTGAAACTTTCATTAAATTTTTTTAGAGTTTTAGATATTAATTTTGATAGGAGATAAGTTATGTTTAATAATCTGCCAGTCAACGTTTCAATTTTATACTTTATGCAGAAGCTTACTCCCCTGTTATCAAGTTTTGAAGATTTAATTTGTTTAATTAAAAACTTATCAAAGAAGAAATTATATTATTTTTTCTTTCCAGCTTGAGTGAAATGCGCAACTTTGCAAATAAATTAAATTTACATTACTTCTTTAATTGTTAACATTACATATCATTATCCGAGTTTTTCTTTCTACATCAGTCGAAAATGTTTTTTTTTTTTTTTTTTATAAGGCAATACATATGTCAATATTTTTATTGTATACACTTAATCAAATATTTTTGGTAATTATTTCATTTGTGGGTTTCCGGTATTTTTAACTCAAACCTTTTCTTTTTGCTTTTTGAAACATATTTTTAAGACATTTTTAAAAATTTTGATTTTAAAAGCTTTTTTTACACTTTTAAATTAATGGCAACCCTTATTTTATGATAATGCGCTTATCATAATGAAATCTTATGTGGAGATATTTTTCTACGTCATTTTCTAGTGCAAATAATTTTAATTTTGAGTTCTAGAAGTAAAAGTTTTAAATCCAAAACTTTTGTGGATTATTCCAAATTTAATCATTTAGATGTTAAAAATAATATAATTGGACAATTTAATATACAATTATAAAATATACAATTATAAAATATACAATTATAAAATATACAATTGAATAACTTTGAAATGTGCATTTTAAAAGTGTAACTATAAAATTGATTGGTTACTTCAAATTGTACAATTTGAATATTGAAAGACTATTTCAAATTTTAATTGTTAGAAATGGTACCACTTGAAATACGTTTAGATATTTTGTAAGTTTGAAGCTTGAAGCGACCAAAAATGAATAACTTGTAATTGAAAGGGTTTGAAGTTCAAGAATTTTGAAATAAAGTTGTTAAAAATGTGTAATATATTATATATTCATTTATTATTATATATTGTATTACCTTTCAAAATAAAGAATTTTGTGTTGGTATCTTAAAAAATTAATAATTTTAGGGAATATTCGAAATTGTTAGGTTTCAAAATTAAATTGTAAAAAGTTGGACAATTCGGAAATGAAAGTTAAAAAGAAAAACGTGCAAACTAATAATTTTATTATTGAAACTCAAAATGGAAAGCGTTTTAAATTGAATCATTTTTATTAAAACCGTTAAACACTGAAAATTTGACAATTTTAAAATGTAATTTCCTTATTTGGTACAATTTCGAATTAAGTAACTTCGAATTGAATTAATTTAAAATTGTAAGCAATCATGATTGAAGGACTTAAACTTAAAGCTTATAATAATGAATAATTTAACAATTGTGTAAATATAAATTCCTAAAAATTAAAAATCTACCTCATTGTCTCGCTAGGAAGTCCTTGGAAAAGTTTGTTTTCACTATTTAAAAAATTATTAGTGCTATTACCCAGCATATATTCCAAGAGAAAGAACGTTCATTTTACTGTGAAAAATTGAAAATAAAAATTGTATTACTGATTTATAACAATTACTGCCGTTCAAAGTTTAATGTGGCTTTTCTGAAATTTACTCTACAAAAATTATCTGATTTTAATGAATGATAACTTTGAATAAACTTTAAATTACAAAAAAATTCTAACTTTACCATCATCATTTTAAAATTAATTTCTCATTTCCTAAGGTATTATCGCCACGTCTCGGGTAAAAATATATAATTATTTATATGCTTTTAAAAATTTATGTATTATTACAGGTTACCTGTTGACCTCATTCAATTTTCAAAACTAAATCAATTATTAATAAACAATTATTTTTTATTAAATTTGTCGTTCGAAAAATTCTTTTTCGATAATTTGACCCATTAAAAAATTTATTTTTAAAAATTGAGTAAGGTCAAAATTTGAAGAAATTTTTCCGACAAACTAAGCCATCATTCATTTTTTAAACAATAACTCCAGTAATGTTGTTTATACGCCGCAGGCATGATTCGCGCGTATTACGTGCCTGTTTTCAGGAACTTAAGTAGCCTTGTATGGGTCAGTGGTGGGAGCAGTACAATAATGGGGCCATTATTGTACTGCTCCCACCACTATCCACTATGCATTACAGTCCGCGTATCATTGGAGCATTGAAGCAATACTTATCGTACATGATAAACCTACAGATAAAGGGGGAGGTACAGAGGGGTGTCGCGGGTGGGGTGGACGGTGGTAAATTTTTGAAATTTTTCAAAAATTTGAGAATTTTTAACTTTTTTTGAAAATTTTGGAAAATGTTGAGAATTTGAAAATTTTTGAAAATTATAGAATATTTGATATTTTTTAAAAATTATGGAAATTCAATAAATTTTTGAATATTATAGATATTTTCAAAAATTACTCAAATCCCCCCAAAAATTTCAAATTTTCAAAAATATCCAAAATATCAACCGGGTCAGTAAAAATCTTATTAACCGGCGCTAAAAATGAATTGTACCGACTCGCCACATCAGACCCCCCCTGTGATACATGATAATCGGGGGTAAAAAAAACTTGCAAATCATGCCCTTGGTGTATAAAGTATAATGTACACCATGGAACTACGTCGGTCATTACGCCTTGTATTGCAAATGCACACGCGGCGTATAATGACCGACTTAAGTTCCTTGGCGCACAATGTACTATTAAAAATTTTTAAGTTTAATTGCATATTTTTCCCAGAGACCTGTTGTTTTGTCCCCATAATTCGATCATTTTTGCATAGTAAATTTGCAAAACGCTACTTTAAACATTGGCCTAGAGTAATTGTTATTTATTTAAATAAAGATTATTGTAGATAAGTCGAAGATTAATGCCGTTTTTTTTTCAAATACTAATTCCGTATTTTAAAGAACGTGTTGTTTCTTTAGAAGCTATCTGTGGGCGTCCGCATGAAGTGGGCCCTTATGTTCGGTTATAGTTTAGAAGATATTCGCACTATACTCATGTCCCGAAAGCAACCGGAAGTGTATACATTTAATTTTCCAAACAAAAGTATAAGACGTGTGTTTATTACTCACAAATTTTAGATGCTTTTTTCTCGAAAAGCGGGCTTTCTTAGTTCCAACTTCAAAAGTGTCCCAGTGAATCATTTTTCAACCTAGTGTTCGTCTCAGGCTTAAAATGCCGGGGACTTATCCGGCTTATGACCCTTTTAGTAACTCCATATTGACCTTAAGGGTCCTTTTCACGCGGGCGCCCACATATAATAATAAAGGCAAGTAGATAACGAATTTGAAGATCATTTATATAATATTCCATATACCAGAAAAAATACTAGTGATTGCACATTGATTTTCAGTACATATTTACTACGTGAAATTTGGTAACATTGCATGAGGACGCCAATTTTGTGGGAAATTAACTCATTAAATATTTTGAGTTCCAACAGGGATATAGTACGCATAAAAAATGTCTTCCGTCCGGCTTATTTTTTCTTTCCATACATGAACACATATCAATGGAAGTGAAATGGCTTCCAGCTTTCGTTCAGTTGTCAAATATTTCTTGTTCATTCGTATTGGAATTACTATATGTTATGTCTGGAAAATTGGTTAAAATTTGCTTTTTTAGAAATTTAACATAATTGGCAATTAGAAGCGCAATATTAATATTACTATTTAGTATTATGGAATTCTCACGAAATAAGTGATCTTCTCAACTCTTGTTTATATTTTATAAGAACGTATTTCCAGATGTTATGATTTCTAAGTTGCACATGTTCATCCTTAAATTTAATAAAAAGCTGCTGTTAAGCATTCTATTATTTGTAACAGTCCTTAACATTTTTACTTTCACCTAATTTTCCTGATGGATCAGAAAGTGATCATCAATACTCTAAAACTCTCGATTGAAATTTGATGTACTCTTAACTACACGCTTTTAAATCTCATATTTTTAGGAAACCTAAGTGCCTAATATTCTAAGATTACTTCATGCTTATATTTTCTACAGGAAGAGCATGATCGAAAACGGTTGATGAGAACCAGTGTGACAGCAGAGGATGGAACCTTGAGGCCAGTTTATTCAGAAACAGAAGATGGTGACATTTGGTGTCACATATGTAATGTAGCTCTGTTTGGAGCTCACAAGCTACTCAGTCACAATATCTGTAACCGACACAAAATTAAATTAGACGAGTGGCCCTATCCGGTTTTATTGTGGTCGAAACAGTCGGACATGGTGAATAAAAATACGGGCCAACCTCCACCGAGTTCGAATCCTTTAGCGCCTGGAGAACCAATTCCACCAGGTATGGAGGATCAGATTTCCAGGAACACGACCATCCAGGTTAGCTTGGATCGACACAGAAGTTCTCCTCTTGTTGGTCTTGAATATCTACTCGAGTTGGTAGATAATGATTCTTGTGAACCAAGTTACACTTGTGTTCTTTGTGATAAACGTGGAGATCCGCGAACTGTAATGGCCCACATCACCAGTTACAATCATCGCATCGCGTATTTGAACAGACACTTTCCGACAATTTCGCGAGCGATCACAGAATTGCCCCGCACTGCGAA
Organism: Andricus quercusramuli; assembly: GCA_932178445.1. NCBI lineage: Eukaryota > Metazoa > Arthropoda > Insecta > Hymenoptera > Cynipidae > Andricus > Andricus quercusramuli. The sequence continues at coordinate 75,306 of CAKNXH010001533.1, read as the reverse complement.
TTATAAGCGCGGAGCCAATGAAATTTCGGTGTTAGTTGCGAAGAAAATTGAAGATCACTTTGGAAGATTGCAGCCACAGTTGGTGGATAAGGGTCAATTTGAAAAGAACAAGATACAGTACATCAAAAGGGTGTACCAAGATTTTCACTTTAGGTAAGTCTACTTTCCTCTTATATTTTTTCTTCATCTTTGTTGAATGCGAGATAATTTTCGAAATGCGGTTGTCATTTCCATTAATTTTTTTATTTATCGTGGTCGTTTCCTACGTGCAGGGAAACGCCAGAGTTTACGTTAATGGAAATTTACGATGTGAGATGGGTGACGAATTTTGAAGAGAAGTCAGCTGAAGTTATGAATGAAGCTAAGTTGAAAGGTGAGTATTTCGGTAATATTAATATGTAATGTTGTTTTTTTTTGTTGTGAAAATTTCCGTGGTGTTAATTTGTGCAAAATATGTTTTTGTGAAGAACTACCATCACCAGTCGAAGATAAAAAAGAAGAAAAGAAGGAAGAAAAGGGAAAGGAGCGGGAGAGAGACAGGGAGAGGGAGAGAGATAGAGATAAGAATAGAGACAAAGAAAAGGAAAAGATGAGAGATAGTTACAGGGATGAGAAAGAAGCTTCAGCCAGGAGAAAAGATGCCAAGCCTGACTCTAAAGATTCAAAATCGTAAGTAGAACTGTTTAATTTAGAAATTATTTTATAAATACCATATTTTTTATCAGCATTTTTTTAAATCGTGATTCTTAAATTTCAATTGAAATATTTAATACTTTCCAAGACACTGGCTGAAAATAATTGATCATAAAAAGACGCTGTTAATTTGGATACAGTATTTCTTTTTCGAGAAGTTTAGACTTTTTTTTAAATCATAAAATCCTTTAACGTTCGAGAAAACTATTCCAATTTAGGCTGCGGTTTGGATCAGAAAAGTAGAAGAAACTTGAAATTAGATTAAATCTGAAGTTTTACTCCGTTTCAGATTAGAGGGTACAAATTAGCTTCAAAGTGTTTTAATTTTTCGAACGCGTTAGATTTTTTTAATCCGTGGAGCTTTAAGGACTTTCAAACTTGTATGAATTCAAATTTAAATTGTTTTTAAATCAAAAGTAAAATGTTATTACTCGTGGATGCTGCAAACTCCCGTTTATGTTTGGATTTTTCCCCATATTTTCGAAATTACTTGAGAGTTTAAAGAATTTTTTTTTTTTCAATTTGCTTACTGTCAGAATTTATATTATTTCTAATTCAGGTTTCCGAATTCAAATATTTTACCAGTTGTAATTCTTTTATATTTGTAAGGTTAAGTTCAAAGGTTTTTGAAGTTCAAATGCTTTTCTACTTCTCAATCTGTACTCTTTAAAACTAAATGTTGTCCAAATTCCAATGCAACAAAAATTTGGAACTTTTTCAAATTCTTACTTCAATATTTTCGTTACTAGAAACTTCACTCGATGCTTTTAATTGTGAAAGTTTTAACTTCAAGAGTTTAGAATGCTTAGATATATGAAATTGATGTGGTTTTCAAGTTCTTTTCTGTCAATTTTTCGAAGTTTTTTTAATTTCCGAAATGTTTTCTAAATTCTTTTGCAGTTTAACGCCTTCGAAATTCATATTCTTAAAATTCATGTGTTTTCGAATTGAAATAGATTAAAAAATAACGATAAAATTTGTCTATATTTTTTTAAATTTTGATTCAAGTGATTGTTACGTTTTTTCCAATTTTTTGAAGATTTTTAAACTTATATTTTTCCTAAATTTTTTCACAGTTTGAAGCCTTAAGGGCATGTGACACAGCCAAATACCTATATTGCCGACCTCACTTTATCAGTTTACTGAATTTTTTTTTGAACCTGAGAACTTTTTTAAAGAATAAAATATCGAGCTGAATCTTTGGAAAATGTATTAGAATACAATAAAGTACGTTAAAGTACTTCATTTGGGTAGGAACTTCACTAAAAATTATTTCCGAACAAATTAAAACTGGGACACTATTGTCACATTTTTTTTCTGAACCTCGAAATTTTTCGAGCGTTCAAACTTTTTTTATACGTAAAATATCGGCCTCAAACTTTCAGAAATGCAAGAGCCGACAGGAAACTACGTTAAATGCCGTCATTCAATAATAAAAGATATAAAAAAAAATTATTTCAACTAAATCACATCCGACTCTAGGACGAGCC
>CAKNXH010001533.1:54525-72723 GCA_932178445.1 Andricus quercusramuli | reverse complement strand
GGCTCGTCCTAGAGTCGGATGTGATTTAGTTGAAATAATTTTTTTTTATATCTTTTATTATTGAATGACGGCATTTAACGTAGTTTCCTGTCGGCTCTTGCATTTCTGAAAGTTTGAGGCCGATATTTTACGTATAAAAAAAGTTTGAACGTTCGAAAAATTTCGAGGTTCAGAAAAAAAATGTGACAATAGTCTCCCAGTTTTAATTTGTTCGGAAATAATATTTAGTGAAGTTCCTACCCAAATGAAGTACTTTAACGTACTCTATTGTATTCTAATACATTTTCCAAAGATTCAGCTCGATATTTTATTCTTTAAAAAAGTTCTCAGGTTCAAAAAAAAAATTCAGTAAACTGATAAAGTGAGGTCGGCAATATAGGTATTTCGCTGTGTCACATGCCCTTAAAGATCGGAGGTTTACGAATTTGAATACATTCGAATGCAGCCTTTTTTTTTATGAAAGTTGATTTTATAAGGAATCTTTATATCCTAATTTAACCAAAATTAAAATTGGAAATTTATGTGAAAAATTGAGTGAAACATTTCTTTGGATTGTTTAAGGCAAAATTTTACAATTTTTAATTGAAAATGTTATAGTTTAAAAATGTATAATTTCATCTTTAGTACCTCTAAAGGACCCCGTGCCAAATACATGGTAAAAAAGGTCCTTATGGCAAAAACTCAAATTATGAACAGTTTTTGCGCTACGACGATGTTAAGTCCGATTTTGGTACATATTTTTACCTGTGGAGTGGAATATATCACATACTTTTTTTCCACCCTTTGCATTGCTCTCGTGCAAGTTTATGTAGAAGAATTGCACGGACCAAATTGCAACGCTGGGTATCGATTCTTTTGTCTGGCCATTCAACTTAAGCGCTTTGCGACGAACTTAGGATGCAATCTTTCAAACGGAAGTAGCCTTTGTCATGCGTTTGTGAATTAGCTATTTTTATCATCGATTCAGACAACCAAACGCCTCTTGATAATAGAAATCGAATTTCGCGTTTGAAGCTCGAAAACATGCAATTATATGAACGCTCTGCGCGTTGCTTATACACTTAGCGCTTATCACTTCCATCGCGATTATATCGCATTGTTCGTCCGCGCTATTCTTTTTCTGCATAAACTTACACGAGAGCAATGCAAAGAATGGACAAAAATTCTTGTGATATATTCCACTCGACAGGTAAAAATATGTCCCCAAATCTAACTTTTAAAGCGCAAAAACTGTTCATAATTTGAATGTTTGCCAGAAGGTTTTTTTGATCAGGAGAGCAATAACTTAGAAATATCAAAAACTTTGAAAATTCCACCAGGAACTTTTTTATAATGTATTTGGTGCTGGGTCCGTTAAAAAAAATTCAATCTTCGGTTCCGAAAATGTCGGCAATTAAAAAAAATCCAACCTAGAACTTCAATATAGCGTAACTCCCAAAACTTTTAAAATTTAAAAGAATCTCATGGGCCCAAAATGTCTCGTATTGTATAGCACTATAATTCCACCAAATTTCATTAAAATCGAAAGACCACTTGCAGATTCTGATACTCCCGACGTGTACTGTATATTTTTTTATATTTTGAATTAATGATTTTTTCGTATTTTTTTTCTTCAAATTTTTGAAGATTTTGAAATTTCGTATATGTTTTCTCAATTCTTTCACGGTTGGAAGCCTCAAAGATCAGGGATTTTCGAATTTGAATACATTCGAATGCAGCCTAAAGAGTTGTGTATTTTTTTAAAATTTGGATCGAAGTTATTTTTACGTCTTGAAATTTTTTGAATTTCTGATATTTCTTCTCAATTCTTTCACAGTTTGACGCCTTCCATAAGGCCTAGGGGGGTAAGCATTTTAAAATTGCCCCCGCTCTTATCAAGTCGATATTGACATCATATACTGGCATTTTAATGATCAAAAAGTATTACGTAAATACAATGTTTTTGGGGATTTATGGGGGGAGGGTCAAAAATTTAAAAATACGTTTTTCTCGTAAACAAATGAATCAATTTTTAGGACCAAAGTATATAATATATGTTATAAAGATCAGTAAAACTAATCAATCAAAATTCAAGAAATTCTGATCAAAAATCAGGGACATGAAACGATTATTATGATTATAGTTCCCAATTTGACTCACCGGGGAAAATGGGAAACTGCAGCGCTGGTTGCCTTCCGCCCAATTATTTCGTTTAAATTTAACTTCACATTTATAAAATATTAAAGTTATATAAACATCTGTTTTTGTAGTTATAAATAACATATATAAGCTACGTGTAAAATAAGGTTTAATTTATGATAACAATATTTAATACTTTTGTTATCTTTATATTCATATCATTCACTGTTATTATGTATACCTAAACTCGTAAAATAACATTAAGTAAAATGCGGACGTTCAACAGGGGGAATTTACAAAAAAAAAAAAAAAATTCTACAACTTTTTATACTTGTTACGTTAGGCCGGTTACACGTAGAGAGATTTTAAAGGTTATATATTTACGTCGAATGTTGACACTTCCATTTTGGTCATTTTTACATTTATGAGTCTTGTCAAAATTTAAACAAACATTTCGGGGAAGGCGATCAGCGCCACAGTTTCGCTGTTTCTCCGCTAAATTAAGTTGAGAACCAATTTCCTGTAGACTGGAATGGCTGGCGTAATATAGCCCTGCCAAAAATACGGATAAAAAATATTTTTGAATTGAAAAAAAGAGAGCTTATGTTTTAGTGACAAGGAATATTTTTTTAACCGAATTTCCAAATTTCAATATAAAATTTTCATCTGTTTTTTTGGTGAGAATTTTTTCTCCAATTTTTCTCGAAAATGGTCTTATTGGCTTTTACAATGTCATATATTTTATTTATTGAAATCGATTGAGCCGTTTTCGAGAAAAACTTTTTTTTCGGTTTTCCTTTCCCCCTCTATTACCTGAAAAATTGCGATTTCAAGGTTAATGTTTTGAGAAATTTTATGCTACCTAGGCACCAACTTACGGGATTAATAGTCGTTTCCGAAATTTTAACCCTTAAAGCGCCCACGGGGTATGAGAAGAACCCATTTTTTTGCGCGATTATGCTGAATCTACTTTTTTAAATTCGGGTTCTGTGAAGCCCCCTAGCGTTAGTTAAATATATCTTCTTTCGATCGACACAGTTAGCAAGTGGCTGCGTAGATTAGTTCAGCTTCTGCATACGTGTGAAGCAGTCGCCGTCTCGTCGGGGGTCGCCCACGACCCCACCTTTTTTTAAAGCTGCACTATAATAATTTTTTTTTCTTGAAGAACTATATTTCGAGGACTACAGGTTCAATTTTTAGGTTAAAATATTCAAAATTGACTGACTTCTCTTTGCAATATGACATTTTCCGACGGGGGTCGTCCACGACCCCACATGGCGCTTTGTGTTATTATTACATAGCATGGCGCTTTAAGGGTTAAAAGCCATTCTATGTCGAAGTAGAGGGTAAATGTATTCTAATTTAACTTTGAATGGAAAAAGTAGTTTTATTTACTTGTAAATTAAAATAAATAGAAATGATAATTTTAAATGTTAATATTTTACCGCGCTATGATGACGTCAGCGGTTATGCACCTTATGAATAACAAAATCAGAATTGCTTTTCGAGGGTGTTTTGTGCATGGGTGCCCAAACACAAGTACACAAATGCCTTCAAAATTATTTATATGTGTCAAAAAAGATTTTCCATGAAAAAACGTTTCGAAATAATACAACGTGACTCTGAGAATACGTCTTTGGCTTCGGTTATATTTGGTTGCTAAGATTACTTTAACGTTAGTATTTCTTATACAAATATGTAGTTAATAATATATTTACAGAAATTTTGGTTATTTTCACTTAAACAGAGAAACAGGGACATGTGACTTTTCTAACTCAAACCATGCAATATTGATCTCATAATCAAAAATTATATTTCAACAATAATATTCATTTGTGCAAGTAATCATTTCTCGCAAAATTATAGTTTCGAATAATACAACATATCTAATTGTGTCATTTTAACCAAAACTATTGAATTTTCTTTGATGCTTTTGAAAATACATATATATTATATACATTATTTTGTGCAGCTTGATTATAAAGATAAATAGGAATTGAACAATTGGAAATAAAAACTAAACTTTAGTCTCATACAGTGAAAAAAAACTTCTTAGCAAAATAAAAAATAAAAAAAATAAAATGTTCTATTTATTATAAATTTCAACACAATATAAGCTCAAATGAATTTATTTTGAAGCAAACATAAACTCAAAGTAAATATTAATTTTATTAATTTATACGTGAAATATTTACTATCTAAAAAAATCTAACTTAAAAGTTACGTCAGAAGTCGAATTTCATTTCGAAAGGTCTATTATTCATATTCTTTGCAAAATCTGGATCAAGTTTTCGGGTATATATCAAGGAAATTTCGTCTGAAACACTTTCTGTTTTCTATGAAGACTTATTTTTACTATTCAATAATTGTTTAAAACTTTACAAGACCACCGCAAGACAATCGTGGAAAAAAAAATTATGCAATGGGTCGGACAACAATGCCGATTACCCTAGATTTGGGGGAGTCAATCAAGGCAGTGTCAATGCGATAGACCGGCAAAATCGCATTACTTTTAAGTGGATGGATCGACTCAGGGACAACCTGTTGGAGTGCTACGATACCAGTATGGCCCCTGAACGAAAAGGTTACATAGCTCGAGTGTATACTCTGTGGTGCGAGAAATTTTTCCGAAGAGCGACCTCTGGACTATCAATTGTAGTGTTATAATGCAGCGAGAGCTTTGGCAGATGCAAACCGAAAAAAAACCAACCGTTGATCATAAGACTAAAAGACGAATGCATCAACTCAGCACAATGATAGGCTGGGTAAGGCAGTACGCGTCCCGCATTCAATGTGTGATTGACTACATAACGTCTGGCCGGACTTTCACTGCCAAGGTTCGACAGTTCGTGCGAGAACTGCGGATCCGCCATCACACACTCAAAAAGTAAAAGCTACTGACCACCAGACAGCATATTGTTGACAGAATACGAGTATTATCTAACGCTAAAAGAAGTCTAGAGCTGAGGGAGAAGTGGGTCAGAGAAAATCAACAGTTTTTGTCTGACCCATCTCGACTCTTCCAAGACCCTCCAGTTACTGTCGTCCACCCGACCGCACCATAGAAGGTCGAGGCATTTTGGAGAGAAGTCTATGAAGTCCAGCATCCACAGACAGAAAACTCAAAGAATATAAATAGCTTCAAGGAGCTGTGCAGTGTCCTCATAACACCTGAGAAGGAATGCCCACTAGGGTGGTCCAAAAAAATTTTTTTCGAATTTTTATCGGGACACCCCTCAAATTTGTTCGAATCCGCAAAAAAATAAATGCGTTTTTTTTTTGTTTCGAAAAAAATGATATTTAGGGGTGGCGCAAGCCCCATGAAGTTTAACATGTATTTCCCATAAGAAAAAAAGACGTTTTTGTAAATCTTGTTCAGAATCCTCAATATTATTTCAATCAAGTTGGAACTCAACATTTCTCTTCACAATTAGCCATGGAATACGAATAAAATATCACTTTTCAAATATCACCCCCATAAGTCTGTTTTATAGGGTCCCAAAGAAACCCCATAAGTGAAAAAATGGGTTTTGCGAGTTTTTGACGCTAATTATAATCTTTTTGCTGTTTTTTTTTTCAATTCGGATTGTTTCTAATATATAAAATATGATTTTATACTGAAAATTATATATTTTATGAATTGTTTAAACAATTTATTATTGTTTTTAGCAATTTTCTCATAGAATGTAGTTAGAAAGACGCGGTTTTTTCACAAATTTTCCATTTGTTGTCCAATTTTCAATTGAAGGGAAGTGATATTTCACCAATGTTAACAATAGTGATTGTTTAAACAATTTATTATAATTATTAATAATATTATATTTGAATAATGCTAGAAAGATGCGGATTTTTTTTTTAATTTCTGGCGTTTTGTCCAATTTTCATCTGTAGTTAAGTGATAATAAATTCAAGTTAACAAAATAATTGTTTAAACAATTTATTATCATTGTTGATAGTATTGTCTTTGCTTACTTGGTAGAATGTTGCGGTTTTTTCAAAAATTTTCCACTGTTACTCAGGTAAGTGCTGGAAAGTGGCGGCTTTTTTTAAATCTTTCACTTTGCATTTTTCGAAAGGTATTGTTTTTTTAAGTGAATTATTTGTGCTCTTTTCCAAATGCTTAAAAGAATTAATTTAAAGAGAAAAGCTATTTCACACAAGAAGCAAAAACAAAGAATTTTAAATATCTGTTTTATTTCAGAAAAATATATATTCACGAAAAGGGAAGAGATTATTTAAAATATAGTTTACTCTAATGTTTATTTATTAATTGTTAGTAATTAAGCAGGCGAAACAAAGTGAAAATTTTTAGAAAAAACCGCCACATTCTAGCACTTATATAAGAAAAGATAGTTATAAACAATATTAAATTATTTGAACATTTTTTTTCTTAACTTTATTTAATTATTACCTCACTAAGTGAAAAAAGGACAGAAAGGTAAAAATTGCCCAAAAACCGCAACTATCAGGCGCAATCGATATAGATGAAGATAGTCATAAACAATAATAATTTGTTTAAACAATTATTTTTGCTTAATCATTATCACTTCACTCCAAATGAAAATTGGACAAAAAGCCATAAATTTCAACAACAACAAACCGCATCTTTCTAGCATTATTCAAGTATAATATTATTAATAATTATAATAAATTGTTTAAACAATTATTTTGTTAACTTGAATTCATTATGACTTCATTCCAAATGAAAATTAAACAAAAAGCCAGAAATTAAAAAAAAACGCATCTTTCTAGCATTATTCAATTATAATATTATTAATAAGTATAATAAACTGCTTAAACAATTATTTTGTTAACTTGAATTCATTATTACTTCACTCCGAATGAAATGTGGACAAGAAACTAGAAATTTCAACAAAAAAACCGCAACTTTTCAGCATTATTCAAATATAATATTATTAATAATTAAAATAAATTGTTTGAACAATTATTTTGTCAACTTGAATTCATTATTACTTCACTCCAAATGAAAATTAAACAAGAAGCCAGAAATTAAAAAGAAACCCGCATCTTTCTAGTATTATTCAATTATAATAATATTAATAAGTGTAATAAATTGTTTAAACAATTATTTCGTTAACTTAAATTCATTATTACTTCACTCCGAATGAAAAGTGGACAAAAAACCAGAAATTCAAAAAAAGACCGCATGTTTTCAGCATTATTCAAATATAATATTATTAATAATTATAATAAATTGTTTGAACAATTATTTTGTTAACTTGAATTTATTATTACTTCACTACAGATGAAAATTAGACAAAAAGCCAGAAAGTAAAAAAAAATCCGCATCTTTCTAGCATCATTCAAATATAATATTATTAATAATTATAATAAATTGTTTAAACAATCACTATTATTAACATTGATGAACTATCACTTCCCTCTAATTGAAAATTAGACAACAAATGGGAAATTTGTGAAAAAACCGCGTCTTTCTAACTACATTCTATGAGGAAATCGCTAAAAACAATAATAAATTGTTTAAACAATTCATAAAATATCTAATTCTCAGTATGAAGTCATATTTTATATATTAGAAAAAATTCGCATTAAAAAAAACCGCGAAAAAATCATAATTAGCGTCAAAAACTAACAAAACCCATTTTTTCACTTATGGGGTTTCTTTGGGACCCTATAAAACAGACTTATGGGGGTGATATTTAAAAAGTGATATTTTATTCGTATTCTATGGCTAATTGTGAAGAGAAATGTTGAGTTCCAACTCGATTGAGATAATATTGAGGATTCTGAATAAGATTTACAAAAACGTCTTTTTTTCTTATGGGAAATACATGTTAAACTTCATGGGGCTTGCGCCACCCCTAAATATCATTTTTTTCAAAACAAAAAAAAACGCATTTATTTTTGTGCAAATTCGAACAAATTTGGGAGGTGTCCCGATAAAAATTCAAAAAAAAATTTTTCCAATGCATTTTTGGACCACCCTAATGCCCACCTATCACTACCGAGAAGGTGAAAAGGGTGTTAAGAGGCATAAAGAACTATTCCACTCCGGGACCAGATGGTATCAAGACATTCAGGTGGAAGAAGTTTTCTTCAACCCACCAACATCTGGCCCGCATTTTCACATAATATCTAAATTCGGAAGAGCCTATTCCGGAGTGGTTAGTGGGAGGGCGCACAGTGCTCCTGCCGAAGACGGGCAACTGAGCTGACCCTAAGAATTACAGGTCAATAACTTGTCTGAACACATTATATAATATCTTCACAGCTATCCTAAATGATAGGATTGTTCGGACAATTGGATCTGTGTGGCGAAGGATGTACGAACAACGCGGCTCAAAGAAAGGCGTATCAGGATGTCGGGAATACCTGCTCATCTATAGATCTGTCTGTAAAGACGGAGCATCCTATCAGCGATTTCTATCGATGGCCTAGATTTATAACCGGAAAGCTTTCGATTCAACCTTCCATAGACTTATCATCTGTCTGTTTGAAAGCTTGAAGGTTCATCCACACATCGTGAGGTGCATAGAGAGATTGATGCCGCTTTGGAAAACCAGATTTGCTATCTCACCTGGAAAACATCTTGTGATCACTAACAGTGTCACCTTTCAGAGAGGTGTGTCTCAGGGCGACACCATGAGCCCTCTCTTTTGCCTCACATTATTGCCACTATCTCTCGCACTTCGCCATTCCGAAAGGTACTTCTGCGGCAAACCAGGAAATCGAAAGCATAAGGTCACTCATATATTTTACATGGAATCTTAAGATCTATACTAAAAGTGAAGAGAAACTACATCTAGCTCTTGACATTGTCAAAGAGTACACTTAAGAGATTGGAATGGAGTTCGGGTTAGAAAAGTGCGCTAAGGTTTATTTGAAGAAAGGAAAACTTGATGGCATTTCCGAAGACCCTGAGCTCGTCGACCGAAGCGCTATACGACAGCTTGTAGCTGGAGAGACCTATACATACCTGGGCTTGCCACAGAGCCGCATTCAGGATGTTCTATCTGATGCAGATACAAACGTTTCATCCAACGGATTTGGTCTTCCGAACTGTCGACGAGGATCGAAGTATCTGCGACGAACATGCTTGCCGTCCCTGTAGTACACTATTTATTTGGAGTGCTTCCGTGGACGAAGGACAAACTAGAGGGATATCGGGTCCCGAATGGTTATGCACATGAACAAAAGCATGCACCTTAAGTCTTCTGTTCCACGACTTTACATCTCACGCCGTCAAGGTGGTCGTGGAGTACTGAATCTTGAATGTTTTCAAAACAGGATTATTGTGGGTACAGCACATATAGGTCGCAAATGGACGAGACCCTCTTTTTAAAATGGTCAGGAAGCACGAAAAACTGCGCAAAGGAGCGTTTCTATGCAAAGCAGTGGAGGAGGCTGCTGAAACACTTAGCCTTGACTTCGATATCAGGGGTGAGAAAAGTGCATTAAATCTTATCAATCTCGAGTACTCACTCTTGAAGGCTCGGATTAAGAAATCACAGAAGAAAAAAATCCGTGAACAGCTCCTTGACAAGAGGATGCACGACATCTTTCACAGAAATGTGAAGGATCAGTTGATGTCGTATGAGCTAACGCTTGCTTTCCTTAAATCACCTGGATTGAAGTCGGGCACGGAGCGTTTCATTTTGGCATGTCAAGACGGTGTAATTTCCACTCTAGCATACTGTCCCCAAATTTGAAGCCATGACATTCCCGATGATAGCTGCAGAGCGTGTCATGCTTCGATGACCTTTTTTTAGAAGCCAGGGACACATACTATCTAGTTGTCCAACCCTTGCCGCATATACTGGAACTTCATATTCTCGACAATTGTTTTTGTTGCGCACTCGAGGCCTGACATAGTTCTCCTTGACTTCGAGAAACTAACCATGTTCGTTATCGAATTCTCGGCACCAGCTGACATAAACTTCATTGCCAAGAAGAAAGAAAAGAAAGAGAGGTATAAGACCTTATAAGAGAGTTGCGACGGTTATACCCGGAATATTCTGTTAAGCTAATCGTCTTGATCACAGGCGATCTTGGAGGTGCCAAGGTTTCACTGGTTAATAGCCTGAAAAGCATCCCTGCGTGTCAACAAACTGCTGAGACACTTGCGGGTAAAATGCGCAAGGCGGTCATCCGTGTGTCGCTCTGTGTCCTCATGGTGCATGAGACTTTTGTCAGACCATCGTCTTGAATTCGTCGCAGACTGTAACTACCTATCTCACGGTCGTGAGACGTGGTTACAGCTGAAACTGTACCGCGATATCGCTGGGTGCGGGTGCAATTTTTCAGATTAGCACCCGCTCTCGGCGAAATCCTGTGGTTGCCCTTATAAAAAACTTCAAACTGCATATATATACTTTTTTTTGAGGCGCATTAATATTGCTTGTAAATAGTTATTAAGGTTGGTTATAAAGAACTAACAGTCGAAGCATTCAACCAAGAAAGAATATGTTGAAAAGCCTAATTTATCATTCGAAACTATAGTATTCTGAAGAAATAATTGTTCACAAAAATTAATTATTGTGTTCAAATATAAGTTCCGAAGTAAATATTGCATGGTTTGAGGTTAGAAAACTCAAGGTCTCTATCAGTCTGTATTTGCATAAGGGGACATCCATTTACCACGTGCACCATTTTTCACCATTTGTTGACACGCCCCCCCCCCCCCCCGGGGTCAGCCGTGGAATCCCCCCCCCCACTCTGTCCACGTGGACATGTTTTATGAAAAAATAGACATTATTGGTTTTCAAAAGCAAGGAAGCCAAAAGGAGCGATAATAAAATTATCTTGATAATCCGTGGGTTACAATTTTTTATGTGCATGTGTGGGATTTTTGAGCACAAAAATGCATTTTAAATAACCGCTAAGACCGAGATACCCAAATTGAAATTACAGTAAATTTCCAAAATTTGGAATTTGGTATTTCTCACAAATTTTTCTTTCGTATTTCTATGCTAAAAAAGGCCCACACATGCAAAGCAAAATTTTTAAACCACAATTTAAAAAGATATTTTCAATCAATACCAAAATCAAAATTTTAAGAATTCGCTGTATTTTTACTATTTTGATTGAATGTCATAATCAAAGTTTAAAAAATTCTTCACAAATTTACAAAGGTGTTAAGAATTTTTTTTTCCAAAAGAAGGGTGAATTCAATAGGAATTATCTCGTAGAAAATAATTCGATCAAACCCGGAACAAATTTTAGACTTATTTGACCTCCAGATATGTAAAAAAAAATTAAAACCTGAAGAAAATTTGAAAACTCAGCAAAACGTAAATTTTTAAACATTTTCTCAGCGCGGGTAACCAAGCTGAATGGCTATCGATTCCAAATTAATTATTTTCTTTTATAGGATTTCAATATGCTCATTTTTCGCGTTGTAGCGATTTCGAATCTCAGAACTTGTTATTTTCGACCAACCCGATTATGCATTTCTTATCGGAAAATCTTTTTAGAGATGCATTGATGCCTGTAATATTTTTTTAGGTATTTTTCAATGAAATTTAATATTTAGCTGGTTAGACTGTGTTATTTGCAAGCAACATTGTCACTTCTATTGTTCTGATAAATTTTAACATCTTAATTCAAATTTTGTTTAAGAACTGACAAGCAGGGTGTCTAGTGATCAGGCAAATTGTAATTCTCGGTTTTTTCCTGGTCAAAATTTTTCCCCCGACCAATTTATAGATGCCTTTTTTGTGATTTTTGAAAGTCAGCTTATACATAGAAATAGGCATTTTAACTTAATATACACAGAAAAAATGTATGGTGCAAAGAAAACAATGATTTATTTAGACGTGCTAAACTTATTTTTAATCACAGACTGAAGTGATTAATATTAATCGAAAGTACATACTGGGATCCGCTGCGCTGCATTACGCCATCTGTTTTTTCAATGCGGCCAACATGTGAACTCGCAAAACTAGGTCGAATTTTTAAGATGCATTTTAATTTGGGCTTAAAACCAATTTTGTTATTGCTTTGCATAGTCAGAGCTCGAAACGGGTTCCTTTTTAGTAACTCAGTTACTTGTTTGATCCGCGGTTACTGAAAAGTTACTTTTGGTTACATTTTTTACCTGGAATAAGGAAACGAATTAATTTATTATTCGTATTATTTACAAATTTGTGAAAAATTCAAATTTTTTTTCTGTAAATTTGGTACTTTGAAGCCGGGAAAAGTAGGGAATAAGAATAAAATAATAATTAGTTTTTATGTAAAATGTATAAAAAGGGCTATTATTTGAATGATTATAAATCCTTATAAAAATTGCAATTTAGCTACAATTTCTGGTTCTTAATTTAAAATTCAAATCTTTTTTGTTGAAATATCGTACTAGGTATTATATTTTTCGATGAAAATTTATTTTCTTTGGTTGAAATTCAGTTAAAAGTTGAACTTTTTTGTTAAAACCTAATTTTTTGTTGTTGAAACTTCATCATTTTAGTTGAAAATTCGTCTTTTTTGCTAAAAAATTAATCTTCTTGATTGAAAATCAACCTTTTTTTTTCTAAAAATGCATGATTTTATTTGAAAATTCAACTCTGTGGTTAGAAGTGTACTTAATTTGTTGAAAATTCGTCTTTTTCGGTTAAAGATTCTCTGTTTCCGTAGAAACTGCAACTATTTGTTTACAGATAACTTTTTTGGTCGAAGATCCATATTTACTGGTTAGAAACTCGAGTGTTTTGTAAAAGTTGGTCTTTTTTGGCTTAAAAACTCAACAATTTGGTTGAAAAATTACTTATTTTGTGGAAAAATCGTCTAATTTAAATTAATTCTACTATTTTTTCAGATTTCAAATTTAACCATTTTGTTAAAACTTGAACTACTTTCTTGAACATACATTTTTTTGTTGAAGATTCATAATTTTGATGGAAACTTTGTCTTTTTTTGGTAAAAAATCTTTCTTCTTTGGTTACTTTTTTGTCACATTATTGTTACTTTTCGGTTACTTTTTTAAGCGAAGTGTGGTTACTATTTTACTATTTTTAATAGTAATTGAAAACAATTAAGATTTATCGGAAATTAAGCTTTACTTGTGGAATTGTCATCGTATACACTGAAAAAAAACGTTTCATGTTAAAACTATTTTTGTCAAAAAAACAAATATTTTACTATATTATATAAGTTTCAATGCATTATAAGCTTCAATTAACTTATCTTAACATAACAATGAACTTGAAATAAATTTTCATCCATTTATACATTGAATATTCACTATCTAAAAAATTCTAACCTAAAAGTTGGGTTAGAATTCATATTTATATGCAGCTTATAGTGTGTTGAAACTTACATGATAGTAAAATAATTGTTTTCCTGGCAAAAACAGTTTCAACAGGAAATGTGTTTTTTTTTCACTAAATATGGTGGAAATTCCACTTGAAACACTTAGTTTCCGATAAATCTTCATTTTTTGTAATCACTAATTGTTTGAAACTAGTAAAAACAATGGTAAAAATTTTTTTTAACCCAAATTAAAATGCAACTTAAAAACGCTACCTGGTTTCGCGAGTTCGCAACACTAGCACACCCAAGACTTCACATCCCAATTCTAAAACTTTCATAACACATAAAATAAATATTTCTTAATTTATGCAGTCAGAATCACAAGTAGTTGCTTAAATGCTATGAAAATCTGAAAAATGAAAAAATAAAATATAAGTATAATATACTTATATGAGCATATATATGTATAATATAATCGAAAATTCATTTTGTCGTGTAAAACATCTGCCTTCTCGGCAGCTACTTTCAGAATTGTTCTTTTTTGATTTTCAAGCCGCTTCTGCTTTATTCTTTTTTGCTTATTTCTCCTCTAAATCCTTTTTATTTACATATCCTATTTGGTACATAGGATATGCATAGGAAGGAACCTTGCGACTGTGTATTAAGCTAAAATAGAGGAAAAAGAAGCTACAGTAGAAAAAAGTTGATTTTTCGATCAAATACAAAAAATTCCCGCTCCTAAATAAAATTCCCGGGGGTTTCCCGGTTTTTTCACTGTCCAATAAAATTCCAAGGTTTTTCCCGGTTTCTACGGTTCCCCGGTCCGCTAGACACCCTGACAAAGTTTTCAACCTATTTTTCGCCGATTTAGGGGAACGTGTGTCGACGTGAATTCTAGCCTGACCCCCCGGTCTCCCTAGTGGTCAAGCGTCCACGTGGTATGTGGATGGCCCCTAAAAATAATAAGAAAAACTATTGTATATATCGAAATTAACTACCTACTTGTATTAGGAAAACAATTTTAACACTGTTTTTTTTTACAAAAGAATGAAGAAATATTCACGTTAAAGTGATCTCTGCAAACAAAATATAACCGAACTTTGATAGGTATTCTCAGTGACACGTTGCATTATTTTAAACCACGTTTTTCTTTATAAACTCAATAAGTTTGCAGTTTGATGAAATCTGGTGAAGCTTTAACATATAATGCCATAATCTAATATTTCCACTATTAAAAAATGCGCTTTGGATAATAACTTCAATCTTAATTTTTCATTTTTTGTATGCAACTGTATGAGACTTGAATGACCTCTGACGTCACACGTCATCTCGCAAATAAAAACTCGGAGAAATCACGTGTTTTTTTTAGCATTTTCACGCCACTATTTTATTAATTATTATAATTATTAAAAAGGGTCAAAAAAACTTACTGGCAACAAATTCGAAATTTTCAACATCGATACTTCGTAAAAATAATTTTTTTGAGAACAATTTTTCAGAAATACCTGTTTCGAACTGATACCGGGTGTGTTTATATGCCCATCTCACTAAGCTCTTTTCGCGTATTATCTTCCACTGATTTTCGACATTAAAAATAATAATTAAAAATTTCTGCCTGTATCAGACTTAAATTAATACCTTAAGTTTGTGCCTATGTGGCATAACATTTCCTAAAATGTTAAACTTAAAATCGTATTTTTTTTTTTTTTAAGTTATACAGTGGGAAAGAAAAATAAAAGAGTAGTTTTTCTCTAAAGCAGCTCAAACAATATGAGAAAACAAAATATATGTTATGAAAACCAATGAGCCAATTTTCGAGAAAATTTGGACAAAAATTCTGACCAAAAAAAAAGGTTGAAATATTTTTTCGAAATTTGAAAATTTTTATTCGAGAACCCGGTCTGGTTAATTTTGGAAGAAAGTATTTTGAACCAGGCAACTTAGGATATTTTTCAAAAAATAATTGGATGTGACATTAAAACAGAACCTGAAACAAAAATTTTAAGTCATTCAGAAAAGGGCATAGTCGGATAAGCATAAAAAATCTGCCCCCGTACGTATTAAGGGCATGTGACACAGTCAAATACCTAAATTACCGACCTCACTTTTTCAATTTTCCGAATTTTTTCCGAATCTAAGAACTTTTTTTTTTAAATAAAATATCGGGCTGAAACTTTGGAAAATGAATGAGGAGGCAATAAACTACGTTTACGTACTTTATTCGAGAAGGAACTTCGCAAAAAATTATTTTCGAAGAAATTAAAACTGGGTGCATTTTTTGAACCTAAGAACTTTTTTTATAAGTAAAATATTGGCTTCAAACTTTGAGAAATGCAAGAGCCGACAGTAAAGTACGTTTATGTAGATTATTTGAGTATAAAAGATGCAAAAAGAAAAATCCCAACTAAATGTCAACTCCGGTTCCGGTAGCCAGTTCGGTCGGTATTTGCGATGGGCACGACAATGCGAAGTCTGGCGACCACTAATCGAGGCTCTATCAGCTGGCTCGTCTACATCTGAAATATGGGATCCACGCTGTCTAAGATTGATGATGTGGTGTTCTTACAATAATATTTGTTTAAAGTTGTGTCCAGCATAAAAGTTGAGTGAAATAAGTTGTTTCAATGTTGAATTATGTAAGTATTGAAATCGCTATTGGCCTCGTTTAGTGGTCGCCAGACTTCGCATTTTCGTGCTCATCGTGAATACCGACCGAACTGGCAACCGTTGTTGACATTTAGTTGGAATTTTTCTTTTTGCATCTTTTATGCTAAAATGATGTACGTAAACGCACTTCACTGTCGGCTCTTGAATTTCTCAAAGTTTGAAGCCGATATTTCACTTACAAAAAAAATTCTTAGGTTAAAAAAATGCACCCAGTTTTAATTTCTTCGAAAATAATTTTTGCGAAATTCCTCATCGAATAAAGTACGTGAACGTAGTTTATTGTCTTCTCATACATTTTCCAAAGTTTCAGCCCGATATTTTATTTACAAAAAAAGTTCTTAGATTAAAAAAAAAATTCGGAAAATTGAAAAAGTGAGGTCGGTAATGTAGGTATTTGACTGTGTCACATGCCCTTAACTTGAAAATTCTGTCGTAGGTTCACATCCATGTAAAGTCAAATTTCTCCCAATAATAACCCTAAACATTAATTTTTGTGGGAGTTTTGGAGGGAGAAATAAAAATAAAAAAGTGTTTTTTCTAGAAAACGGCTTGACCGATTTTGAGGAATAAAATATATGTTGTAGACACTAACCCATTAGCGCCTAACGATGCCATATGGCATCACTTTGACGTTGTTTGAAATTTGCGCGTCAATTGTCGCCTGTGTGTTGCAACCGCACGAACTAACCTAAAGCTTGTCAAGCAAGCTCAGTGGGATTCCCCACGGAATTTTCAACAACCAATGGTCATTCCGTACTCAGGTAGACCTAAAGTGTTAGTTATATAAAAAAAATGCAATTCTGAAACCCTAAATTAATTCAGGCGCTAATGGGCTAATTAGGCTATTTAAAAAAAAAATTGTTTTGAATTTTTCCACATGTTTTAAAAAGTTATGTTCCAGAGTGACCATATTCATATTTTACATAAAAATTCCTTAGAATATCGTTCATAACATATATTTTTGTTGAATTTTCTGAAGGGGTGAAACAATGTCAAAAAATAAAATAAAAATCGCGCATGCAACACTGCCCACCGTTATGGTGCATTGCTCCCGACTGCATACTTTGGAACACCATTCTATTAAATTTTTTCATGGTTCAGAAAAGTTGTTGAAATTGAAGATAGTACTGTAATTGATGTAACGAATCTAATTAAATATATCATAAGTAATCTTTATTACATAAACGTCTGCAGTTAGCCTATCCAAATTATATTTTACAGATTTTACCACGAGGAGGTTACAGTACGATTTTAAACTCCTCTCTCTAGGATGCTTTATTATTGTGAGTCTCCTCGCCTCTCATAAATCGGGTTGCTTTATTATCGTGAGTGCCCTCGCCTCTTAGAAACCGGGGTGCTTTATTTTCGTGAGTCCCCTTGCCTCTCACATACCGGGGTGCTTTATCATCGTGAGTCCCCTCGCCTCTCACAAATCGGGGTGCTCTATTATCGTGAGTCCCCTCCCCTCTCACAAATCTGATTGCTTTATTATCGTGAGTCCCCTCGACTCGCACAAATCGGGGTGCTTTATTGTCGTAAGTCCCCTTGCCTCTCACAAATCTGGTTGCTTTATTATCGTGAGTCTCCTCGCCTCTCACAAATCGGGGAACTCTATTATCGTGAGTCTTCTCTCCTCTCACAAATGGGGGGTCCCCTCGCCTCTCACAAATCGAGTTGCTTTATGATCGTGAATCCTCCTCGCCTCTTAGAAACCGGGGTGCTTTATTATCGTCAGTCCCCTCACCTTTCACAAATCGGGATGCTTTATTATCGTGAGTCCCCTCGCCTTTCACAAACCGGGGTGCTTTATTATCGTGAATGACCCTCGCCTCTCACAAACCGGGGTGCTTTATTATCGTGAATGACCCTCACCTATCACACATCGGGTTGATTTATTCTCTTGGGTCCCCTCGCCTCTCACAAATCGGATTGTTTTATTATCGTGAGTCCCCTCGCCGCTTACGAACCGGGGTGCTTTATGATCGTGAATCCCCTCGCCTCTTAGAAACCGTGGTGCTTTATTATCGTTACTCCCCTCATCTCTTACATACCGGGGTGCTTTATTATCGTGAGTCCCCTCGTCTCTCACAAACCTGGGTGCTTTATTATCGTTAGACCCCTCACCTTTCACAAATCAGGGTGCTGTATTATCGTGAGTCCCCTCGCCTCTCACAAATCAGGGTG
>CAKNXH010001533.1:0-54228 GCA_932178445.1 Andricus quercusramuli | reverse complement strand
CAAACCGGGGTGCTTTATTATCGTGAATGACCCTCGCCTCTCACAAATCGGGGTGTTTTATTATCGTGAGTCCCTTCGCCTCTCACAAATCGGATTGTTTTATTATCGTGCATGCCCCTCGCCTCTCACAAACCGGGTTGCGTTTTTATTGTGAGTCCTCTCACTTCTCACAAATCGGGGTGCTGTACTATCGTGAGTCCCCTCGCCTCTCACAAACTGTGGTGCTTTATTATCATGAATGACCCTCGCCTCTCACAAACCGGGTTGCTTTTTTATTTTGTGAGTCCCCTCTTTTCTCACAAATCGAGTTGATTTATTATCTTGGGTCCCTTCTCCTCTAACATATCGGGGTGCTTTATTATCGTGAATACATTGGGTTCTTCTTTTAGGTACACAAGGGTCCGTTTGACATCCTTATCTATCATTAAGAATGATTGCCACTCTAAAATAGATTCCAATTTTTGGTACCAACTTATTATCTATTTTATAGTCCAAAATACGATACTTTTGTTTGAGCATACCATGAACAGCTTCAACTGCCTATCGAATTTTAGCCAAAATGCAATCGAGTTCTGCTCCAAAGCATGCGATCGGGAGCAGTGCACCATAACGGTACGCAGTGTTGCATGCGCGATTTTTATTTTATTTTTTGACATCGTTCTACCCCTTCAAAAAATTCAACAGAAATATGTTATGAAGGATATTCTAAGGAATCTTAATGTAGAATATGTATGTGGGCACTCTAGAACATAACATAAAAAAATTGAAAAATTGCAACAGAAAAAATGTACCTGTGTTTTTTTCAATTTTTTATTTTTGAATATCCTCATTAGTGTCTACAACATATGTTTTATTCGACAAAATCGGTCGAGCCATTTCCGAGGAGAAATTCTTTTTTCATTTTTCTTTCCCTCCTCCAGAACTCCCACAAAAATGAATTTTTAGGGTTATCATTAGGAGAAATTTTACTTCACATGGATGCGATCCTATGACAGAAATTTCAAGTTTATTCGTGCAGGGGTAGATTTTGTATGCTTAATCGGATATGCCCTTTGTATTCCTGCTTTTGCTCAGAATGACCAAAAAACTGAAATTTTAAGGTTGATGTTTGTAGAATTCTTTATTCACATATATGCAAATATATGGTGCTAATATAGCCTTGATAAGTGCGGGGGCCATTTTTACGTGCTTACCTAATAGGCCCTTTATATTTGATTTATAATTATGTTTTAATTCTTTAACTCGTAAATGTTCTTATAATGTGTATGTATATATATATATATATATATAATGTAAATGTCATTATATGACTAATTTGGTAGGTTTTTAGATTCTAGTGGTTTTTTATTTCCTATAAAATTTGAAGAATTTCTAGCCTCGATACAATAAAAGGATAATTTAAAAATCTTTCACATAAAGTTATTTGTATTTGGAAAGTTATTCGTGAAAGTGCTTTGTATTTGAAACATTTCAATTTTTTTATTCCTTCAAATTTGAAGATTCAATGCCCTCGTAAATGAAAAATTCAATAGGATGCTTTACATTAAAAACTTTCACCAAATTCACATTCTTTCAGTTTGAACCTTTCGAATTTCAATTAAAAGCCTGTTTGGCAGTTCTAATGCTTTACAGTCCAGAATTCTTCTGTATATCTTCACTACTTGAAATGTTCAAAATTTGGAAGATTTCGATGTTCAATATATTAAAATAATAATCTCATTTGCTGTCTTGTGATAACGCTTTCCAATTCGAACACTTTTGAATGATCAAAGTTATAAACTGTAATACTTTTGAATTGACATGCTTTCTACTTATTCCTTGATTATTTAAATAAGGTTTATGACTATTAGAAATCTCGAAATTTTTTTTACAAATTTCGCTTCATGATCTAAAGTGATATGCGAATAGTTTTCTTGCTAAAATTTGAAATGTCTAACAATCTTTTTATTATTCGTAACTACTAACCTATCCTTTCTCTTATTATTCTCTCTCTTAATTCTCCAACTACTAAATCCCCGATTTCTATTCTAGGAACTACAAAATTCGAGTTTTGACGAAAGAAAAGGTAAATAAAAAAGCAGAGAAGACTCCAAAGGACAAAAACTCCACACCAGGAAAGAAACCGGACGATTTAAAATCCCTGTCGTCCCTATCGAGTATTTCTAGCAGTCCATCCCCTGTCCGAACTCCTCGCTCCAGATCTCGTTCGCGAAGTCGCGGTAAAAAAATAAACCATCCAGAAAGAAATTACAGATCCCGTCGTTCCCGACATTCTCGCGAGCGGTCTCGGTCCGTCGAATTAGTAGTAAAAGAACGCGACAGGTGGGACAAGTACAAAGAACAAATCCGCCGTGCAGAAGAAACACTCGAAAGAGCCCTCAAGTTCCACGAAAAGAATCCCGAAAAGCATCCCTCCTATCCCGACGAGTGGAAGAAATTCTGGAACCGAAGATATAAGGAACTGCAATCCGAGGGTAAAGACCCGGGTAAACACGACTTCAAACCCGAGTGGATTGAGTTTTGGAACAAACGAATGCGGGAACTCCACACTGAGCAACTGGAGCAGCGAAAAGTGGAGATTCGAAAGAGATTAGAACTTCCAGACGAGAAACCAGTAGAAAAACATTCTTCCTCTGTCTCCTCTTCCAAGAAAAAGGAAAGGTCACCAACTCCTAAACGTAGACATCAAGAAAGCGATGATGAAGTTGAATACGTAGGAACGAAGCTGCTCAGACCTGAATTCCATATGGATCCTCACCACGAAATGCGCGAGAGAGCAAGAGAGAGGGAACGAGAAAGGGAGAGAGAAAGGGAAAGGGAACGTGAAAGGGAACGCGAGAGGGAAAGAGAACGAGATCGTGCAAGGGAGCGGGAAAGGGAAAGAGAACGAGAACTGGAAAGAGATTATTATGTCCCCTATTCCAGGGGACGGGGATACAGACCACCCCCTCCTCATGCTTACTATGGTCCTCCAAGAACCGCAACTGCTCGTCCAAGATATCATGCGACCCCATATCCAGTACCTGAAAAATCTCCTAGTCCCATTTCTGACGAAATCTTAAGCGAAGACCTGGAAATCGTTGGACTTTTAAGACTCCTAACAGCTCTGGAAGGACAATTGGGCTCCCTAGGTCCCAAGATTGTCTCGCTCCTCTCGAAAGCCTTGGCAGCAGAGAAAGCAAAACCGAACTCTGCTGAAGAGTTACTCTATGATGAGGAAGTCAGCGTTATGTTCGAAACCGTCAAGGAGAAACTGAAGGGACAACTCTTTGCTGGAATGATAGAGAAGATGGCGATCGCACCTACAAAGACTGCGATTCAGAATATCGCTCAGCTTCTGCACAAGGCCACGGAGAATAAGAAGAAGATGGAGGAGGAAAAGAAGAAACAGCAGGAACTTCTTGAGCTTTCAAAAACCATAAATATATTTAATAGAACAACGCCATACTCGAGAGTAATTGATCTTAATTCTAAAAATCTAAAGTCCGAACCCGTGAGTGTTCCTGGAGTCGGAACTGTTGATAAAGTCGCAATTGCCCAGCAAATCGCAGCAGCTCTGGTAGCTCAGGGTCGATCAAACGTCTCCCAGGATGAATTGGAGACATTGATCAATGCTGTTGTTGGAATGGCGGAAGCTTCTAAGCAAAGCACCAAACCTGTGACTACTGCTGATTTTGTTAAAGGTTTAACTAGTGGGGCGAGTCCTCTTACGTCTGGTGATGATCAAACACCCCCTCCTGCTGCTCCCAGTCCTCCAGTTGTAAAAAAACCCGAAAGCTCAGTGGAGTCTCGGGCGAAGCAGATGGAGAGTTTATCAGATGAAGACCTCAAATCCCTGTTGCAGAATTTCAAGGAATTAGGAACTGAGGAACAACATGGGCTTATCAATTTCTTGAAGAAGCTTGAAGCTACCGATTTAGCGAGAGTCGAAAAGCTGAGAGCTTATGTGAATTTGGGAACATCATCAGCGCCTCCAAAACAGAAAAGCCCATCGCCCGAGGTCGTCGAAACGATCAAATCTAGAAAGAGCTGTTCGCCTTTCTCTTCCCGGAAAGGTAACCAGAATCCTTCTGATGATGAAAACAAGTGGAAACCTAAGGTGGATATGTTCGCAGAGGAAGAGCATGCAAATAAGAATGATGAGAAACAGAAGAAGCTTGAGTTTTCCGATGACGATGATGATTATACATTCGAGGATATTTACAAAGCCGCGGATAAGAATGTTAGCGATAATCAGAAAGCGAAAAAAGGCTCACGTTCATTTTCAAGGTCGAGGTCGAATTCCCCTAAATCCTGGTCGCATTCTCGTTCAAGATCTCGATCGAGGTCGCCTGTGAAGATTAATAAAGAACCTACGAAGAATAGTGATCCGAATGCGATTTTGAATGAAACGAAGCGACTGATTGCAAATATCATGGGCGATTTGCCTAATAAGTATACATCACATATGGTTCCAGCTTCTTCCAGTAATATAGATGCACAGTCGTCACATTCTGAGGGACATAGGAACAATTTGGACGGGGATAACTCAAATTCGAATTCAAATTCAAATTCTTATCAGAATTATGGAAGGACTTTGACTCAGGTTAACACTACGGGGCAACCTCCCAGTCAACGCCCCCCCAGTCAACATCCTCCCAGCCAACATCCTCCCAGTCAACACCCTCCCAATCAACACCCTCCACAGCAGGGAAATTACCCGCCTCCGATGAATCAGTTCCAGAATTATCCAACCCAACCTCAAATGTTCAACTCGAATCAAGGTTATATGAACAATGGGTATAATAATTATAACCAAGGGTTCACTCCTAATCAGGGACCGGCACCCTTCAGCGGAGGTCCACCTAGTCAGTATCAACAGCAGCCTTATGGACAGTCACAATTTCCTGGGCCTCCGGGAATGGGACAGCCTCCGACGTATTCTCAACAATATGGAAACTATCAACAGCAGCAGCGATTTTATTAATTTCAATATTGAGTTGGTGCAGTGCTGAGCTGAACGGGCTGTGAACGTTCTTAAATTATTTTGCAAATCGGATCTTGTTGCAGATGTTTGTGTAGTTTGGTAGTAAAAGAAGGAAGATTTTATGCTAAAACTATAGATGAGGGATGACATAATTTTGTCGAACAAGAAAAATTCGTAAAGAAGAAATGTTTTGAAAATTGAACGAAAATTTTGGGAATGGTGGTCAAACATTTCGCCATCTGGTGATAAAAAGCAGAACTGGAGAGAGTAGGTTGAGTTTTCAAGATGCATTTTGATTTGGATATAAAAGAATTTCACAAATGTTCTGTAGAGTTTAAAACAATTATTGAATAATTAATATAAGTCATTATCGAAAGCAAGGACTTCCAAGGTGAAGTGTCTGACTGTCAGTGAAAAAATATACTTTTGTCAAAAATGTTTTTCTGACAAAAAAAATGTTCTACTACGGCGTATAAGTTTCAATGTATCATATTAGCTTACATAAAATTTAATTAATGTATATAGCTATAAATGTGATCCAGATTATATAAAGAATGTGAATAGTAGACGATTAGAATTAAAATACGAATTTTAACTTCTGGGTCAGATTTTTTAGATAGTAAATATTTCATGCATAAATTATTCAGAATTTACTCTCAGTTCATGTTCTGTTCAGAAGAACTTTTTTTCAAAAAATTTGTTCTAAGGTGGTTCGATAAAGACTTATTTTTATTATACGATAATTGCTTTAAACTGCACAAGACAATCGCAAAAACAGTTTTATGTCTAAATTAAAATGCATCTTGAAAATTCGACCTGTTATTTCTAGTTCAGATTTTTGGCATCAGGTAGCTTATCACAGTTTGGCTATTCCCAATAAAAATTCAGAAACTTTGAACTCTCGAAATTACATGATTGCCAGAATTTTCAAACCCCAAATTCTCAAAATCTCAAAAATGAGTAAATTCCCGAAAGAAAAATTGAGTTCATATTTTTTGTCTCTGAGAATAATATTTTATTTGATATACCTGCGCACTGTATAGCTTGAAATGTAAAAGAGTTTTTACATTTTGAATATGCAAGTATATTAAATAGAATGTTCTGAGAGATAACAATGATTAAATATTAATTATTTTTTCGGAAACTTACTATTTTCGGAAATTTAAAATTTCGGAAATTTTCATTTTTCAAAATTTTTCTATTCCGTTAATGACATTTTCGGTATTTTCCGACATACCAGATTTTCTTTTCTCAGCAAAATAATATCCCACGCAATATATATATTTAAATTTTAAAGATACGCTGCACGTAATTGTTTAATCGGACGAATTTAAATTTTGCGCTGAAATCGCAGAGCCACACTTGAACGTAACCTCTTAATTAGGTATTTTCACCTCAACCACCAGCTAACTTCACATCTTCGAGTGCTGAGGGGAAAACAATGGACCAAATGCATGGGATTCGGTCAATTTTTGCCCTATTTTGCTAATATCTTCGTAAAAACTAATTTTTTCTATATAAGTGTTATAGAAAAATAGTTTTTATTTTTTAAGAACTATTCAATGGAATAATAAAATTATAATAATTATTATTTATTACAGGGATATTACAATAATAAAGTTTTGTCCCATGCATTTAGTCCATTGTTTCCCCCCGCAGCACTCAACGAAGTGAAGTTAGCTGGTGGTTGAAGTGAAAATACCTAATTCTGGCTTCATTGTGGCGCAAATTTTTAATTGTAAAATGTTATTTTCATCTATAAAGTTTTGAATACTGTGTAATATCCGATTTGCAAAATTCGATACTGATACTAAAAAACAAGTTTCAGTTCCGAATTAAAGAATAGAATAACTGAATCATTATGTCTAAAACTGGGACTTCCTATTCCGTATTCTCCGTCTTTAATGAAACAAGAAATTTGAGATTTTTTATAGGTTTCTTAATTAGAAGATTGAAGCATACATTTTTACTAAGATTTCCGGAAGTATGGTTTTCACTCAGTAGACTATGCGCATGTAGTTCAGGAATGAAAGGAAGAGTGTGGTTTCTATTTACAATTATTGTACCCAATGTTGATTAAAGTTGCAAGAACGGATTAAGAATTATGACCACAACTTGTTTAATTTTACTTAACTGAAACGCCTTTACACTCTTAGAAAATAATGAAATGTGCTAAAATTTGTATCTAATACTGAGTAACTTCTCTGTTGCGTGTGAGTCAGAGAACTGTGAGAAGAGAATTCATAGATATTGTTTAAATTTCCAGTTATTTTTACGATTTTTTGTAAGTTTTGAATTTCGTCTAGAATTGTTTGCTTCGCGAGTAAAATAATTCATAAAGGTCAATCAATGACAATCGAGAGATATGGTAAGCGAAATGAAGACCTTGCAGGGTTAAAGTAGATTTAGGATTAATTGATTGACAAAATAAGTAAGAGGTAAGATTTCGCTACGAACTCGATTGTTGTAACTCAGCGAATTGATTTGTATGTAGAGGGATTCAAAGTACAACGTACCTTCTACGTTAGCAGAGTAAAAAAGTAAATTTTCAGCAATTTCATCATTGCTGATTATCAAACGAGGATAAGAAATTCTTTGACAAAATATTTAATTTTTTACGTTTGATTTTTGACTTTTGAACTCCGATATATGTATTTAGAGAAAAATATACCCAATTCTTTAAAGTAAACATTGATTTTGAACAGCTTTTTATTTTAATTATATTTCCAAGCGTTTATTTTTAGTTAGTGCTTGGAACTGGACCCTTCTAATTAACCTGTGTAATATAATTTTTATTTTTAATTGTTCAGTTTTTAGTTGAGTCGAAAGAAATAAAGTTCTCGATAATAATGAAATTTCATTAATTTTAATTCATAAATTTCGAAATTGTACATCAACGGAAATTTTTTAAATAAACATACTTGGACTAAGAAAAGAATTATACTACAACTTAAAATAGTGAGATTTGAATTCAAGTTACTAATACTTGTAATAATAAAATTTTACATATAAGAAATACTTCTTTTGTTGAAATTTGACCATTATATTTTAATGAATCGAAGTCTACAATGAAAGTTTATTTTGATTTTCTTGCATTCATGATTAATAAAAGTAACTTCTTACTATTTTTTTCATCTTGTTAATAGAAATAAAACCGTCAACTTTTTTGTGTTGGTGAAAAATTCCGAAGATCAGTGACCAGGACAAAATATAGATAAGTGTTTTTATAATTACATATTATATAATAGAACATAGTGACTGAAATGAAATTTGAAGATGTTTTCAAATTGTGCTTCATATTTAAAATGTTAATTAAACATTGTTTCTGTTTTTGAAAGCTTTTATTGGCCATTGCTAAATTGTAAATCATTTAGCTCTAATTTTTTCAATTTACAGTGTTTTATTTATTTGTAGTCTTCTTTTTATAAATAGGATATCGTAACGCCGTATTTGATAATTTCATGATTTTCTTACTTCTATTTGCCAAATTTATTTGTGTTTCATCTAAAGATGTTTTCAAATTAAGCTTTATGTTTGAAGTCTACTAACAGAGGAAGACCGGCAATTGTCAATTTTAGTTTTGGTTCATAATTTTTGTAATGAAAGCTCATTACCTGAGTATTAATTTACCAAAGTAGTAATATGCAATTTTTCGCCGTTTTCGAGAAAATCAACTTCGAAATATCCGCCGCAAGCCATATAGAGTATAGCAAAACATACTCTAAATCGACCATTAACTCAAGGTCAGGGAATAGCACTTCGGAATCACAGCTGGAAGGTTGCGTGTTCGATTCTCGCTGCCTACACTTATATTTTATTCAATAAAATGTTTATAAATATAATTTCCTTCAATGACATTTTAAAATTATACTAATAATAATTTTTACAATATCTTCTATCACGGAAAAACTCAATTTTCCAACTTCATCGCGTTTTTCACAAATTTATTGTATAAAAATGTTAATAATTCTTTTCATAATGTATACCAATTCTATTTAAAATTGGAAGTATGTACGTGGTTTTTAAACCTCGCATTTTATCAGATAAACGATAAGTTTTCACAAGAACCAGGTTTAAAAAAAAGGTTTAAAAAGGTGAAAATTATCAAAACAATTAAGAGCATTTTTAGAAAATAAATTTGTTTGCAAAAAAAAAACCCAATGAAATTTACGAAAATCAGTTTTTCGGTGAAAAAGGGCATTGCAGAAATTATTTGTATTATTGAAGGAAATTAAATTTATAAATACTTTAATAAATAAACATATAATAAAAAATTGCAGGCAGCGAGAATTGAGCACGCAACTTTTCGGCAGTGAAGCTGAAGCGCTACTGCCTGAGCTATCGGTCAATTTCAAGTATGTTTCCTCAAACTATATAGCTTGTGGCGGATATTTCAAACTCGATTTTCACGAAAATGGCAAATAATTATAAACCGAGACTAAAATTGACAATTGCCGGTCTCTTCCTGTAAGAAAGTAATATTCTATAATAGTATATTATGCATCTAGGCATGCATTTTTTAGCGAGCTTGATGTTCTAAATGTTCAATAAAAATTGTTTCTGTCTTGGAAAGCTTATATTTTTCATTGCTAAATTTTTAATTATTCAGCTTGAAACTTTCTCTGTTTATAGTGCTTTATTCAGTTGCAGTATTTTTTCATAGAAAATTTTGACATATGATTTTTCTACTTTTATTAGCCTGAATCTTTGGTTTGCACGACATTGTATTTTGCGTGACGCAATTTTTATTAGGTGTTAAGTACTAATTAATTCTATACAACAGCTAACATAATTTAATTATTTCTTTCTTATGTCAAAACTTGAAGAAGTTGACTTTGATGCATTCATTGTCAGAAAAAAAATTACTTTCAAAAATCTGAAAATTATTTGATAAATAAGTTTCTAAATCAGAATAACCAATATAAAAAAAATATATTTGAATTTTGAAAAGTAGAATAAAATATTGTAAACCTTCAGTCGCTGGAATTGTGTAACATAGAATAATACTTTTATTTTTAATTAGTTATGATTTACAAATATTTGTTATAAGCATAACAGGGGTAATTTTACTCGAAAAAATAACAAATTAAAAGTCTGAAAATACATCAATATATTGATTGTATGATTCTGCTGAATGAATTATTCCAAAGATTTGGTTTTTATTTTTTTATTAAAATCGTTTCCAATTATGTAAATACTTTATTTTATCGCAGAAAATTTCATTGTGAAAGGTCACTACCGTCGAGGAGGAAATTAATAAAAATCAGCGCATGTGCATGAGGATTTCCAGGAGCGTCTCCATATATTGGAAATTTGAATAAGCTAACATAAAAAAAATCTTTCTTAAAATGGTGATAAAACCCTGGTAAAAGAAATTAGACTTCTGATATCTACTATTTTTTAATTAAATTTCCAAACAATACACAATAATTTAGAAATCTCTATAACTGATTTCTTCCACATAAAGCAATCAAACCTTCAAGGTTGTGCCACTCATTTTACTTTGCCAAATTTATTTTCTGCGTGTTGTACAACATCAAGCAGTAAGTATTAATGTAATATGCACTATTAACATAAAGAGGATTTTTTAAATGAAGCGCTTCCTTTTTTTTCTTTACATGACTTTTAGAAATAATCTCGATGTCTTAATCATAACAAATCTACAGTTCTTTCCAAACTTCTAATTGGAATGATATAATTGTACCGAAAAAGCAAAATCCAAATTTTTAAAAATACCGGAAAGAAAAATTCTGAAAAATAAATGTCTCAAATTTAAAATTATCGGCAAAAAGTACAAATTAACGAAACTAGAAAATTTCAGAAATGTTGAATTACTGAAATGATTAAATTCCCGAAAATATAAAAAATTGATTAATATTTTGTACCTGCTAAAACAATATTTTATTAAATAGACGTTAGTTTTGAAATTGACAACAGCTTACGATTGAAAAGTTACGTGTTGAGTCACTCACATATACAAGCTTTGAAATATGTGTGCAAGTCCACGATTATTTTATTTTTTCAGGAATTGCAATTTTTTGATTTTTTTTAGTTTCGTTAATTTTCGCTTTCGGAATATTTTGATTACAATGTTTATTTTCGGTATTTGTCAACATCCAGGGTTGTGCTTTTTCGGTAAAATTCTGTCATCTCTATTCCACAGTTTCTCCCAGGAGAGGTGGAAGTAAAATATCCATCTTTTAATATCACTTTAGGTTTATTACAGCAGTTACGTTGGTTGACACCAAACATTTAATTGCATGATGACTAGAAAGTTAATAATTCAGTCTAAATAACCTTTCGCCGTCCGATTCCCTTTCAATTCATCGAAATATCACAAATAATATCTACCATCTCAAACTGAAAACGTTCCTATTCATATTTACAAAAGAGTCTCATTCTTTAGTGAAAGAAGGGCGAAGAACTGTGCTAACTATTTGGGAACTAATCCCCTAGTCTTTGGATAGATTTGAGCTGACATTTGTTGATAAACTGGCGCTGGAATCTGTTGCACCTTTCCAACACTCTTAGGCCGAATCCTTGCCGATTGGAGACGAGTTTTGGGTCTCAATCTTGCATTCGAAGCGTCAACATCAATGTCCCCTTCGTCTCTTAGAGCTTCTTCCAAAACCGCTTGAATAGTTGGCGCAATGGCTGGTCCCTGGTAGTCCAGAGTAGTTCTCGCTGGCATATCAAGTTCCAAATTTAAAATATTCTCCCCGGCATATCGATGACCTCTTCCCATTGCTAAAGCAATCTTCGCATATTCGGAAACTGGCCTCCTTCCTCCGGGAATGGAAATCGGACGCTTGATTAATTCCACACTTGAGGGCTCCGGGTCTTTTAAAACCCAGCAATCCTCGTCCTCATCAAACCGAACCCTCGACAAAATCTTGTGCTTTTCCTCCACTGGTATGAAGTTGTCAATTATGAGATACTTGAGCTTCAGTTCCTTCATTAATTCATGCTGCGTTTGTTCCAGATCTCGTCTGTCCCTGTTGTATTCATTTGTAACATCATCCAAATCCTGTTTTAAACCTTGCAATTTAGCGAAACATTTCCTCAGCTTTCTAGACTTAACATCCACTTCTTGCTGAAGAGTTGTGTAAGTTTCCTTCACTCCCATCGTCGTCAATTCCTGATCTTCCAGCTTCTGCTGCATCTCAACCTCCCGCTTTTTCCTCTCCGCAATCTCTGCAGCTCTTTGCTCCAAGGCCTTCTGCTGTTCATTCGTGTGATCAATAATATTCTTCCCACCACAGAGCATTTTGCTTTCTAAATCCTTGATCCTCTGAACCAAATTCTCCGTTTCCTGCTTCTCAGCCTTCAACTGTTCTGCTATTAACTTCTTATCCGCTTCCGTTGCCTTATTGTCATCCCTGCTATCCTCAGTTTCAGATTCCGAATCCAAATCATCTTCCTTTTTCCTCTTCGTCTTTTTCTTCTTTTTCGGCAAGGTCCCTTTCTGCAAGAGTTTCTCTTTCAGACGACTAATCTCCTCTTGGTATTGTCTCAAAAGCGCATCTTTCGCGTCCTCATTTATTCTCGGTTTGTTCTTAATATTCTTAGCGCGATTTGCATATCGCAAAGTTGTGAGAGTCTCGTCATAATTGTAACTAGCAGGTCCGATATTCGCTACCATGATAGTTTTCGAGTTTCCACCGAGGGAATCTTGAAGAATTCGAGTTAGCTTCGAATCCCTGTAAGGTACGTGACTCGTTTTGCCGTCGACTAGAGCAGAAATCACGTTTCCTAGAGCTGACAAACTCAGGTTTATCTTGCTAGCTTCCTTCAGCCTTTCGCCTGATGATCCAGTTTTACTCTGTCTTTCGCTTCCAGCCAAATCCACCAAATTCAGACGACCTACTCTAATTCCACCGCTGTCTCCCATTGATCCCATTTCTATCGTGATCATGAAAATCGCGTGTGATCTTGAACTGTGTTCATTCATATTAGTAGCACCTATCGTTCTGTTTTGATTGCCGGCATTCATGAGTTGCTGGATTTCGGCAGCACTTTTGCAAACGGCAGAAGACAGGTCCTTTACGAAAACTCCAGTGTCTGGTCGCTCTTTTAATTCGAATCTTAGACTCTGATCGGAATGTAACAAGTCCCTGATTTCTTCCTGATATATTTCTAAGTAACTTGCCCTAACAAGGTATTGCATGTTCTCTGATCTGCTTATGTGACTGAAGATGTGCTCGAAGGAACGAGGTATTATTCCCCGTTTCTTTGAGTCGTGTTTTGTGCCTTCCATTGTGTATGTCTTTCCGGTCCCTGTTTGTCCGTAGGCGAAAATAGTGCCGTTGAAGCCATCGAGGACGGAGGACACCAAGGGTCTGACGGTTTCTTCGTAGAGGTCCTGTTGGTTCGAGTGCCAGTCGTAGACGGCGTCGAAGGTGAAGACCTTGACATTGTCGCGGGAAGGATCCTCTCGAGGATTTCGAATTTCAACGACTCCTCGGGATGGAACGACGTCCACGACGCGGGAAAAACCTCGGGCGCTTTCCTTTTCGTCCATCGGCCTACAGCGAACCACGACCTGGACGCACTGGATCCCTCCATCGGAAGAAATAAGAGACCTAGAAGCTCTCTTCTTAGAGGACTTTGACTGGTTGTCGCTTTTCTCCATTGCTGCGACTATGGAAACGTTATCTCCCTAGAAATAAACATTTTATTAGCTATTTTAGAAAGTTATACTGGTTTATGATTAAGAATGTATTTTTAGTGTTGGAATAAATAAATGGATATTCAATGAAAGGTATATTCTATGCATGATTGTTTATTAGGGTGGGTCGAAAAAAATCAAAAACAGCCCAGCACTGGAAAGTTTAATTTTGGGTCCTTTATACCATGTGTAAAATTTTAAATAGCTCGATCAATATCCTGAGGTTTCGCGGGCTTTAATCTGCCACAGAAAACTAAAATAATTTTGAAAATCTCTGCAAACTATTGTGCCTGTAGAAACTTTCTCGCATTCAAACTTTACTTAAAAAAAGGAAAATACTTCAGCAATTAATATTAGGTCTGGCTATTTTAATCTTAAAATCTTCTACATTTTTTTGGAGTAAATTTTGAGTGCAATTAAGTTTTTTGCAGGTTAAGAAAAAATTTAGGATAGATTGTAAAGCTTTTGAAGATTATTTCACTTTCTTGTGGTTTATAAAAATGATATTTTTGCATAGAAAAACTGAAACTATGCACAAATTATGAGTGATTTTTGCAATTAGATTTACGGATGTTTTGAACTGTTTTAAATTTTCATGATTTAATTTCAAATTTTACGTAGGTTATCAGGGACCCAAAATTCACTTTTCAGTGCTAAGGCTTCTTTAAATGTACAGTTTCATTTTTATTTCAGACCACTCAATTGTTTAAAGGGGAAAATCTCAGGCACTTTGAACTTTTGATCTTGGAAACTATAAAAAAAATATTTTATCACATCAGTGATGCATTTTTTCATAGTTTTAGGAAATATTTTTTCAGTGAATCAAATTTTATCATTTTATAAGTAGTACTGGTTCTCTGAAAATTGAACGTAATTATAGGAAAGAAAATAGTAGAGATAAGTATTTACGAAACTTTCATGAAAGAAACAGAAGATACTCATACAGATTTTCTGGAACATTGCCTATACTTTTTTCTAAAATTTAAGTTCTTGATGAAAAGCTTATTTTAAAGAGAAATACCTATTGAACACTTTTTAAAAATGGAAAACTCGTTTTTTAGAATTTTCAAAAAATGGAAGAGAGTTTTCCATTGAAAGGTATTATATTTAGATTTCTAAACATTTCAATGGTATTTGCTTTTTTTTTTAACGTTTAAATTTAAAGAACATGTTATTGATATTGCATGAAAATATTCGTCGAATTAAAAAAAAAAGTTTTGTTGCATTTTATTTAGTTAAATGTTTATTTATTGAATTCTTTTGCACCATTGTATGAAATTATGTAAAAATACCAAGTTTTAACACGAGTTTTCCATTGAAAAAAAGTGCTAATATTTTTATATTCACGTAGTTTTATCAAATTTTAACAGAGAATTGAATAAATTAACATTTCAATATATAAAAACCAAATAATTTTTTGAAAATTTGAAGTAATTTTTCTTGAAATTGGCCAAAGATGGACTGATCGGATATTCACTATTTTAGTGTAGAGGCATGACCGTTTTTTTTAAATATTCTTATGAATTTAAACAAAAAACAGAACGCCTGACGTTCCCCTGTCAATATAAGTAACGAAAATAGTAAGGCGACCCAAACAATCATTAAGACAAAACAATTATTATTTTTAAGATAAGAATAAATGCAACCATCAGATTAATTTTTTTTTAATGCAAAATATAAAGTTATATTTTTCTCGAAATCACAGCGATATTCAGCCTCGATTTTTATGAAGAAAAAAACGTGAAAACGTCGATATTTTGATGGTTCATTAAGGATTTTGATAGTATGATGTATAATTTAGAATCTTCAATCCTTCTATAAATTTCTTCATACAATTTTATTTCACATTACTGTAGTTTTTCAGTATATTTCATTAGAAAGTCATACAAAGTATCATACAAACTATCATTTAAATTTACAACAATTTTTCAAGACTTACAAACTATAATTTTTTAATCGGATTATTCTCACTTTTAAAACAGCACTTTGCAGATTGTTAATAAAAGTGAAATACTATGTTTTTATTTTAAAAAGATCATTCATACTTATATTCAAAATAACCTCTACTTCCTCATTTTTATTCAAAATAAACGTGATATCTTCCTGCTTTAATTTGTAAAATGTTTGTACAAATAAGTCGACTGGAAATTGAATACGACAGTATTCTTTTAAATTTAATTTTTTTTTCTGCAAAAGATAAGACATACTTTAGGAAAATTAAGTTAGCGTTAACATTTTTAGTTGCAAATATTGCTCTAAATTACACGATTCCCAGAATCAACATTTAAAACATCTTAAAAGGTAAGTGTTAATTTTTTAATTTAATTACTTGAGGAAGATTACCGATATTTTTTCAAATAATTTTAAAAGTATTGAAAAATTTGATATATAACACAACCAAATTCTAAAATAATTTTTAACTTACAATACGAAATAACCATTTTTTATATTTAGAATAGTTTAGATAATGAACTTGGATATTGCTCAAAGTCAAGGAGAATCAAAATTTAAAGTAATACTTTTAAACAAATATCTAGATTACTAAAATTTGTAATGTTATTTGCCTTATTTTTCAGATATTTAAATAACATATTATGTAGCGTGAGAATGCTCATTTATATTTTTTTGCGAATTGAAATTTTTAATGAGTTTAAAAAATATCTTGTCAACAGACAATTTTTATACAAATATATTTATAAATTCATTTTTTTAAATATTTTATATTTTTCTAGGAAAGCATTTAATCTCTTAGACTGTTATAAATAAATAAATTATTAAATTGCGAAATACGGTTCTGTTAAAACAATTTTAATACACTCCACTTTTCTTCAGCCCTTCGATATTACATTAAAAATCATACGAAACGATTTTCTTATAAAATGCAACTTAATATCACAGTAAAGCTCTTATTTTGTTGATCACTTAACACAGTTATATTAATAAAAAAAAGAACTGTTATCAGAAGGCTCCATGACTCATAAAAAATACCGAACAAAAATTTTCTTACGTGATATGGAATGACTCAACTTTTAACAAACCATCAAAGTACCAACTTTAAAAACTGCGCCACCGCAAAAGTGAGATTTTCATCCGTTGTATGAAGGTAATGAGCAAAAATAATAGACGGAAACAGGTGACATTTGTGGATGAAAAGCCGGTGTAAAATACTTGTAAAAACTGACGTTTCACGTCGAAATCGAGGGTGTGACACTGGATGTACGAGTTTCGATCAAAAATGCAACATTCGCAGATCTTAGCTTCGTCGAGCAAAGTATCTGGAACGCCTCAAACACTAGAGAGGATGATTATTTGCCGTGCCTGGTGGTTACCCTCCTCCGCAAGGTATTGGTATTGATCCATTGTTTGGCTTCAGAACGTCTTCGCAATGTCAACACGCAACCTTCCGTTTTGCCGTTCTTCCCTATCGATTTTCTGCAATCAAACGCGACAACCGTGCAACGGTGTCTCGGCAATTATCTCCAACTTTTTAACGGCCAACGATCACGAAATTACGAACTTTATTCGCAAAAAACAGACCACCGCATTTTGACAGGACGGAAAACATTCACGACGAGTATGCGCAGCGCAGTGTCCGCAGTGAAGACATGAAGTTTGAAGAATTAGCATTTCGATATACCTCGAACTTTTCGCGCGAAAATTCAAATCTGTTCCAATTTCAAAGTAGGTCAATCTATAGACTTTCTGGTGAACGAATTAGGAAATATGTTTTTTCATCTTTTTATGGTCGTGACATATTCTAAAGGGTCGTCCATAAACTAAGTTACCAATTTTGGGATATTTTTTACCCCTCCAGGTTATGTTTCACGAAAATATAGGAATACATTCTTGTAAATAAAATTAATGTAGATGCCATGTATATAATGCATTTTCAACATAATAATTGAATTTTCAACAACAACAGAGTAATTTTCAACCAAACACTTGCAATAACAACCGAATAGTTGAACTTTCAAGCAAAAGAGACGAATTTCAATATAATAGTTGGATACCAATGATTTTCAAGCAAAAAAAAAAATGATTTTTTCGAAAACAATTACATTTTCAACAACAAAATATTAATTTTCTACCAAGGAAAATGGTCGTATTTAAAAAAAAAGATTAAACTTCAAGCAAAACAGTTGAATTTTGAAGCCAAAAAGGAGAATTTTCAAATAAAAAAGATATGTCTTGACCCGAAAATGGAATCGACAGGTTTTCAATTTAAGAAATTAATTTTTAACAAAAAAAACGAATTTTCTACCAGTTTGGATTAAAACAAAAAAGATGAATTTTTAACGAAATAGTTGATTTTTCAACTTATAAAGGATAGCTTCGCAACCAAAAGTGGAATAGTTCAATTTTCAGATGAAAACATTTGTAACTAAATAAAAAAACGAATCTTCAACAAAAGAGTTCATTTTCAACATTCAAGCGGAATGATTATTTTCCATCCAGAAAGATTAATTTACTGAAAATGGAATAATTGAAGCAAATAATTTGAATTTTTTAACAAAAAAGATGAATTTCCAACGAAAAATGTAATTATTGATATTTGTACCAAAAAAGATTTTCATTTAATTAAAAACCTGTTGAACCCTAATAGCACGGAACGTTCCTGGAACGTTCCCGGAACGTTCCATGGGAACTTTCGGAACGTTCCAGCGGAACGTTCCAGGAACGTTCCAGGGAGGTGTAAAATGTCCGCCGCTTGGGAACGTTCCAGGAACGTTCCACTGGAACGTTCCAAACATAAATTAACGTTATTGTTATTATTATCAATAAAAAACGCGTAAAACGTAAGTGATAGGTCAAAATCGATATCAATTTATGATACGGATATCATATTATAGTTTAGTATATGCGGTACTCAAAATTCAAAAATGACATCCATTCTTACCTATCTCTTACGGTTTACGAGATAATTGTTGTTAAAAACAACAATAATGGAAGGTTCCCCTCAGGTCCCAGTGGAACGTTCCTGGAACGTTCCACTGGAACGTTCCCAAGGGCGGACATTTTACACGTTGCGGGAACGTTCCGAAGGTGCCCGCGGAACGTTCCAGGAACGTTCCGTGCTATTAGGGAATTCAATAAAAAAAATACGAATTTTCAACCAAATAGTTAAATTATCAACCAAATAGTTGAATTTTCAACAAAAACGATGAATTACTCAAAAAAACTGAAAGAGATGAATCCACGACGAAAAAAATTCCAATTAGTTGAATTTTTGAAGGAATTTTTTGTCTGAAATTTGAAATTAATTTTCAACCTTATTAAATAACTATTGATCTTTAACGTTGGGAGGCCATTTTTCGCATAATTTGCAAACTTTGTCCAAATTTATCATAAAAAACGTAATAAATGTTATCTATAAATTCTACGCGTTACTTCTACTGCCCCCCCCCCCCCCCCCACACACACACTGTTTGCAACCATAGTTTTTGGCGTGACCCCTCTTCCCTCAAATTGGTAACGTAGTTTATGGACGGCTGCTAATTGAAATTGCACTTTTTGATTATACATTAATGTTTAATTTCGTATGACTCAAATTAAAAACGCTCAATTTTGAAGATTTTAATTCGGAATTTCACCCATACAAAAATTTAACATTTTTTAACTTGAACAGTACCCGATCTCGTAAATTTCATATTTATAAGATTTAAAAGTGCAGCCTATTATTAAATTGAAAGTTTTTAGTGCATTTTTGGCCTTTTGGGGAATAAATAATATTTATTTTGATCAAGTAGTGCAACCTCAAACCGGAAGCGAGACGTCATGTCAAACGTCACTAGTTTACAAGACTAGTTGCCAACTTCAGGTTGTGCAAGTCACTCTTCTGCTACTTTCTGCGATCGTTAGTATTTTCGATATAATTAATTCCTTTAATTAACGAATGCATGTCTGTAAAGTGATTAATTTGTCTGGTGCCTCGCTCAATAAGGTAACGGCTCTGAATATACTGTACATCTCATAATTTAAAAATTCACGTAAGTTTTTCACATTGCCTTTTGGAGCATTTCGTTTGCATTTTTAATGAACATTTTGGAGTTTTTATGAATTAACTGGTAATTATCTCGTTTTCTTCATAACGAAATTCCAACATGTATAAACTAACGTATGTTGTATCAAAATAATGTCTGTTTTTTAAAAACTTTTCAATTTATAGATCGAATCTTATACCACTATATTTAAAGGTTAGGTCAGAAGCTCTTGATATGGATATGCATATTCAGGCTAAAGTGCGATAAAAATATTGATTAATCCAGTTAAAAGTTGAATTAAAGATGGATGAAAAAGTGTAAATTCATGACGTCTTAAGTTAGGCACAAGTCTTATATTTTTAAAACCATTTTTTATATTATATTTTGGTCCGTAAAATATTATTTCTCAATGAGATTAATTTATTTCGAAAAAAGCTTGAAATTCGATTAGCATTTTTTGTTTTATTATTGCACTTTTATATTAGGAAATATGATTGTTACTTTAAACTCATTCTTTATGTGTTTTACGTCAATTTTTAACTATTTAAAAATTTCAAACAAAATGGATCAAAGAGAATGCTTATTAGGGTGA
This sequence comes from Andricus quercusramuli, assembly GCA_932178445.1. Lineage (NCBI taxonomy): Eukaryota > Metazoa > Arthropoda > Insecta > Hymenoptera > Cynipidae > Andricus > Andricus quercusramuli. The sequence continues at coordinate 34,021 of CAKNXH010001533.1, read as the reverse complement.
TCCGAATTTTTTTCGAATTTTGCGTGCATATTATCACCTCAACTTTTTTTTTTGGAATCCACAAAAAAATTAATGCGTTCTGCAAGCCCCACGTATTTCCCATAAGAAAAAAAGACGTTTTTGTACATTCTATTCAGAATCGTCAATATTAGGTGAATCGAGTTGGAACTTAACATTTCTCGTCACAATTGATCATAGAAAACTAATAAAAAATTACATTTGCAAATATCACCCCCATAAGTCTGTTTTATAAGGTCCCAAAAAGACCCCATGAGTGAACAATTGGGTTTTGCGAGTTTTCTTTCAGAATATTGTTAGAAAGTCGCGATTTTTTCCGGATTTTATAACTTATTTTCAAGTTTTCAGTTAGAGCGAGGCAATAATCACTCAAATTCAAGAGAATCAATGATTTAAACTGTTCATTATTATTTATAACAATATTCTCTGAGAATAATACTAGAAAATTGCGGGTTTTTCTGAAAATTTCCACGTTTTATCCACTTTTCAATTAGAGTGGGGTATTAATTAAGTCAAGTTAACAAACATGATTGCTTTAAAAATTCATTATTATTTTCAATAATATTCTCTTTGAATAATGTTAAAAAGTTGCGGTTCTTTCTGAAATTGTTTACTTATGTCAGCGTTTCACTTAAAGCGAAGTTATAATTAATTTAATTCAACACAATTGTTTCAACAAATTATTATTGTTTATAATTGTCTTCTCATTTAGTATAGATAAATGCGGTTCATTCTGAAATTGTTGCCTTTTTTCACTTAATGAGATAATAATTAACGCAAATTAACAAACATGTGCTTAAACAATTTATCATTGTTTTAGAGTAATGTTAAAAGGTTGCGGCTGTTATGAAATTTTTAACTTTGCTTGGAATTTTCAGTTAGGAACAAATAATAATATTAATATTAATTTAAACAAAAAGGCTCTCAGTAAATACTTCAAGGAAAATTTACATCTCTCTAATGTTCATTTATTGTTTGTTCATGCACAAGAAGCCAAAGTCAAGTAAAAAAATTCAACAAAATAACGGCAACCTTATAGCAATGAACTAAGAGAAGGTATTTATAAACAATGCATTGTTTAAACAAATATGTTTGTTAACATGCATTAATTATTACCGCGCTAAGTGAAGAGCGGACAAAAAGTTGAAAATTTCAGAAAAAACGCAACTATCTAGCATCAATATAGGAAAATATAGATATAAACAATAGTAATTTGTTTAAATAATTATTTTAACTCAATTTTAATAATTATTTAGTAGGGTTTATTGAGGCCTATACCGTTTGTTCTCCATGATGTTAAAATTTTAAGGCCAGTAGATTGTAGCATTCTCTGTATTAAAAAAAAAAGTTAAATCAGGTTGAAATTGTTATAGAATTTAATACGCAACACAATGTTTCAAAAATATAACAAATAAATAGTGATTAGCGTACTAAAAAGTTAAGGACATATGACGGTACATTATAACGATAATCTCAAAATCTCATAGGAAAATTTCCTAGAGATGATGCTATTGATTGTTACCTTTTTTTAAAATAAAGGTTCGATAAGCTGTATAGCTTTGAAAATTATTACGAGATTAAGTTCATTAATAATTATCTAACATTATTCAAAGAGAATATTTTCAAAAATAATAATAAATTGTTTAAACAATCATGTTTGTAAACTTAAATTAATTATGACCTCGCTCTTATTGAAAAGTGGAAAATTTTAGAAAAAGCTGCACTTTCTAGCCGAAACCGAGAACCGAGACTTTCTAACTCTATTCTGAGAGAAAATGATTAAAAAGGATAAAAAATTGTTTTAAGAAAATTAACGTAATTTATTTTTTCAGGAAAAATGAAATTGTGGCTCGTTGTACTTCATATAGTCCTAGTTGGAACGAATCTATGGGTCACTGCACATTTTCATGAAGAGCTTCCCGAAGACAATGAATTTGCCGAGTTTGAGGATTTCGAAGAAGAGAAAACAAATTCTCGAGTCGAAACACAACAAGAAGAAGAGGAGGAAGATGAGTTCATTGAAACGGATAAGGACCAAAATTTCGACGAGGAAGACGCTTTGGTAGAGGATGGAGACAGTGAATTCGATCACTTCCAGGTGCGTAACAGGGAATAAATGTAAATAAATTGTTTTTTTTTTTCTATCAAATGGAAACCTTTCAAGTTCCTCATAAGTTATAATCCAGGATTGCTACAGAAGTCCGGTTTCTAGGAGTTAACTACTTCGATTTTTCATGTACACTAGATTACAAAATTACAGGATTTCATGGGATTACATAAGATTTTATGAGATTACAAAAGATTACATATGATTGCACGAGACTGCACAAGATTACATTAGATTACATATAGGATTGCACGATATTAGGTTATAGGGATTACTCGGGATTACGTGCGATTTCAAATAATTACGATACTTTACCCAAGATTGAACGGGATTAAATTTAAAAAATGTAACTGAAAAAAAAATCAAAATCACTAACAATATAAGGGACTTTTTCGTATACTTACAAAAATTTACAGATTCAATCTCGGAATTAATGTGGAAATATAATAGATATTTTCAAAAAACGTAAGTTTTTTGTGCCAAAAATGAGAAATTTGGAAAAATTTGTCTATGATTTTAAGAATTGAAATTATATCATTAGTCATGTATTACGAAAGAAAAAACATAATTTTGTAGGAAAAAATTTAAGTCTTACGAAAAATAATTATTTTAACAATATTTTATGTAATTGAATTTTTTTTGTACCTTTGCTTTTTACCAATTCTTTAAATATAGTTAAATTTTAATCAATCATGACCTACTTTTTCGGGAATAGCATTCCATACAGCTCTACTGTTTCCAGTTTTGAAAATAAGTAAATATTCTTCAAATATAGTTATTTGTTCCGAAATTGAAAACAGTAGAGTTGTATAGAATATTCCCCCTCTCTCCTGGAAAAATAAGCTGTCATTTAATATAATTCAAGTATTTTTCCAAAATTTGTAAGAAGCGATAGAAAGAAAAAATTCAGTTGCAAACAACATTGTTATAATGAATGTTTTTTCAAAGTCTTCAACATTTTTCATCTAAAATAATGTTTTCTATTTTAAATGGCATAATTAATGATACAATTTGGATTCTTAAAATCATAGATAAAATATTTTTTCAGAGAACTTTTTTTTGGCACAACCACCTTAAATTCTGTACTTACTCGATTGAACAAACAATTAAGTTTAAATTTTATTTTTTCATTTTTAGGAAAGTAAAACTTGTTAGTTGCATATTTTCAAATATTCTTTTTCCTTCTAAAATTAAAATGTCAATAAAAAAAGAATGTCACTACTTACAGACAGTTTTTTAAAATAAGTTGAAAAAATGTTCATATTCAAAAAGTATACCCAAAGTTGTTTGAAGAAGGTTTCACATGCCTTTTTACATATTTCTTTCTCAGCAGTTAAGTATATTTTTAGAATTTTATGCATTATTAAAAATATATATAATATAAAATTCATGCAACTATCCCATTAATTTGATAATTACACAGTGAAGAAGAATAAATGGAAAATATTGAACAAAAGTAGAAGAAACATAAAACGGATAAATCGAATAATACTTTAGCGAAACAGATATATGGGATATAAATTGTATAAAGAGATAATAATTAACTAATTTAAATTCTTGTTCTAAGCACTTTTATTTTCGTTGATTTTCGGCAAGTCCATATATAGTGCCAAAAAACGCTTAATCACGTGTTTAATAGGGATATACAAATTTGACAAAATTGTGTTTATTAACATACCAAATTATTACAAAAGATTACATGAAAGTACACGAGATGACGTTGGATTGCAGGGATTACACAGCAGAGTGTACACCAGATTACAACTGTAGTTAACTGCTCGTCCGGTTTTGAAATTGCAGAACTTCTAGGTTTTCCAGATCTACATTGAAAAATTCCGGGTCGACTTTTTGATAAAATCCAGTCAATTGTATTAAATTTCAACACATTCTTGTGAACTATTTATAATGCGCTATAAAATGGATAATTTTATACTTACGAAGATTTCAGTATAGTTACAAATCAAGTTATCAACGTTGATCCCAAGTAACTGTTAACAATGATCACTATTTTTGCATAATATTTAAAAAAAAAATGTCTGGTAATTTCTCATGTTAATTTATCATACTATAAAGTGAGAGCATGTTTTGGAACGCTGAAGCCAAAATTAAGTAAATCGTGAAAATAATAATTTGTTCCGTATTTATAAATATTTTTATCTGTTGTGCATGTATTTCAAAAAGATTTTTGATATTTTTTTGTTTTATCATAGTCGCATGTCCTTTCACGCTACCTATAGCAAATTGTAAAATTCATATCAATCGCAAATATTTTACAAAACATATTTCTTTCAGCAGAAAAAATATTACAATTTTTCCAACATTTTTGTTTTAAGTTTAGACTTGTTGCACCATGCAGCCGAATTTTCCACAATAATCGTGATAGGTTGGTCCACTTCTACAGAAATATACTTTTAAAATGATCAAGGACATTGAGAAATATTTATTATATTAGGTTTCATTTAAATTTGAGGAAAATATTGAAATTTTCAAACTTTTGGTAATATCTTCTTAAAAATTTGATGCAATTAGTTTGAAAATGACTAACTTCTATCAAGAATACCGATAGTTTGCCTTATATTCAAGAGAAAAATTTTAACTTTCATATAATTAACATTAAAAAAACTTAAGTAATCATCGATAAAACAAGCGGTGTCATGCTCGTGATCGATAATGTAGTTTTGATTAATATTTATCATCTCAGTCTGTGGTTGAGGATAAGCTTGTCACATGTGAAAAAATAATTGTCAAATTGCAAAAAGACGTTTTTAAATTGGTCAAGCAAAAACAATGTGGTCGGAAAAAGACCGGAAACCCCCCGGGAATTTCAAATTGGCTGCCCTTTTTTAATATGAAATCATGAATTTCTACAAAAAATAAGGAAAATTTACGATTTGCGAGAGCTATTCGTAATTTTCTAAATATTTTTTCTTAAAAAATTACAAATCTCTACGCATAATTGAAGGTTGATAGTTCAGGACTAGGTCATTACAATTACAAGTTGTGATGAAAAAGATTTGTTCCAATTCTCATTTTTTAAATACAGTAATAAAAAAATAATAACTTAAATGTTAGTAAAAATTTTAGCGTAATATTTTAGCGCAGTGATACTTTTTATTCTTCGTCTCATGATGTTTATTGAAATTATTATCATTTATTAAAAGAAAAAAGAATGTTTTTCTTTTTATAGTCCATCCACCGAATAATCGATTTTCAATCGCTACGGAAACCGATTTTCAAAATCTGTGAAATAGTAACCTCAAAATTCATGGACAATTTACTCGGAATTGTTTCAGTTTTTTAAACTAAAACTTTTGTAACCTCATTCTGAAATTCAATATCTCGAGAGTAAGTTTTTATTTTTTATTTAAGCTGAAGATTACATTCATTTTCGCAATCCGCAGCCTAGCCTATTCGAATTTGTGGTCAGCGAGACATTTAGATTGTCAGGTGACACATCTACTTCCTCGAAAATTAATAAGTGTTTCTAATCAATTATTTGGTCTTTAAGTAGCTCATCATCTCGGAAGTATACTTCTGCCTTAACTTTAAATGGTGATTTGGATTTTACAAAAAAATTTTCGCTCTCCTAAAAATTCCAATTTTTTTAGTTATCAAGTTCTGTACTGCCGTCCTTCAGTTGTGAATAAATACAATTCTCTACCAATAAATGAAAAAATCCACGACCTTAAAATGAAGCCTTGCTTTTTTATAAGTTTATAATAGTTTTTTTGTAGAAAACTACGAATTTCTACCAAAAATAACGGAAACATGCAATTTGCAAAAGCTATATTTGTAGATTTTCTGATGAAATTACGAATTTCTGCATACAGTTATAAATAAATACTATTTTATCAGAAAAAAAAAATATATATACGTCTCCAAAATGAGGTTTAGCTTATTGTAATTTTAAATCGGTTTTTGTAAGAAATCACGAATTTCTAAAAAGTTTAATGAATGTGTAATTAGATAAATGTCTGTGGAAAATTAGGAAAATACAGAACCCCAACTCGATAATTTTTTTACAGTTCTATATAAAAACGTCACCCTCTTAAAACTATGTAGTTTTTCGTAAAAAATTTATCCAGAATATTTAGATTTTCTACGTTTTGAAACTTCTCGAAAACGGTGAATCATACGTGAAAACTGCTAAAATCCTAAACTTTTGACGTATTGCGGAAATTAAATAGAATTAAGACATTCTATACAAAATTATGAAAAAGTTTGAAAATTTAAGATTGTTTATTATCGCTTTCAACGAAAAAACTATTTCGACTATTTTGACTTATTACCACCAATGAATGTAAAGGACTTTTTAATAATTATTGAATTCTGAACAATTCTCACTAATATTATTATACAATTTGTTGAAATTCTGAAATTATAATCGTATTATTTTTGTTAACAAAAAAAATCAGTTCGTATCAATTCGTCGTGAAGTACTAAAATAATTATTAAGGTTTTGAACTAGGTGTGAATAAAAAAACCAGTCATTTTTTCAAAACCCCAGGACTTTTTATTGTTTTTCAATTCTTTTATTGACCCTTAAATCATAGTTTGAAATTTTTTAAACTTAAATTACATGTTTCAATTTTTGTAATTACTTTTTACAGGATGAGGAAGAGTTTGAAGGTTTGGACGTAGCCGGAGGAAACGCGGGAGCAAAGCCCGAGGAGCCTTCAACACTGACAATCACCAAAGTCCCCTTGCATTTACGCGCAAGATGGGACAGTTTCTACCTAGAAATTTTAATGATCGCCGGTCTGGTGGTCTACTTTATAAACTATATCGCAGGTCGATCTAAAAATTGCCGCATCGCTGAATCATGGTTCAACGACCACAATCAGCTTTTCAGCGAGAACTTTTCTCTGGTTGGTGACACTGGAAAAACTGCTGAAGAAGCTTCCGATAATGGCGCAGTCGTAAAGGAAAGCGAATCTCAGTACAGTCTCTATTGTTCTGGAAGAGTGGGATGCGATTCGATGCTGATAGAACTTAAATTACTGAAACGCCAGGATTTAGTAGCGGTTTTGGCACAAATGGTGCGACCACAAAACGACCAAGCGCACATTAGAATCGACCTCACAAAAGACGAGACTGATAATTTTATCTTGGCAGTCGCTGCCAAGAAGACTGCTATGCATTTGGCGAGGGATATGGGTGACATTAGCGTTTATTGCCCAGAAAAGAGACCCGGAGAAAAATTCAGTTTACCATCGGGCTTTCTTGTCATGTCCGAAATCCCAGAGGCGACTTCTGCGGTTTTAGATACGAGAGTTATCCAGGCATTCACGAAATACGCACAGTATATTGATTATATTCATATTAGTGATCAGTATAGCGGACCCAAACAACAAGAGTAAGTTGGTTACCCCTATATTCAGATGCGGTCTCTAAAGTCGTCTGTATTCAAGATTTGGTCCCTTTTGTACCCTATTTTTAGTCGGTAGCCTACTTTTTTCAATCTTAAATAAAATAGAGGTATCTAACCGTTGCACTCTTTTGGTGTCATACATATTATGGTATCTCTTCTTTAGTATTCCTTAGGATCCCGAGGATCCTTTAGGACCGATGATTTTCTCTTAAAAAAAAAAAATCATTTAATCTAATTCTTCGGGAAGCGTGAATGTTTTTTTCTTTTTTTTTTAATAAAATGGATTGGATACATGTTCAGTAGAATCACGTGTAAACTATAAACCAAATTAATCTTAAATCAGGCTGGTTGTCCATGCTGAAGTCAAAGAATCATTTCGGGACAGAATATGTCATTTTTCAAGGGATTTTAGGCAATCCGTATTTCACCGATTTGACGATTTTTTTTTTTACTAAGTTATGAGTATTATAACTTTTAATGTTGGTGATGCAGTTTATAACAAATCTTAATGGAACCAATTTTAAAGTCTACCGAAAAATTTAAAAAGTGGCAAAAGTGGCGGCAATTTTTCTGTAAATATTTAAACTCAATTTTTTTAAAAAGGCCATATTTTCCCCTGATTTTCTCTACTAATATCGTTTATTTATTTAAAAATTTACACATTGAATTTAAAAAAAATTAGAAATATTTTCAGACAAACCGCCGCCATTTTGCCACTTTCTAGTTTTTAAAAAAAATTTTTGCGGATCTTGAAAGTGAACAAAAAAGTCAATCAGAATGAAGAAAAAAAGCCAAATATCAAAATTGGTTTACATTCTATAATACATTTTTTTTCAATGTCAACAAATTTTGTACGAACTGCGTCACCATCTTCAAAATTTTAAACACAAATAACATAATAAATAAAATTATTGTCTAATCGGTCAAGAATTTCAAATTTAAAGCTTTTAAAATGTTACTACGACAAATTGATTCTTAATGTTTTCTCATTTAATGTTCAAAGCGGCAAAACTTAATAATTTGTAATTTAAAGCGTTCGAAATTAAACAATTATGAATTAGAAATATTAAAAATTACTTAATTCAGTAGGTTTCGAGATAAATGAAAAAATCACGTCTAAAATCATTAGAATAAATATATTGATGAATGGCTCGATATTCCGCGTGAGCAAAATATGCATGAAAAATTGCATATCAAAAAGTCATTTTTTTAGTTTAAAAAAATATATCGAACTGTATTGAATATCTCAGAACTTCTTACTGATAAAAATACGGTAGAAAAAAAAGAAAAGCTAAAAGAATTTAAAATATACAAACTAAAAAAATGATAATTTCAAAGTATGCTATTTATCTATTTTCAGAGCTCGGATCGTGCGACTTTTTCAAATTTTTGAAGGAAAATGCGACTAATCCACTTTTTTTCAGAAGTTTGCTAAACTCGGTTTCAATTTTAATCAGAATCAAATTTTTTTTTCTATAATTTGCGAAAAAGTGCCAGTTTTTCCACCTGTTTTTGGTGTAAAAAGTGACCGATTATTGGTCGATGACGTGGCGCATGCGTAGTGCCGACCTTTCTGGGCAACAGTGAAAAAAGTGGACGGACACAGTGGAAAAAGTAAATGGACGTAGTGACAAAAGTGAGGCACAGTGGAAAAAGTAAATAAAGTGCAAACTACTTCGTGTTACTCCGGGTGTGTTCGTGATGCCTCGGGCGTGCTTGTGCATCGTGCACAGCCAACTTAATTCTATTTTCCGACTCCGTCCCTAACCTAAAAACGCCGTCAGTTTCTCCGAAAATACGGTGTTATTGTTGCGTCAATCGACAAAAAATCGCCTTCTTTTTACACAAAAAACAGGTAAACAAAAACTAGCACTTTTTAAACAAATTATAGAAAAAGTATCGTGTCCCACACATTGAAAAAGCGACGATTTAAAACTCGTGTGATAGCCACCCTCGCTCCGCTCGGGTAGCTAACTTCACACTCGTTCTAAATCTCTCGCTTTTTCAACTTGTAGCACAATATACTATTAATTGAAATTCAAAACTACAAAAACCGTATCATTTTCATTGAGAACATTAACAATTGAATAATTTCTCATTAAAGATTTATACTTAAAATTTTGTAAATTAATAGCGTTTCAAATTGAAAATTTTATAATTTCCTGAATCTGTATTCAGAATTTTTATTTTTTTTTTTCAAATTTCAGGCCTTAACAGTTTAACATCGTTTTAAAAACGTTTAAAATCGATTAGGGGAGCGGCGGCGAATGTGGCGCGGTGGCTAATGTGGCGCGTTCGAGTTTTCGAATATTAACGCATTTTCTGCTTGTGGAGGTAGTTTCATTACATGTATATATGTTTTCAACCTTAAATTATTAAAAAATTGGGATAATTAAATTAATTGCCTGATTTTCATGACGAAAAGTTAGTTTTGGTTATTTCGCTTGTATTTTCAGAGTAGCTAAAAACAAGTAAAAAATTACAGAAGTTTCGTGTAAACTTATACAATTTTTTGGGAATATTCTGTTTCAAGTTTCTTGAATGCTTTAAAGTTCAACATTTCGATTAAAATTATTGAACTTTTATGTAAAAAATCTTTATTAAATACTTTTCACATGCGACTAATATGGCGCATTAGGGACTAAAATCGGCAGGTAACTTGGCGCACAAGTTTGTGGTTTGTTTTGCTCGGGGAATTTTGTAGAAATAAAGTGCCGGTTTTTGGTTAGAAGGTAAGAAATATTTACTCAAAGTAATAACATTTCGTTTCTAATATGCATAAAAAAGTTTCATCCTAATTATTATCGTGTATTTTAGAGTTGTTTTAGAATAATTGTATTTTGAAATCGTTTCACCAGTTTTCGGGTTAGGTTTCTTCTGACAGAATAAATATTTAGAGGGTTTACAATAGTGATATTATTCGAATAACTGTTTTGGAAAAGAATAAATTTTACTTATTATTAATATAATTTTGATCTATTGTTTATACAACGTCTGTAAGCTTATCTTAAAATACAACATTTTTAGTACTCCTCAAATTATTGTGAGACAATCTGTACTGATAAAAAAACATTTTTTCTTGAAATTTGGGCAGATATAATCCCTCAATTATGTCAATAATATTAAACGCGAATACATTTATCTTATTTTCATTATATTTTACTAATTTTTCATCATAATTTGTTTTTTATTTAATAATTATGAACTGAAATCGGAACGCGCCACATTACCAAACAAGGTAGGACAACTTGACGCAGATGCTCTTTTTGGAAAACACATTAATTAACTGTTTTAATGAACTGCAATTGAATTATCTCCATGTATATAGCATTGGTAAGATATTAGCCTAAACAGAATATATCTTATTACAATGTTTTACTTTATATTTGAATTTTAATCGTGCATTTTCCTTTATATGCGCCGCATTCGCCGCCGCTCCCCTAATTTCAAATTCAGTTACAGTCTTCAGACTCCTACCCCAATTCTCGTTTTTTTTTTTAATTTCTATTTTCCCCCTGTTTTCAAGAAACTTCTCGTTTTTTCCTTTCTCTCATTCTTTCACCTAAATGCGAACTGAATTAATAAAAACCAATATGTAAATCCAACTATTTTTGGTTGAAGTTTCATTCTTTTTGGTTAAAAATTCGACTATTTGTTTGCAAGCTTAATTATTCTGTTGAAAATTCAACTGTTTTCTTTAAAAAGTCCTTTTAATTTTTGAACTTTAAGTCCTTTTGGTCGAAAATTTAACTGTTTTGTTAAACATTCGCCTTTTTCAATAGAACACTCATCCTTTTGGGTGAAAAATTTCTCTTTCGTGGTAGGGATCATTTTTTGTTGTTGAAAATTCATCTTTCTTGGTTGAAAATGATCATTTTTGTTGAAAATTTAACTGTCTTCCAAAAACATTGTCTTTTGACATAAAAATTTAACTATTTCGTTAAAAATTCAGCTATATTGTTGAAAATTCGTCTCTTTGGTTCAAAATTCATCTTTCTTGGTTGGAAACGATTTCTTTGTTAAAAATTATACGTTTCAGGCTGATAACTCAACTGACTTCTGAAAAAATCCTGTTTGTACTTGAAAATTCAACTATTTGGTTAAAATTGCAAATATTTTATTGAAAAATCGTCTATTTTTATTGAAAGTTGAACTGTTTGGTTTTAAATGCAACTTTTTGGTTGAAATTTATTCTTTTATTAAATTCAACTGATTAATTGAAAATTAATCTTTTGGGCTTAAAAGTCAAATGTTTTCTAAACCATTCGACTTTTTAACTTGAAAACTTAACTCTTTTGCTAAAACTTCGTCGTTGGGTTAAAAATGCGTCTCTTTTGGTTGAAAATTTAACTCCCTTATTGGAAATGCAATATATTATGTTGACTTAAAATCTTAGGGATTTAAAGCGTTTCATATTGAATTCAATGTTGTATCGATATTAATTTTATTTGAAAGAATTTATTTCTTTATTTTTGTGAAAAATCACGCTACTTCCCCTGTTTCCAGAGCATTTTGGACTGTGAAGTCTGAATTATTAAAAAATTAATAATTTCGTGTCCAAATTATACATTCTTAAATTTAAAGTCCTAATTGTTGAGGAATATCAAGACTAAAATGTTGAAAATGAATCTTCCTGAAGTTCAAAATTAATAAAAATTATAAACTACTCTCATTTCAAAATAATCCAAGTTGCTAAGTTTATCATTTCAGAAAGACATTTTTTTTTTACCCAGATTCATATTCCTTCAATCTGAATGACTTCTGTTAAAAAAATTGTTTTAACTTCAAAGTTTTGTTTGATTTTGCAAAGAATATTTGAAATCAAATAAAAATTATGTACTCTATAATCCTAAACAAATAAATGTATTATTTCAGTCATTCAGATTTTTCAAAATTCTGTGCGACTTTTTTAAAGCCTTCTAGTCGATCCGAGCCCAGTATTTCTCATGATTTTAGCTTCTAAATTTCTCTAGTATTTTTATTAGTAAGCAATCTTGAGCTGACAAAATTCATTGAAAAAGAGACAGAAAAATGACTACCTATACTTATTACTTATGAAAAATCGCCTTTGATAACTTCTAAATCATACCCATTTTTGTAAAAAGGTACCCTTTAAGCTTGAAAGAAGTACCCTTTGTACCCTATTCTAAATTTCTTAGGGACCGTGAGGCCTGCATTATTAAAAGGGACTTCTTAGGTTGCTCTTTGGTCTTTACTGATAATAATATTTTTTTCTTTTACTTTAGGGATTCTAGTCAGCTCACAATGCCAGAAGTAAAGAGGGTGCTTTTGGTGGGCCTAAATATTAGCATTAAGGGTCGTATTCAGAGTGCGGAAATGCAAGAGAGAATGAGGCCTTTACTCCAGTTAACGTTTTATTTGCTGGATAAACTGCGTCGATTCAAACTTTCCAAAGAGGTTTGTACCAGTTTAAGTTCAGAGTAATTTTTGAACACCGTCAATTACATTCCGATTGTCAATCGAGAAGCCTCTGCTAAATTATTTCTAAATTGATTATCAATATTAAATTTGTTTTCTTTGCCAACAGGGAAGAGCCAAGAGCGATAAAAATCGTCAGCGAGTGGAAGAGGCTTTTCTAAAAACGACGAGCGCTGCTCGCGCGGAAGCAGCTGCCCAACGTCGAGAGGAACGCCGAAGGCAAGAAAAGGAACGAATTCTCCAAGAGGAAGATCCAGACAAACAGAGAAAGTGGGAAGAAAAAGAACAGAAAAGACTCGCGAAGAAACGAGCGCCCAGGATGAAGCAACTTAAGGTCAAAGCCTTGTGACCCCGTAATGAAAACGAAAAGGTCGAAAAAACTACAGACACGCGAGAACCATAACAGATTTTGAGAAGCAGAATTAAAGTAAGATGAAAATTGAAAATTATTCATTAAAAATGACAAGATCGATGATGAAACCTGATCAGTAGTTTATCGAGACTAACCGATTTATCCTTCGCTCATGATCTTGGTAAGTTCATAGAAACGCGATTTGTTTTACATATATCTAGTGACTCAGTAAAATATTCTCGCTGCCAACTTATTGTTAGTGATCAATCGTTATTTATACGTAACGTTAAGTCTGAAACACTCTATGGCTCCATCTAAAAATTTATTAGCGGCATTGTCTTGCATGTAGAGTGTGATTTATATTAAAAGGGAGTTTTGGTAAAGATTTCTCACTACGCAGTGGAAGCGTCGAATTTTATTCTCTGTGATTTCGTAATTGTCTTTTTCTTTCTTCTTTAAAAGAAATATTTCACAATCAATTATAGTTATCAGTGTAATCACGAGATCGTACAATTTACACTTCACAATTAGATTTATCTCACTTTTTCATTTTCACCTTCGACGTAGACAAACGAGATAGAAAACATATTTATCAACAAATGCAATTATTATATTAAGGACCTACCTTCAGTAAACGAGTATAATAATTTATTGTATATAAAACTTTCGAAGCGAAATATATACACATGTAATGGAAATCGTATAAAAATCGAGTATTAGTATCCTTTCACCAACATTTTTACAAGGTACAAAGCGATTTGTTTCAGTCTATTAAACTCTAGAAAATAGTTAAAAATGAAAGTATAGGTTTATTATACTTAATTTAAGCAAAAAGAGAAAGAAAAATCTTATTCTTTTTTCTCGGAGAAAAATTCTTTTCCATTTTTAATACTATATCAAAATATGTTATCAGGCATATTAGAATCCAGAAAATTCAAAGTTCGGTAACTTTAATTATTTAAAAAAATATATACAAATTTTCAATTATTTAGCTTAAATTATTTTTAACAAAGCTGAATGTTTAAATTTTCCGCGAAAAATATATCACAATATTAGGAAAAAAATTGTCTATTTTTTTACTTCAATTATTTGAAGATATGAGAATGGCAACTGAATAAGGACAAACTTTTCGAAATTTTGTTTTCAACGATTTCAAGTAATGTATGACACTTTAGGGATGTAGATACATATATATTAGGAATATGTAAAAATTATTTGTCCCTTTATTCGAAAAAATTCATTAAAAAATTATGAGAATTGAAAAATTATGCGAGCTTTTCCACTCTCAAACACACAAAATAACAAACTAAAAATTTGACCTTCCCGAAACATTGTAAATAATGGCCACATACATCTATAATTTTGAGTACATTTTCTATCATGCAGTATTATAATATATAAATAATATTATTTTTGGTCCTTATCTAGTTATCATTCTGATACATTCATAAATTCTAGTGCGAACATTTGAAAGAAAAATTGGCATATTAAAAACTACATGTATTGCTCCCATTAAATTATTCCGAAAAAGTCCTTACTATATTTTCCTGGGTTTGTAAATTTCACCTTTTTCAGTTGAAAATGAAAATTTCTGGTTAAAAGTTAATCTGTTGCAGTTGAAAATCCATTAGTTAGTTCAAAGTTGACATCTTTGGGTTGAGAATTCAACTGTTTAGTAGAAAATGCGTATTTTCAGATAGAAAATTCAACAATTTAGTAGAAACTTTAAATGTTTGTTTGAAAATTGATGTATTTTGTTGAAAATTTTTCTTTTTTTTGTAAAGAATTAATTTTTGTTTGTTGAAAATGCAACTTTTTTGGTAAAATGTATTATTTTTTTAATTGAGCATTGAAGTATTTTATTTAAAAATCGTCCTGCTGATTAAATCCAACTGTTTTTTTACTTTTAATTAATATATTTATTTTCTGAAATATCAACTAATAAATTTTTCGTTGAAGATTCGTCTTTCTAAGTTTAAAATCCAAAATCTTTGTTGAAAACTTTGAGAACTTTCGCAAAAGTTCATTTTTACATTCAGAGAAGGTATTAGATTTGTATAAAATTTGATTCCCCGGTTTTTGTCAAATGTCTACGTTTTGAGACCCCCTTAATCCGAAAAACAGATTCTTACGAATGGGTTTGTAGATTTTTCGTTTGTTAGCATATAACTTTCGAAAGAATTGACAGATTGTTTAAACAACTCTAGATTGTAGTCTAGATTCTTCGAATCTCTCACACTATGTCATTAATTGCTGAAAAGAATAAATTTTCTCGGTTTACAAATAAAAAATGTTTAAACAAATAAAAATTATTTTAAAAATTGCTAAATATTCTGTAGAAAAAAAATATTACTCTTAAATTTCTTTTAATTGTAAGTAATAATTTATCACGCTTTACAGGGGGAAAAAATTGTTTAAATAATTACCAAACATCCTTCAAAAATGTATTGCTTTCAACATTCTTTAATTGTATCATTATTTTCAGAAAATAATAACTTTTTACGATTTTAGGGAGAAAAAATTGTTGAAACAAATGAAAATTGTTTAAATAATTACAAAATAAGTTAAACAAGAACTACTACTCTTGACATTCATCAACTTTGTACGATTTATTCCGAAAGATAATAACTTTTCACGATTTACAGTGGGGAAAAAATTGTTTGAACAAATACTAATTGTTTAAACAATTTAAAATTATTTAAAAGATACTTTGAAACTCGTCACTTATCGATTAAAAATAAGTCATGTTGAAATTTTTTTTTAAATACCGTCTTTAGCATGAATTTGATAGAAAATGAATTTGATAGAAATGTTGCATTTTTTGGGGCATTTTCCGGGCACAATTAAAGGGGTTCAGGTGTGTCAAAATTAAAAGCTATTGGGTGGAAATCAGTCCTTAAATACTCCTCAAGAGGTGACAATACTTTAATTGACAAAAAATGTATAACAAGTACTTCTTTTTTTCCATTTTTTTTTAAATCGAGCTTTTCTCATTTAAAACTCCATGTTAATTTCAAAAGCCCGGGGGCACGGGTTAACGTTGATAAAAAAAAAAAAAACGGAATTTCTTTTTCCGGAAAACGAACAAAATGGGGGGGTTTTATCACCAAAAATCGAAAGTCGAATTTTTACAGGTATAAATTTGGACCACCCTAGCGTTGAACCTGTTATTTAAAATTATATACTTATAAAATAGAACATATTTTTTTCCTGAGAGAAATGTATGAAAATGTTCTATTTATTAACTTAAATTAATTATAATAGAGCTAAATGTTAGATGTAAACAATTTGCTGGAGTTGTAGGAGCCTGAGAAGCTACGTCTTTATTGTTTACAACAATAAAATTGTAAAATAAATAAATTATTTGACTTTCTTGAATGCTCTGGTTGTGATGCTTTTTTTTAATAGACTAAAAAGCAAAAAAATCGCTTCATGCGTTTGTCAAGAATGTTATGACGTTTCAGAATTTTCAGATTTGAATTTAAAATTTTTCCTGTAGAAGAATCGCATTTCGCTGAATCACAGTCTTCGAAAAAATAAAATCACTATAAGTTACAAAATCGGTAATTACAATATTCATTCCACCGCGACCAGGTCTGTTTTCGTTTATCCACGGAAGTGCAGCGTCTCGGCATTTATTAGCCAAATCCAATAAGGTACCACAAGCATGTTTCAAAACGTAAGAAGTGTTTGGAGTTAGCAAACACTGGGAAACGAAACCCATATTTGGTGACCTGGATTGAATCATTCGGTTTAAAAATGCAATCATCTCTTCCGCATTCGTAGTATCAGGCCAGGGCGTGGGCCACAAACCACTGGGCCATAGATCCATGTAATTTCTGGCGGCGATGTTCCTGTAGATGACGAGGACCTGATATTTTTCGGACGCAAGCCACTGCAGGGAGATGTGATCAAGTCGATTGTAAACGGGACAGAGTTTCATTCTGAAAATGGTTTTTATTTTTGTGATTAGACGCTGATGGTTGTGATCTGCGAAGGAGTAGAAATGTTGGAAGTCTAGAATCACGACTTCGTAGGGATGAGATGAAAGCCATTCTTCAATTTGCTGAAGAGGCTCGGTGACTTCGGATCCGTAGAGTCCGTGCAAGACATAAATTGCATCACTGTTAGGTTTTGTGGCGAGACGAAGATCGATGTATCTTATTCCTCCGTTTAGTTGTTCTTTGACGGTGTCGTATTGGGTGATGGACCAGTTGAAGATGATGGGCTTGGACAGGATGGAAAAATAACGACCCAGAAATTGAATGATAGCTGACTCATCTGGCCCCACTTCGTTAGATCTGTCGATTGTGTAGGTTGTTGTGTTGTGAGAACCTGCAAGATGAAAAGGAACTGAAACTAAAAAAACTAACGAAGAAATTTCATCGAAATTAATGGTTTTTTACCAATGTTTTGGCAGGATAAGGTATGATATCAACGTCCAAAGCGTAGCTTTCTCTGGAGAAAAAAAACTGTTCTCCATCATTGACCTTACTCAACGGTGATATTTAATGACCAATGCCTTCAAAAGACTTATGTATGAAAGCACCCTTTTTTATATACGTCTAGATTAAGAATTTCTCATTTTTTGCGAAGATTACTTCTTTTGTCACAATTTTATCCGCCTTAAGAACATTTCTCGTCACTTGAAAATTTATTCAGTGTTTTATTTTCTTCTAAAAATGGAATGTTCTGATTTTAGGTGAAGAACTGGTGGCCTCACATCGAAAAGTCTTGAACTTTCATCAATTTTACATCAAGGTGGGCCGACAATATCGGGTTTTGGGATAATTCCCAGTTTAAAAAGAAATTGAATATTTTCGTGATAAATAAGTTCCAAATTGGAAACTATTTGAATAAAAATGGTTTCAGGGCTAAACAATGCTACGCAGAAACATTCACATTTTATTAATAGCAAACATCTGAAATTTAAGTGGTTTCTTTTTTGAAAGTAGTTATCATTAGAAATCCATCCCAAGTTATAAGAATTTAAATAGAAAATATTTGAGTTCGAAGAAAAATGAATATGAAGTTGAGAAAATTTGGATAGGAAATTTCCACTTTGAAAGTAATAACATTTACGAAAAAATTAGAATATAAAATTTATTTGAAATTGAAATACTTTTATAGTTTAAAAAATGTCAAGAAACTCTTGTTTAAAGTAAATATAAACTTGTCTAATTGTATAATATTGTATACAATTTTCTAATAAACGTGACTCATCTGGAAATACGTAAGATACGAACTTCGTGAATTGGGAAGCTAATTTATTTTTAATTGCTTCAAATTGCTTGTTTTATGGCGTCTTTCTATTCCCCTAAAAGTCTCTACTTTTCTGGAAAGGATCTCTCAGCGTGAGGTTTAGAGTTTTTTTAATATCCCTGGGGAAATCCTGAAAAAGGCCTGGAATTTAGCAATCAGACTTGTGTAGCAACTCTGGCATAAGAAATTGAGCTAAAAAGATTTATAAAAAATGTCATCAAATGGTAACAAAATAAGAAAATCTAAACAAGAAATCTTTTGGAAATTTAAAATGCCTCCACAGAATACAAAATCATCAATATAATTTTATAGAATTTATTCACAATACCCTGTTTTTTGGACGTCTTATAACTTAAAATTTTTTGAGCAATTTTGAAGGCTATATCTCAACTGCATAGTTAATTTCGTTTGGGCAAATATAATTGGCAAATCTTTGAAAATTCTTCACTTTTATGTATACAGTTAATTTCTTTATGAGAACTAAAGTAAAGCAGTTATATCATAGTCCTTAAAAATTGTAATGCAAATGTAAAATGTAATAAAATAAATATTCCTTAATAATTTCTCAGATAATAAATCACATCCCAAGAAAAGTTATGAACAGTTTTCAAATATTAAAATTATTTTAATTATTTTTGAATGGAAAATTAAAACTGATTAAATAACGTTATAAATAAATTAAAAATTAAGCGGAAAATTCAAAATTCTTACCCAAACTAAATTTCAGATGATTCTATGTCTGTAGCATAATAGGTTTTCCAGAAATAAATATTTAAATGAAACGCAATAAAAAATCTGATTGTATTAGATTCGTGAGAAAAACCTTGATGCCATTGTACAATTAAGTCTATTTGTAGCAATCTTTCAACATTATTATGTGACTCATTCAGGTAACTTATGTAAACGAATAATCTTGATTGCAGAACTTCTTACAGAATATTCTATAACAATAAAAAAATATATTTATTCCTAATAAAGACAATGAATAATTTTAAATATTGCTTTATATTTAAATCTGTAAAATCTAATACCAAACACTTTCGAGAATTTATTATGAATTTTTTTCAGAATCACAAAAGTACAATATCAGGCCGAATTAATTTCAAATCGGGCAGGCAGGCCATGCTCAAGTCACACAATCATTTGTCATTTCAATATGTTTTTTTTAAGGCAATAAGACGACACGTATCTTTCCGATCTGCAGAAAGAATTTTTTTTTATTGAAAAAGTTATGAGTATTTGGGAAATTTTAAAAAAGTACAAAATTCAGGAAATTGCGGTGGTTTCTCTAAAAATATTCAAAGTCAAATAACACAAAAACACCAGCGTATTTTTCTCTTAATTTGAATATTAGATAAAAAAATATCACGTTTGAATAGAAGTTTTTACCATTTTTTTATCATTCGGGTTTTCAATTTTTAAAATTGTTTGCCCGAATTGAAATAAATTTAGAAAATAAAATTTTGGGTTACATAAGCTTAATTAGAGGACAATTTTGTACAAAAAAAATTAATTTCTGAGTAAAAGCTGTTTAAGTATATTAACAAATATAGTAAAAATGAGTGGCCGGTTGAATTTTCAAAAATAAAAATTTACCTAATTCCTTTTAAATAAAATAATAAGTATCACAATGAAATAAATCAATATAAAAAATAATGCAAGATGTAGATTTCATTATTTTCTTGCGATATATTTATAATATTATAAAAAAGGTTTGTACATTTATTTCAGAAGAAAATAATAAAAATAAACACTTGAATCGGTTTAGAAAAAATATTATTTTATCATTTTATATTCGAATTGTCTAGGCTTACCGAAAATATTTGTGCGACACTTATCCAATTTCAATGAACTTTAGATACGGCCTTTTATATTTAAAAAGAAATTTTTAATAATTTTATTAAAATATTAATTTTACTCGATTCAAACTTACCGGGTATCGCCAAGTGGATTATGGGTAGATTCCGTAGTGTAGCCGGAAGTCGAGTCATCCAAAATTCTAAATTTTCATACAAAGTGTTCCCTTTCACTTCCGGTAAGCCAGTGACGTTTCGATTATTGTGCAGTGAAATTTCCTCCATGTTTATGGTTTAAATGTTTTTTTTTCAAATCGGAAGTCAAATTTTTTCAGGCACCAAAGAATCTTGAATGAACTGCACTGTGCTATATTAAACACCTGACTGTTGGCTTTGTTTATAGAAAATGAAGGATGATGACTCGAAGAAACATTATAGCTCATTGATGTTCTTTGTGCATTTTATTATGGCCTTCTCACGCTGTCCACAGATTTGTTCATTATTTCCCCTATTCCCTCCAACATTTTACACCACTGAGACAAATTGCCGTCACAATCGAACGCGCATGAAAGTTCGTCATTTGACTCGCACGTTTCCCGTGATACAAAGCTGTCTTAAACGCTATCATTTAATTAGCGATTATAATTGATTATTTGATGTGATGGTTCGCAAGTTGAGGAGTGACTTTAATCTCTTGAATTAAATTATTAAAAAATGGAATGCAATATCAGTATTAATATAAATTTAAATTCTCATTCTCTAAAAAAAAAGGTGTGTCACAAAAATCTCGAAAGCATTATTATCGCTTTTCCTCAATGCCGATTGGGTAATTTGAAAAACTCGAAGAAAAGAATGTTGCCACATTCACACACATAATTAAGAATTCAGTTTCAGTTGAAGGATAGTGATAAAGAATGTCACATTCGTATGCAAAATGAAACTGACAAAAATGTCAGATTTAATCATGTATAATTTTATTATTAAACCAAAGCCAGACATATTCAGCAGGATTAAAATTTGTATTTGGCATGAGAAAAAGTCATTTTTTTGTCAAATATTAATAAAAAGTTGTATTTTTACAACATGTGAAAAATTACGATTTTTCGATATTTTCATTGAATTATTTAAATTCAAATAATTATTTTTGAAAACCAAAACTTGCCCCATGTTAAGGTTAATTTCTAAGTGATTGATAATTATTATTTTTTTTTATTTTAGTTATCTTTCTTCAACCCAAAATTGGACCTCGTTTTATGATATGTCTTGAAGAAATAAAAATTGTTCAAAAATCGCGTTCGAAATTTTGAAGCAGATGGTTAAGTTAATTTTCTGTACAGAAAATTTCATTAATTTCCAACCTGCTGATTAAACTGTTTAATTAATGAGTTCTGTAAATTAAGTTATTCGCCAAAACCTAAAACTTATAAACGCTCGTTATTTTGACATTTTCGAACCTTAAAAAAGTTGACATTTTTCAACAATTTATTTACCATTCAATGAGTAGGGAAACCACCCTACAGTAGATAATGATTCACAGTAAATCATCTTAACACAGAAAAAACAGGAGAGAATTTTTGTTGCGGGTAATTTTTAAGTACATAAAGTTAAATTTTTTCGCATCGAAACAACGCAAGATGGAGTTGACATGGTAACCTTTTTCCATGTGGTGGGTAAATCTTAACACGTGAAGATAATTTTTGTTACAGGTGAAGATTACTCTGAAATCGCTGTGAAGATTACATTTCGTTTTCTCTGTGAATTAACTGGAAAACTGACCAAAAATGTTCATTATTTTTGTTAGCATAACATTTCATCAAAAATACTATATTTTCTGACGAGGTTCCATTTGAGTTTTATAATTAATTGATGTGAGCGCAGAAAATTAATTTTTATCTTGAAAAAAAATCCGACTCTTTATTCATACTTGTTACCTTAATGAAACATTTTGATGGCATGTTTATACATTGGAATCAAACCTTGAAGTCCAATGAACAATTCTTATTGATATAAGGCGTTCTTTCTTCAATATTTATAAATATTTGAGGACTTTTTATTGGACATAACATTTTCCAACAGTAGATAACCAACAGTAGATAATTGCAAAATTGAATGATTAAACTTCTTTCACCAATCGTACCATAATCTCACGGAAGATCAGAGATACAAAATGTCAATAACTTAAGCTTTTGTGATTTTTGTAAAATAATCTTAGATAAACAAATGTCAATAACTTAAGCTTTTGTGATTTTTGTAAAATAATCATAGTTTCAAATATTATTTATTCAATAAACTGACTTTAATTGTATGTATACTAATGATAAATTATAACTTTCAAGAATTGAATATCAAGTCATGCCCAGGAGCAATACCAGAAACGATTATTTATTGATAGACAGAGGTGTCAAAATCGTACCCTTGACCAGGTCTAATAAAAAAGTTTAATACAGCTAATTGACTAATTTCGTGATATTTTTTCATGAGAATATTAAATTGAATATGTAAGCTTCATTTCTGGAAACTGATGCAGTTGAATACTGTTGAATGTTTTCCTATGCACTGTCGGGTGGTTTCTCCTGAATGAAATTATTAAGATATTCCAAAATCTAATTTAAACGATATCAAGTAATAAAATTTGTAATAACGGGATTGCTAAAAAATATGAATTTCGAAATTCCCTGACTTTTCTTGACTTTTGCCTGGCCAATTTTTTATTTTCTCTGATCGTTCTAAATTTTTCTTTTGGCAAATAAAACAACCTTGCACCTAGGTGATCAATAATGTTGATGTAAAAAAATTTAATTTCTAAATATATTTTAAACACTTTTAGTGACAACAGTCATATAGAATTTCATAAGCGGTCATCCACAAATTACGTAGAACATACGTAAAATACATAAATTTTTAAGATAATAGTGGAGTTTTATACCCAGAAAGATAAATTTAGAACCAAAAATGGAAGAATTACATTTTCAGTTAAAATAATTGATTTTGAACCAAGAAAAAGGGAATCTTCAACAAAATAGTTACATTTTTAACCAATGTGATGAATCTTCGATAAAAAAAGAATTCTTAAGAAGAATTGTAATAGTTGATATTTGCACACAAAAAAATTTCATTTTTCAATCAAAAACAGTTTAATTTTAAATGCGAATTTTCAACAACTCAACCAAAAAAGACTAATTTTTGAACCAAAAGGAGGAATTTTCAACAAAAGAGTTGAGTTTTCAACCATGAAACATTTTTCAGTCAATAAAGAAAAAAACGAGTTTTCAACAAAAGAAGTGAATTTTCAACTAAAAGAGATCAATTCTCTAGCAAAAATGGAATATATACATTTTTAGTGAAATCATTCATTAGATGAAAACACAAATTTCCAACAGATTAGTTGAATTTTCTAACAAATAAGAAGTGAATTTGTAAATACAATGATGAATCTAAAATAAAATATTTTTTGAACCAAACGGTTGAATTTTTAGCTAAAACGATGAACTTCCTACTAAAAAAAAGACCAATTTCTAACAAAATAGACTAAACGAATTAGTTAAGTTTTCGAACAAATTTCGAATTTTTAGGGGAAACTTCTACCTGATAGTTAAATTGTCAGCCAAAAAATACATTTTCAACAAAAAAGATGAATTATCAACAAAAAATTAATTTAAAAAAATTGTTCCACTTTTAACTAAGTAGTTGAATTTTGTACCAAAAAGGGTTTTTCTGTTGCTATTTGCGAATAGCGAAAATCTTGAAAATTTAATCAAATTGTTATATTACGAGCAAAATCCTAGTACCAACGTAAAATTGAGAGAATTATTTGCACATGGAATTATCCCGAAATACCTTAACAGTATATTTTTTATATTTCTTACATATATATTTTGTTAATGAGAAAAATAATCTGCTAATTTTAAAGAATTGTAAGTAACTAAAAAAAATTGTGGCATTCTTATTAAATTGACTGGAATTTTTTTTGCTACAATAAATAAAAATTTATGAAACATACATAGCGTTCTCAAATCATATAAGATTTTCTGTAAAATCAATAACAGTATGTTGGAAAATGAATGGAGTTTTTTTAAAGAAAGGTAATTAGTGGCGCGTCTCACGACATTTTCTATCATTTTTGCGCTCGGTATAAATGCACAAATTTTGTCCCCGCCTCTTCTAAAATGAAGCAAGCATATAGCGCGGCAAGCAAGATTTTGAAAAATTTCAAAGTTTAAATAGCAGGCCTCGAACTCATTTTGAAAAATTCATCTATAAAGTTACGTTTTCATGTCCATTGAAAATAATTTTTCTCTTGTGATCAATATATTGCAATATTTTCATGGTTCAATAACAATAAATGTAAAATTTATTATTTATCACTACCTAAAACCGAAAAGTCGTCACACTGTGGAACCGTCTGATTAGAAATCTATTTCCTTGAAACTGAATAACTTTTTTCCATAAAACTTTTCATCTGTGTTTACATCAACTCAACATCTCGGGGGCGTTGCACCATTTAGAAAAAATTATGATTTTTGTCATGATTTTAAGAGGCTTTTCAGAACACATGAAATTCTAATCTCAAAGCTAAAATTTATTTTTCTCGGAACTGAATTTTTTTTGTCATGAAACTTTTTCCTCATGTATTCAGTAACTCAACATCTCCGGGCGAGAAAAAGTGTCAGACCAAGATGATCATTTTTGGAAAACATTTTCTCAGAACTGGAAGCTTCTTTTCAATCAAACTTTTTTGCATCGAGACAATTGATATTGTATCAGTTACCTCCTTTCACCGTTCAACAATTATTACGTTATCTAAGATAAAATGCACATAAACCCATAAAATTTCGTGAAATTCTTTTGAATCTTCAAAAATATATTCTAAAAGCTCCGAAATCTGTTAAAACCCTTTCAGAAAACCCTGAAATCTGTTGTCGAGATTCTCTTGAAATTCCTGGAAAACGCGTGAATCTTTTTACATCTCTTGAAATCGGTGGAAATCACTTGAAATCTTATCATTTTTTTTCAAATCCGTTGGAATCCCTTAAATTTGAAATAAAATTAAAAATAAAATTGTAAAAGATTTATTTTTAATTTATATAATCCCTAGTAATCTTACAAAAGTCGAATAAAATCCTGTAAAATATCTTCGAAATCTATAATATCTTTCAAAATTCCTTAAAAAATGGTGAAATATGTATTTGAACCCCTCCGAAATGCCGTAACATTCTCAGAATCAGATAAAATCCCCTTTAAAACACCTTGAAATCCTGGTTACTTTTTTTAATTGTTTGAAATCCTTCAAAATGCCGTGAAAATTTAAAAATCCCTTGAATCACTGAAATATTTTTTGAGTTTTTTTTTATTTATTTTTTTTCATTAAAAGTGATCAAAAGTAAACAGCAAATTGAAGCAATTGAGTCAAATCCTTTTGATGTTAAAAATTGAACAATTTTAAATTAAATTCAATAAGTTTCTAACATCTGCGTCGCTAATAGAAAACATGTTTAGATAGTTGTTTCACTGATGCAACATACGTATTTTAGAATGAATGTTAGTACTCACAAAAAATAAAGAAAGCCTTTTTTATTCAAGAAAATAAATAATAAAAACCCGGTTTTTCTAAACGTACAAGAAATGACGTTTGATTTCATTCTTGCTTTCCAATGCATATGAGAGCAAAAAGTGTTTTTCATTCTAAAAAACACTATTTTAAAAAAATTACTCTCTGTTATGGAAAAATATATTCCATAGATAAGTAAAAGGAGACAAAATTTGCAATAATTAAAGAAAAAAGCAATGCCCTACATCTAGTAGGTCATAAGTTATTACCTCTCAAATTTGACCCTTTCTGATCTATTTTTAGGGGAAAATGGCATGGGTTCAGTTCATTATAGTCCCATCAGTTTTCGGTTTACGGATTTCAAAAAATCTCGGTCTTTTTATCATTTTTGGCTGAGAATGTGGAAATTATGTGATTGGAAAATAGCAAATTATATCGTATTGAAATGATCTATTTCCAAAAAGCACGATTTCCACATTTTCGGCTAAAATTGAAAACAAAAAACTCGGGATTTTCGGAAAAACATAAATTCAGATCAAAACAAAAATACTAGATGCTTGGACTATTGTTCATTTTTTATTATTCGAAATTATTTTTTCTTTGATTTCTAAGAATTGTATTATTACAGATGTTTGAATTCATTATTTACTGCAATTTTTTAATGTAATTTAGTAAACGAAAATTCGGAATAAATTGAAAAAGATTAAGATGATTTATAATTTCTTATAAGATATTTAAAATTAACATAACAGTATATACGATTTAAATAAATTTTTATTCGAAATGATGTAAAAGTGCTTTCACTTTATTCGAAAAAATTTAATATATTTTTTGTTTGAATTATTAATTATTATTATTCATCAAAATAACATTAGTAACAAAAATACTCCAATTTTCGGTCTAGTATGTACAACATATTGTCACACTCAATACTCATTGACAATGGTGAGTGTAAATGAAAATTAGCAAGAACGACTTGCGATTCATTCAGTGACAAGTAATAGTTCCTTATATTTTTATGAAAAATCGTGAGCAATTCAGTTTTCTGCATGAAATGAAACGGCATAATCTGTATATGACTGATAACATTTTGTCTTATAGAATTGAATTCAATTTAAATTAGTAATTTTAGTAATGTGGTTGTAATTGGCAATTTACTAATGCATTAATGAAATTTCTGAAATAAATTAAAATAGAATAATGTTGTCACTTGATAAAATAATACAATACAAGTGTGGGTCGAGGAGACCTCCTCAGAGTATATAATCATTCATTAAGAATAATATAAGGATATGTTTGAAATAATTGAATAAATGAAATTATTTGTTAAGATACTATTCGTGCTCATGAATTAAACAATAAAAAAAAATATATATATAAATTCATAATTTAACTTATATTTTCATTTAAAAAATGATGATCTACTCTGCGTTACGCTGCTATCTGATACGATATCAGTAGATGATATACCTACTTAAATTTTAATTATAAAAACAGAGAATATTCTAAAATAGAAGTAGAAAAGAAAGTGTCTAATGAACACAAATTTTCTAAGCCTATACATATTAGTCTAATGTACATCTCACAAAGTTTTTCAAAGTAATTTCATTCACAATACATACACATTTTCTCATATGCAGAAACCAGTTACTGAACCAGTATTTCTTCTTTTGGCATGGAACTGTTTTCATTAAACGCTGTCAACAACTGCTCATTTGAACAAAATTTTCGACCTTTCATCATCTAATTAAATTATCTATATACACGTGGTTCTTCTTTTATGTTAAATCGTTTCTTTTAATACCAATGTATTTTTTATAAAATACCTACTTTCGAGTATTATAGATTTGAGAGTTGTCATTTAAGACAATTTTGAAAATTTCAGATCAATACCGTCTACGGGCCGCATGAGGAATGACTGCGGATTAACCACATAGGGAATAGGTGTTTTTTCACATACCTCAACCCTATAATTTTTCAGTATTTTTATGAGACCGACTTTCGTTTGATTATCAGCAAATCTTGCCCCTGTAACAAAAAACGCATCGATTTGAAAATAATATTATTTCAAGTTAAAGCTAATAGTGTAATCTTCATCAATAAATTAGTCGTTACAAGTAATTTTATGTTTTCAACACGGGGAATTTTTATTGATGAAGAAGGTTTTTTTTCAAAATAATTACCAATGCAATTTCTGGGACCATCTCCAAATGGCAAAAAGAGCATAGGATGTCTTGATTGTATTGTCTCTTCATCAAATCTTTCTGGATCAAAAGTTTCTGGCTTTGGATAATATTTTGGATCTCGTTGAATTGGATAAGCTGGTATCCAAACTCTTAGGCCTTTT
This sequence comes from Andricus quercusramuli, assembly GCA_932178445.1. NCBI lineage: Eukaryota > Metazoa > Arthropoda > Insecta > Hymenoptera > Cynipidae > Andricus > Andricus quercusramuli. The sequence goes on along the minus strand of CAKNXH010001533.1, from coordinate 5,781 downwards.
GGTATTGTGACGTCGGTACCAGAAAATGTATATTTTTCTAAGGAGCTTCTCATTATAAATGGTACTGGTGGGTACTTCCTGAGAGTTTCTGGAATGAATAGATAAGATTGAAAATAATAGTAATAATAAATGAACGTACAGTTTTCCATGCATTGTTGAAATTGTTAGTTTAACAGGCTGCATCATTTAAAAACTTTTCCGTTTTTAGGTTTGAATTTCGACTTCTCCATGCAATATGGAATCAAGTTTAGATAACTCTGTATAAAGAAACAAGTCACGGGTTTTGCGTATAAAAAATTATTTCAGAGATGTAAATATTGCCGAGAATTCCATGAAATGTGATCAATTGGTGCAGAGGGGCCTCGTTTTATTTATTTTATATCCAAAAGTCCAAATGTCAAAATCGATCAAAATGGATTTGATTCCATAGGCATATAAATATACTTAACTGAACTTGAATTCAATAATATTATGTATAAGTACACAAAATAAAAAATTATTCAATTGGGAGCGCTTTCAGTTTAAAACTGGAAAATTTCTAAATTATCAAAATCATACACTTTCAACTTTGAACGGTTAGTACTGAGATTATTTAAGTTTCTATATACATATAGGTCCGACAATAAAAATTGTTAAATGGTCCAAGAAAAGCAAAAGTCGATTTTTTTACAGTAGTCTCTAGTTTTGTTAATCTGTATAGCTTATGTCATTCAGATAAGGTGTACATTTCTAATATTATGCCACAAACAATTGTTAAAACACATGCAAATTGCTTCTCCCGCATGAAACGTTTCCCATTACTCTTGATAAGGCTTTTGAATCAACCTGGGATTTTGACTGGGAAAAGCTCAGTTTTCGAAAAAATTGGGAAAAAGACAACTGGTTATAACCTTTTTTTACATTGAATTTCTGTCACTTTTTAAGAAATATTTAAGGAATAATTTGCAACCCATGAAGTTAAAATATGATGCCCAAATCACCTTGTATTATGCCCGAAAAATGCCCCGAAAATGTGAAATAGCAGTTTTATTTAAAATTCATGCTAGAGACGGGCTTTTTTTTAATTTTTTTTCAATTCGCATTTTTTTATATTTGATGAGTAAGAAGTTTGCAAGTATTTGGTAATAAATTTCAAATTGTGTTGACAATTATTATGTGTCAATAAATAAATCATGAAAAATAAGTATTTTTTGGCATTAATCGTACGTTAGGAAGTGAAGGTTGAGAATAATTTTTTCCATTAAGTAATTTTTCAATTGTTTGAACAATTTATATTTGCTCCGATTTCTGCTATTCTACCAAATGATAGGGTAGGGGCGTAAACAAAATTCAAAATTTTCTCTTTTTTGGACCACCCTCATAAGCAAGTAGAAATTCTGGAGCCTCAATGTAGGTAGAATGAAACCATCGGATATTGAGTGCAATTATGCATATTTTAATCTCTTTTTGAAACATTTTTGTATTGTTTTAGTCTAAAAATGAAGAATTTTCATTTTCAAATTATGGAAATAAAAATAAATACGATTTTTACCTTGAAAGACCTTGTGTAAATACTTCATGTTCTTCACACTATCGTACGTTAACTGCCCGTCTGATTTTTTTAGACTTTCTTCAATTTCATTACGAAGTTTATCCTGAATTGAAGTGTCCAAAGCAAGTTCATACAAAGCATGACTGATTGTTGTTGATGAAGTTTCGAATCCAGCGGCATAGAAGACATTGGCCTGAGCTGCCAGCAAAGAGTCCGTCAGATCTGTATAAATTAAATGTTTTGCTCACTCAAAAAATTTCAACATGCTTTTTTTTTCGAAAAAATAAATAATCACGTGAATAAATCAAGCTTTAATTAATCGAATTATTATTAATATCTAAGAACCAACCTATATCACCCAAGCTATCTGAGTTTTCCTTCATGTGCCTCAGTAAATCAACAAAATCATGCCTAGAAACATTATTTTCTTTCCTATATTGCATTGTGTCTTTGATCAAGTTTATAAAAAAACTGTGCATCTCAGTATCTGTTATGAAAGGACCAAGTAAGTCATATAACCATGGCGTTAATTGCATAATTTTCATTTTCAAAGTTCGTTTAAAACCCACGTCGAATATTTTTTTCCCCATTCTGAGAAATTCGTTCTTTTCATCAGAAAAAGCATTGACATCAATTCCAAATGCACAAGATCCTATCACGTCTGTAGTATATTTTGCTGTGAGTTCACGGCACTCAATTGGTTTTCTTTGAGGCACTATTTCTTCCAGATGCTTTTCCATGTTATCGGAACTTTTCAAAATCAAATAAAACATATCCTTCAATTTCCCGGATGTAAAAGCAGGCGACAGATTTTTCCTAAGCGGTCGCCATCTTCTGGGTTCAAGGGAGAATAAGTGTGCAGACAAGGGATCTACTTTTTCATGAAGCCTTATACCACGATCGGCAAATTGGTTGAAGTCTTTGATCAACACATCTTTTATTAAATCTGGATCCTTCAGTATCAGAAGTGGCGTTTTTCCACCAAAAAATCCAATCATGGGTTCGTCTTGGAATTCATCGTACATTTTTTTGATCCGATCCCCAATGAATATTCGATTTGTTACGAGGTTTGTTAAATTTTCGAAAAAGCCTAATGGTTTTGGTTCCTTGACACCTCGAATTTCCCAGAAATCACTTTTTGAGGTGACATAATAGTAGATGAAAAGAAAAATTGCTGCAAATATGCACAAAATTTCAAATAGCACCATTGTGGAAGTTTAATTTTCAGTCACTCCCTCACTTACATATCAAACACCTGCAATTAATAAAGAATACCCTTCAGAAAAATGTATGTTGGAATCAAACAAATTGAATCTTCGACATACCATACAAGCATTTTCAAATAATTTAGAATTTCGAATACATATTATGATGAAGAATTTCATCAAAATTGCCGAACAGAAATTTATTATGGTTTGATTTGGGTTTACTCGACCGATCAAAAGAAATAATATCTTTTTTTGCACTACTAACGTAAAGAGACAGTATTGTACAAAATTGATTATATATTATCACGATTTCTTGATTTTCTAAAATATTGAAGCGGAATTTCTTTCTCGTTTGGAGATGCTTATTTTCCGTAATTTTTCAAATTGAAAAAAAAAACTTTTAAATTTTGTGCAGAATAAAACAAAAATTCAGGAAGCTTGTAGAGCCCTTTAAAACCTGACAAAAACCCCCTAGAAAAACCACCTTAGTCGACTTGGGGTTTGGCATAAAATTCTGAAAAAACTTCTCAAAATGTATTCTTATAGAGAGCAGCATGAATTTTACAAACACTGAATGTTCATAATTCGCAAACACACTTTCGAATGATGAAATAAAAGCATGAAATCAAGTATCAAACCTACATAACAATTTTAACACATAATAATGTTAAGATCGACTTCGGTGGTTTTTCCAGAGACTGCCTTATTTTTGTGTTATTCTGAGATATGTCCACAAATTTTAAATAATTATTTATGAATATTAATTTTTATATCAATATTTACAAACGCTCACTCTCCCCTCTACCCTACTTTCGATTTTTTAAATACTTTATAATGACATTTTTTTGCGCGACGTTCAACATTTTCAATAATTTTTTAAGCAGATTGGAACTTTCTTGTACTTTTCTGACCGCGCGAGAGACGGTCGAGACTTCAAATCTGAAGGGACGCAGACACCACTACTCAGTCAAGTGGATTGCGCAATATTATATGGAAACGGTTCGGGCGGCCCAGACTGTTCACGTTTCGATGTACGCGCTTTATGAACAAGGCTATTCGCAAGCAACCCCCGACATTGTTCCTCAAAAGAGAGTCTGGTGTACTCGGATTCATTCCAAGATACCTAGACTGACTGAAAAAACATAAAAAAAATGTTTCTAGTAGCAACGCAGATAAATAAAATTTCCTACGATGTTATTTGCTTGCTTCACAGTCTTTCCCTTTTTTCTAATTTTTCCACTTAAATGCGAACTGAATTAATAGAACCCAATAAAAAATCTAGCCATTTTTAGTTAAATGTTCATTCATTTTAATTGAAAAATCTACTATTGGCTAGCGTCGGCAAGGTTGTTTGTTTGCCGGCTGTTTTTTTCGACCCGGGTGTGAAGTTCCAAAAAGCGTGTAGCGATGTATTTTTTATTCACTGATTACAAATATGGCAATAAAAATTGAAAAAAAAACTCTCAAGGTCAAAACTTAAAGAAAAAAACACGTTTTTAAAATGAAAAATGTTATGTCTACAACAATTTTTAAAACCTCACATACTGATGTATTTATATGCGTTGATTACGAACATGGACATGAAACTACCTGCAAATACAATTTTCATGGTTAAAACTTGAAAAAATTACGTTTTTTTTGCGAAGTGTAAATACGATCAGTATCGGTAAAAAGCATATTAACAGCATACGGAAGGGACTGTCACGCATTTTAGAGTAAGGCCATGTACTTTGAGAATTATTTTGTTAGTTTTTGGCTTTTGATGCTTCGGATGGAATGTTCTATGTATATATCACACTTTATTATCGATTTGTCACTCAAAAATTGCGATTAACGACTCGTAGAGGCGGAAAGGCACCCCTGTGACTAGTCACAGAAATAATGTATATTATACACAATTTTTGTAATTTAGACGAAATATCGATTATTTGCACCGCTTGATTCAAAATTAATATTAAGTGTTTTAGGCTTGCGTCAACTAGTAAGATGGCCGATACCGAGGGTCAAACAATAACACTAGACACATGGAACGATGCTTCATTTTTGAAAATATTTTCGTAAAAAATAATTCTCGCCATAACCTTTCTCTAATATTTGTTTATTTTTCAAAATCTATTCAATCAAATAATGAAATCGATAATTTTCCATTCTTATTATAGGAGCAATTTTAGTAATTTGAATTAATAATCTGTTATGTTTAACAAAGTTCCTATTCACACTGAAAATACTTGATCTGCGCTCACCGTATTTTCATGAAAAAATAAATGCTAACAGATCATTTTTCTGTTTAAAAACATTATTTTTATCAGTTTTGACCTTGTAAATTATATTTTCAGGTATTTTCATGACTATATACGTAATCCTATTTTCATTCGTAGTTCGCTTTTCGTGAAAAACCGCCGGCAAACAGCTTCCTTTCCGGCGCCGGCAAGGTTGTTCGTTGCCGGCGCCGGCAGTGTAGAATCCACCTTAAATTATTGTCCCGGTTTTCACTTGAAATGTCCCGGTTTTTCGTAAAAATCCCGGTTTGTCCCGGTTTTTCGTAATAAGTTGGTAATAGGTTGAAAATTGAAGTGTTTTGTTGAAAATTCATCTCTTTAGCCTAAAAATTAATTTATTTAGCGTAAAAGCTTCATTCTTAGTACCCCCCCCCCCTAAAAAAATTATTATCATACTTTTCAAATTTCTTAGATAATGCATTTTTTTTAGCAACTTTTGCCTTAATTAATTTAATTCTATTATGAATTTTACATATAATGCAATTCAGTTAGATAGTGATCGTGAATCTCTTTTAGCCGATCTCTAGTATTTACAGACATACAAATACTTGTAATCAACCTAAATGTAGTTTTCCAAACAAACAAAAAATAGGAAAAAATATAGCAATCGCTTTACTTTTTCAAAACTTGAACATTTTAGCCTGTTTTAAAAGTGACGTTGTAAATTAATTGTAAATATTTGTTAATATTTAAATTGATAGCAGAAATTATTGTCAATAATATATATATATATATATATATATATATATATATATATATATAT
>CAKNXH010001532.1:639790-659748 GCA_932178445.1 Andricus quercusramuli | reverse complement strand
AAAGATGGATCTTCAACTAATAAAATGAGCGTTTAATAAAAGAGTTTAACTTTTCATAAATTATTTGATTTTTCAATGAAGAAGATTAATTTTTCTACAAAAAATGGTGAATTATTAACAAAATACATACATTGTCAACCAAATAATTGCACTTTCATCTGAAAACTTTCGATTATCCCTAAAAAATGGAATGGTTAAATTTTCAATTAAACAAATTAATTTTAAAACCAAAAAAACGAATTTTCAACAATACAGTTCGGTCTTCAATAAAGGAAGATGAATTTTAAATGAAAAGTTTAATAATTAAACTTTTAACTAAAAACGAGCCATTTTTTGTTAGAAATTGTTTAGTTAAAAATAGTAGGGAAAATTAATTTTCAACAAGAAAGAAAATTATTTTGCAAAAAATTGGTAAATCTTCAGTCAAATAGTACAATTTTTAACGATACGAAATAAATTCTGAAGAAGAAATATAGTAGGGTAGATTGGGGCTACTTTGATCACTTTTTTTTTGGAAAGGTTTTTTTTTCTGAAAAAAATGAGAATAAACTAATTGAAAATAAAATCGAATTAAAGCAACAAACTGAATCGACATTTAATAACAATGTAAATAACAATAATTTACATTACACAATGGATGAAAAAATCAAAAAGTAAAAAATTGAAGGAAAGCAAACATGAATTCACTAATCGTGTAATGAAATGAAATCATAATGAAAAAATTATATTCAAATTATATTCGAACTACATGGAGAATTAATTGAATTACACATCAGATAAACAAATTGAAGCAAAAATTAAAACTGATAAACAAACCAAAATTGACAAATTTAACATCCAGTCAGAACAAAACAAAAAATGATACAAATATTCAATTAAAATAAATTTAAAAATTGATGTAATAGATCTATCCATAAATCACGTGACGCAAATTTTGACAAATTTTGACCCCCTCCACTCCACCTCATGTGAAGTTTTTGAAAATATATTTCAATTGATAAACCACATTCAATATTGATTCAAATCTAATCGAATATCGTTACATGACACATCATATTTGCAAACTAAGAAATTAAAAATTTGTTTTAATTTTTATACATTCCAAAAACAAAACATTTGATAATTTCCGTGATTTTTTGGCATGCAAATAAACGTAAAATATTCAAGGAATGAAATATCCCTAATTTAAAGGCTGATCTAAGTAGCCTTACAGGTTATGGACAAATTGCAAATGTGCTCAAAAATTAAACAACAATTTTTTCGCAAAAAGGTTCGTATATTAATATTAGGGCATACATTTTTTAATCTGTATTATCATTAGAGAATAACAGAAAATGTTCACGTCTTTTCAGACTAGATGAAAATATGAAATAAAAAATATTTGTAATTATTTTTTTTCTGAGAAAAGATCTTCTCCTTCCGCTCCGCTGGGAATCGAACCACAGAACTTCCGATTGCCTGTCGGGTGATTTTCGATTAAGCTACTAGAGCGACCGAGAGAAGAAACTTTTTTCAGAAAATACACGCATTTTTTTGCAAGGTGGTACATATCAAATTTTTCAAGGAATCTGTATTATCATCAGAGAATAATAGAAATTTCTAACGTCTTTTCAGACTAGATGGAAATAAGAATTGAAAATTATTTTGAAATGATTTTTTTCTGAAAAAAGGTCTTCTCCTTTCGCTCCGCTGGGAATACATGTACTAACGGAACAATTGAAATTTCTTCACTAAAGGAACACTCCTTCCTTGTAACAAACTTTTTCCGACAATGTTCCGTGTAACGATTTTGACTGCTTTTCCGGTGCGTTTTTTTCAGTAGTAGAACTAAATTTTTGCGGCCTTTTAGGTATAGATTTCTCAATTAAAAATGACGAAGTTTCAACGAAAAATGGATTTTTTTATTATTAAGTTCTGATTATTCAGTTCGCATTGAAGCCCAGCAAAAAAAGGGAAAGTTTCTTGAAATGCAAGTTAAGATCATGGATTTAAATTTTTTCCAAGCATTTAAAAATATTGTTAGAAAGAGTGGATCCATTAGGTTTTGCTCTCTTTTCCTTCACTTAATCTTACTGTTTAAAATTTCAAAATTGAATAGATTCCTCAAATAAAAATTCTCCTTTACAATATTTTTGACTTGTATAGACGGAAGCTTCGGGTGTGCTTCGCTCACCACGGAGGCAAAATTGGACGCCTCCCAGGGGGTTAATTTCGAGACGAAGGGTGGAAATATTCACGGTTCCTTAAAATCCGTCGACCCCACTTTCCTTGCGGGCTTCTTTCTCTCTGGGGTGATGTTATGCGAAACGGTCACTCGAAATACCATACTCCTTTCCTCGATACTGGCCTCGGGATATCTTAAACATTGTCCAACAATCGCTTTTTCGCCCCTTATCTTATCAAAGATCATTCAATATAAAAATGATATTACTTCTCTTTCTATTTTTAAAACCAGACTGTCCCAAGTGGCTTTATGTAAAATATTACAATTATTTTTATGGGTTGTGCATGAATCACGGAAAGCTTTTTCTTCTGAAATTTGGATTTTCATTCAAAAACAATGTCAGACGATGTAATAGTTGACATTTCGAATGAGAGATTTGAATTTTAAATTAAAAACAGTTGAATAGAAAAAGCGTGAAATTTTAGCAAAATAGTTGTAGCCTCAAATAAAACAAACTTATTTTCAAACATTGCATTTTTAACCAAAAAAGAATAAATTTCTGCGAAGATGAGTGAATTTTCAAATCAAAATGATGAATTTTCATTAAGGTTGAATTTTCAGTTAGGAATGATTTTAGTCAATAAAGAAAAATTATGTGAACCAAAATGTTCCATTTTGAAGCTAAAAAGAGAATCTTCCTAGAAAACAATTAAATTTTCAATCGACAAATTAAATTATCACTTAAAAATGTGAATTTTGAACCAAGAGGATTAATTTTTAACTAACAAAAAAGAATTTTGAATAAAATACATTCATTCTAAAGAAAGAGTTGCATTTTGATCCGAGAAGAATAATTTTGTAAAAAAGCACATTTGCATCAAAACATTTGAATTTTCATAAAAAATTGATTTTCAATCAAAAAGATGAATTGTTAATCGAATATTAAAATTTTCAGTCAAAAAATCAATTTTGAACCAAAAAAAACGAATTTTTAACAAAGTATTTCAATTTTCAACCAAAGAGTTGAGTTTTCAACTGAAATTATGATTCTTTAAAAAGAAAAATAAATTTTTAAGAAAATAGATCAACTTTCAACTAATGAGTTGAATTTTCAACCTAAAAAGATAAATGTTCAACAGAAAATGTAATAGTTCATATTTGAACAAAAAGTGATTTTATTTTTAGATAAAGATACAGTTGACTTTAACCGTAAGTTAAGATTTCTCACCAAAATACTTGAATCTTCAAACAAAACAGATCACGTTTCAACCAAATAGTTAAATTGTTAATGAAAAAATGGACCTCCTACCTAAAAAACGAACGATCAACCAAATACATCAATTTTCAACTGAAACAGATTAATTATTAACCAAATATTAATTTTCAAACCAAAAAAGAAACAAAATTTCAATTATATTGTTGAATTTCCAACTCAAAAGAACGAATTTTCTAGACCAAATTTAAATTCGAAACAAGAGAGTTAATTTCAAACCAAACAGATGAATTGTCAATCAAATAGCAAAATTTTCAGTTAAAAAAATTAATTTAAACCCAAAAAACGCATTTTTAAAAGAGCAGTTCAAAAACATTGATTTCCTACAAAAAAAATTAATTTTCCTCAAAATACATAAATTTTCAACCAAATAGTTGGAGTAACAACCAAAAGGGTTGATTTTCCACCCAAAAATAAAAATTTTTATCAAAATATATGAATTTTCAACCAAATAATTGCATATTCAACAAAAAAGATAAACTATCAACCAAGAATGAAATAGTTAAATTTTCAGTCATCAAATTGATTTTCAACTGAGAAAAACACAAATCAGCAAAAGATGAATCTTCAACCAAAAGAATAATTTTTAATAAAGTAGTTTAACTATCGGCGAAATTATTGAGTTTTCACCAAATAACTGACTTTTCGATCCGAAAATACGAATATTCTATAAAATTGTTGAGTTTTGAAACCAAAAATGTAATTTAAAAAAAGTTAACTTTCAATTGAAAAAGATTGATTTTTAACCTGAAAGTTGCAGTTTTAACCAAAAAGGATGAGACTTCTATTACAAAATTTGAATTTGAGAACCAGAAAAAAAATGTCTATCAAATTGTTGAGTTTTGAAGTAATAAAGACGAATTTTCAACAAAACAAATCAATTTTCAACCAAAAAGGATGTCTGTGTCTAATAAATAGGAGTTTCGATCATTTCAGACTAAAGGATAAGAATGCAAATAAACATAAAAGTTCACTTTTGATACATTACGAATATTAGGATCGAAAACTGGAAATTTTTCCATGAAAATAATGTTCCGGACTACGCCACACTTTATGTCCTAAAGAAATGATGAAATTGTTTGTTTGTATAACTAATGATATCTCACATTGTGGAAGGGAGCTTGAACTGTTCAGAAAAACACCTTACATAATTTGTGGATTACCCCTTATTCACTTATTATCATTTCTTTAATTTTCATTATTATAGTTGATATTGATGCTAATATTACTAGGTACTCTTACTATTAATAGGTAAATTGAGGAGCTTAGTTTTAAAAGGGCATATATCCACTTTTGAAATTTTTTTTGCGTTAATTGTATCTTCAGCATGAGCCCTATCAACTGTGGAACGGTTTTCTTGATTTCCTAACAAAAACCAAAAGTGAATATATGCCCTTTCAAAAGTAAACTCCTCAATTACAAGTTATACTGTTACAATTATCAATAAAGTAACATAAATTTTTTATATTTCATGCATTAGTATCTAAGTACTACACTAGGTACTAGGTACTACCCAAGGACGTGAAGTAATAATTTTTGTTTACAGTCCATCAGGTGCACAGTCAACAGTTGTTCCTGCGACTCCTTCACTCCAGGAAAACGTCATTTACGCTACTGCGACAAGTGCCACCACGGCTGGGTTCCCCATGGTAAGTTTTTTCAAACTCTGTAACAGTCTTGCAATGTTTTTCTCTTAATTAGAAATGCGAAGTAATGTAACACAGAGAAAAATGGAAGAATTTGGTCAATAGTGATGATAATCTACGGTCTAAGTATCCTTTCTAGTACGCTGTATAGAGAACACGGATAAAACTATATGGTTGTGAGATCCATGAATGGGGTTGCCATAAACACAAAAAATGGTAAAAATGGTCCAACTATAACTGTGGTTCCCACCACGACACAGCTAATTATGTGAGAGACTAGTTCATTTATTCATTTGAAAAATAAGAAAGCCCAACGATTCAAAGAACCAATTATAGGGCTACGAAGATGTACATTATGTAAAGTAATATAGATGTGAACGCGCAGGCAGACTTCTACATCGTATTCGTGTAGTGGAAAAACTCATGCAAAACATTCATAAATTTTTCGAAAGACATAAAATAAATCAAGATTCTTATTGATTAACATGACCTTGTTTGCGCAATTACACATATTATAAATCGGACAGATATTACTCTCAGAATTTGAGAAATGAAACGTAGGCGAGCTTCTAGTATTAAACTGCGGTACATTTATAGGAATACATTCAAGTAATGATGGACTATCAATTAGTCCTCGGATAATTTTGAACAATGTTTGAAAACTTGCGAATATTCGTCTATCTTCGAGAGCCCATATATGGAATCTATTACCATTTACGGAAACGCCTTTGACAGCTCTCAATAGCAGCTATATGCTTCTTTGTATGTGGGGACCAGATGATAGACAAAATGTCCACATGTTCTTATGAGAAAGCCAAGAGTTTTATTTGCACCAGCAACCAACTCAACTATGTAGTCATTAAAAGTCAAACGACTATCTAGTAAAATACCAAGATCTCTATAGACCTCATCCCTTTCCAATTCAATGCCGTCAATTGAGTATTTATGAGCCAGTACTATATTTTCATTTCATAACAATAGAATTTTGCACTTCGAAGGGTGTAAACTCAGATTGTTTGATTTACACCAATTGTTGAGAAGATTTAAATTAGTTTGAAGATTTAAGCAAGAGTTGAGATGCGCAATGGGCAAATACATTTTAACATCATCCGCATAAAAAAGGTGTTTGCAATTCAAAGCAAGTGATACATCGTTCATGAATATAAGAAAAAGCAATGATCTTAAATTGGAACCTTGAGGAACTCCAGATAGAGGCACAAACGGAATAGAGGAGTAGCCACCATACTGGACCATATGATTTCTATCAGTAAGATACGATGCTATTAGGAGCAAGAGTTTATGCGAAACTTCCATTTTACAAAGTTTATTAAGTGATGAAGCATGGTCGACCTTATCAAAAGCTATAGAAATATATCTGTAAAAATAACATCAACCTGATCGTAATGGACAAGAAGGTCCTTCATATTCTACGTAAACACAAGTAGATTGGAAGTGGTAGATCTCCGTGGAATGAAACCATGTTGAAATGCTGATATATTTTTAGCAATAAGAGCATATATAAAAATGGGTATATGGGGAAGAAATGGGGAGAAATGGGTAAGATACAAACACTCTGGTTGTGGGACATCCACACGTTGTGATTGTGACAACCACAAGCCTGTAACTACAAGATTGTGATTATGACAACCCCATCACGAAATGATCCAACTACACGCAAAAGAAGCGGCACAAATTGTATGTGGATGGCCTACAAATAGCATGGTTGTTGAAGCTACAACACTTCAACTAAAAGCATGTAGTTGTGACAACTACATCATGTGGATCTAACAATTCAAATAAAGGATGTTTCAACAATACTAGTGGATAATGTGACCATATTGTATGCAACTTGATAAATTTAGTGACCGATATGACATCAGTTTTCTCCGTGCAGAAGAGGAATCTTTCCTCCACTCGCAACAGTGAAGAATGATCGATCAAAAAGAATTGACAAGGACAAGGAGCAGCGGGTGTTGACGGGTCGACATAGTCACTTTACATTTCATAGAGTTAGATAAGATAACAAAAATTGAATGAGAAAACAACGCTGTCGAGAATCGAACTCTGGTTTCCAGTGCAGTAATCAGCTCCTCCATGCAATCTGGTTTTCTGTATGCTAAAGTTTGAGGGACAAAATTTCCCTATGGTATCATGCAAGGCAAGCTTCAGTTCGATGCCGCCCGAGCTTTATTGCCAACTTTTCCAAATAACGCTTTAAACAGTGCTTCGATTCGTTCTTTCGACAATTGAGACACGATATGTAGATTTTTATTATTGATGCTAGAAAGTAGAGTTATTGATGCTTTCTCCTGTTTTTTGAGAAAACAAACTTTGATGACAGATTTTTTTTCATTCTTGCAAAGGTTGATATAAGTGATCCGCCAACCGATATCTCATAAATACAAGGCCAGAGAATCAGTGGATTGACGATTGTCGAATTGTCGAGTGTCAAATGCAAATAATAAATACAAAAAATATTGTTTGTTTTTGTTGAAAATTAGCATACATTCAGGACCCGGAAGCTAGGACCACGACATTTCACTTAGGTGTTGATCCCCACGCAATCGGAGGTCTATGTCATCTATCTGACTCATTCTCACAACAATAGAAGGACATCAAAAACGATTGGCTATTATTATTTGCTTTACGATTACTTTGATCACTTCACAACAATAAAAAAAAGAGGAAAACACTAGACACATCAAATCATAAGCGCAGCGGAAATAGGTGAGACCTGTTTCTTAATTTAGTTTCTCTCATGAACTTCCCCGGCAAGACCAGGGTCAGAACTCAAATTAGTAATCAATATCAGAGGTCACAACTGCCCGGGCTGAAAATCAAAAACGAAACTGCCAGAAAAAGCTGGGTACCGCCCAGCCAATCGAGCACGGCACCATGCCCACAACAAAGTCGCCTCACACACGCGCGCAGGGTCACAAGGTCGCAAGGTCGCAAGGTCGCAAGGTCTTGGTCAACATTCATTAACTAAAGTGACCGTGCGGGGCAATAGCATCAGGGGCAAACTCTCAATAATCACGAACCTTAATAGGAGTAGTAAATCCAGATACTATAATAATAAAAGTCCTTATTAAATACTCCTAAAGTTTTTGATCAAATATTCTCAAGAGTTTTGCAAAATGAATTTAATTGAACTGCGTCGGCCCCAGTTGACAATTGTATGTGGATGATGAAATATTTGATAACTGATTGGATTAATTAGTATTTCTTCCTGTATTGTCTGCACCTATTCTTGAAATTCTGTAATCATTAAACAATTAGTGTACTGAATATCCAATTCTTCAATCTCATTTCTCTCCGTAAAACGATACCAAAACACGAATTATAGATCCCAATAAAAAGTCTGGGTGGGCAAAATTTTTTTTTAAATATTTACTTTTCTGTTTAACGCACGCGAGTTCGACCACCGCAAAATCTGCAGCTGCATCTCATCTGTATTTGAGCATGTCGAACCCAGAGGTCCGTTTATTTGGCAGGGCAAATTTTCCAAGTGTCAGCATACTTCATCCCGGAATACTTAGGGCCGTCCTGAGGGACAGGATTCAATTTTCCAGCGATGACCAGTGCCATCCCCCGTAGTTGAAAGCCATCCCCGATGCCAGAATATAAGCTATAACGCTGCGGACTTTATGCGGTCGTAAGTTTTAGAATGTATAGAAGCGATCGCCGCTCTACTCGTGAGGATCCAATAGACACTCGACCTATACAGGGTGTTGAAATAATAGTTTATATCCTTTGATTTAATCACTTCAATTATTTTTTAGTGTTTTCTTATTTTGTAATGACTGGTTTTGAAACTAAGGTACTTCTGATTATTATTTATTGAATTTTAGATTCGCAGTTTTTTAACTCATAAATTGTAACTCTAAAATAACTTATAAAAATCAGAAGACGAATTTTGGATTCAATATATTTGGGACTTTTTCATGAAAACAACAAACTATCATTGGGATGAAATAGGGATTCCTAAAGTTCCGTTAAAGTACTGGGTATGTGAGAAATGAGTACTTGAGTAACAACTTTTCCCACAAAATTTTTAAATTCCAAATAGGCACGAACGTACTTAAACAGTTTTATTTAATTTTCATCGTAATTCTTACAACTGTTGATGAGACTTATGTCCAAAGAATGCTGCTGAAATAGGATCACAGTTCCGAAAAGCTTCAAATCTGTCCCGATTCACCAGGACATTTTTAGGACAAAAATACCGAAAAAGTCCTCCTTATTATTTTCTATAGCAGACATTTTTCAGGATAAAAGTACCGGGAATGTATCACCTAATCATTTAGAAATTTGGACAAGTCCTAAGTAAGTTTTAGGACAGTAGTACCAGATTATTTCAATTTTTTTTCCTAATTTCTACAAGTGCTGATGGGATTTATGTTTTGAAAAAGTAGAGATGATATAGAACTAAAGTACCAAAAATGTACTAAATGTGTACCCTTCCACAAGGATTTTTTTAGGACAAAAGTACCGGGAAAGTACCACCTAATTCTTTAAAAAAGCTTACAATTCCTCAACAGTTTTTGGGACAAAACTACCTGAAAAGTTCCACTTGAGTTCATTATAATGTTGACAATTCCTAAATAATTCTTAGGAGTGTAGTACTAGATAAGTTCCATTTTTTTCTAAATCCTTACAAGTGCTGCTTGAATTTATGTCCTAAAAAAGTAGTACTGAAATAGAACTGAAGTACTGAAAAAGTACCCGTGAACTCCCATTCAATTTTTTGTTGAGCTGAACTTTTTAAGGACAAAAGTACCGGAAAAGCCCTACTTAATATTTTTTTAAGCACGATTTTTTCAAGACAAAAGCCCCACTTGATTCTTTTGAAATTTTCACAAATCCGAAATAATTTTGGGACAAAACTACCTGGAAGGTCCCACCTACATTTTGTTATTTTGACTTTTTTTCGGGCAAAAGTACCGGAAAAGTCCCACCAAATCTAATTTCGGAACGTCATGAATAATTTTAGGACAATAGTAATTGATAAGTGTAATGGAACTAATGCCCTAAAAAAGATCAAAATATTTTTCGTTTCACCAGGAGTTTTTCAGGACAAAAGTACCGGAAAAGTGCACCTTCTTGATTTGGAAAATTTTTGTTTTATTATCATTATTTAGAAATTGTGGAAATTTCAAAGAAATATCAGTTGAAACTTTTTCAGTGCTTCTATCCTAAAAATATTCTGTTCAATAAAAAACTAAATGGGACTTTCTTGGTATTTTTGTTCTAAAAATTATTTAGGATTTGTGAAAATGGAAAGAAGAATGAAGCAGACATTTTTCGGTGCTTTTGGCCTAAAAAAAAGTCCTGTTCGAAAGAAAACAAAAATTAAGCAATACTTTCCCGGTACTTTTGTCCTAAATAAGTCCTCGTGAAAGGAGATATATTTTGAAGATTTTTGGTACCTTAGTCATATTCGAGCCTTCTAGGACGTAAATCCAATCAGCACTTCTAAAAATTCAACAACAAAATGAAATGGAACTTTTCTAGTATTGTAATACCTTTTTGAGCTTTTGAAAATTGTTCAGAAAAGTTGGTACATAATATTGATTTAACTCAAACCCAGTACTTAGCGGGATTTTAATCGGGATCCTGATGGGATCTTTATTGGAATTTGTTTCTCACTGGGGTTCAGATTCTTTTGGAAGTTAATTAATTTCGAAAATTTTCTAAATGTTCAGAGAAAGAACATATAAAAATGTTGGTTAGGCTAACTTTGATTTGGTGTGGAGATTCTAGCGAGTCACCCTGTAGACCTCGTGAATTTCGAAGGTAGAAAATACACCCTGCTATATATAAGCATATACATCAAACACACGATCGAGCAAAAACGTTCGTGTATACGTATCGCGCTTAAAATTCCGCCTGCTTGACCCGCGATAGATTGGAGGCAGCATGGAATACATATCAATTTCGTCCGGCTTGTCCCTTGGGACGAAATATAGTGGCTGCATTTTCCTCTCCTCCACCACCATGTTCTCTTCTTTCTTCTTTCGTTTATTACAATAGCCACTGGCTAAATGAACAAGAAAAATATTCTAATTTGGTTAATCAAAATTTGCTGATTGAATTTTCTTCATTTATTAAGATTTAGGTTACTACCAATCCTTATTATTAATGAAAAGTTCAATGTGGATTAATGCCAGGGAGATCATGTGCGAATCAAATATTTAGCTTGAGACAGATCACAACAGAAATTTTGAGAGTAAAGAAAAAAAGTTTCCTGTGCATTTGTTGCAAGAAACCAGTTGAGAAGGTGGATAGAAGTGAATTTTAGGAAGTTTTGAAACAGCACGAAGTAAATGGATCCTACAAGCAATAAAAACAATATGCAGGTGGCAAAGCGAGTGTGAGAGTAAATCGGGAACTAAGTGACTGGTTTTATATTATGCAAGGTGCTAGACAAGAATCCGTTATGTCCTTTTGGCTATTTATTATATTCATGGACAAGTATTAAAGAATGGTCCTCTTAGACGAAGAAGGTGTGGATCTCGCGAAAATGAAGGTGCGTGGGTTAGCATCTGCAGACGATAAGGTTATTATGGCAGAGTCAATCGAAGGCTTGCAGAGAATGTTCTAGAAAAATGAGTACTTGCATGAAAAACATGGGTCTTAAAATTAACGTGAATAAAATAAAAAGTATGGGGTAGTTGTAAAAGAGGGTTAGAAAACAGTGGGATAGAACAAGTTGATAAGTACGTGTATCTTCGTAGCCTATTTACTAATGACCGAAAAATAGATGGAGAGATAGACATATAAACGAGGGTAGGAAAGTTATCAGCAGTCTTGCAGCAATTGTCAATAGTAAAAATATAAGAAATAATGCGAATAAATAAATATATATATATATATATATTTATATATATATATATATATATCTGTACTTGCACCCACTGTGCTATACGGAACCGAGACCTATTGTTGTCAGTAATTTACTTTTGTCTTGTATTTTTATTTCTTTTTTCTAAAGTTGCTTCCTCCTGATGATTATATTTTCAGTGAACAAGTTTATTATTCAGTGGGAAATTTAAGAATTTGGTCAAAAATTCAACCTTTTTGGTCAAATAATTGTCTGTGTAGGTTGAGAAGTCAACAATTTTGGTAGACAGCTAATTTTGTTTTAAAAATTCATTTTTTGGTGTTGAGAATTCATCTTAAATCCGTCTTTCATTTGAAAGTTCTACTTTTTCGTAAAGATTTCTCGTCTTTTTTGGTTGAATTCAACTTTTTTTATTTAAAATTGAAATCACTTTTTGAATGAAAATTAAATTACTTGGTTGAAGGGCTAACTTTCTTGTTGACAATTATTTTTATTTTGTAGAAGATTCATCATTTTAGTTGAATATTCACCCTTTTCGTTGAAAATTCGTTTTCTAGGTCACATTAATTCTTTCACTTTAAATTCAACTATTTTGTTGAAAATAGATTTGTTCAAATAAAAAATTCAACTCAATAGACAAAAGTTGCACTACTCTGTTAAAATTTTTTTTTTTTGAAGTGGCGTCTCTTTCATTGAGAATGTTACTATTCTTTTTTGAAAGGTTGTTTTTTTGTTTGTGTAAAAATTAATTTTTTCAAACTGAAAATATAACTATGCCATTTTTGGTTAAAAATTATTCTTTATTTGTTTAAAATTTGTTTTTTTTGTTGGGAAATTTATCATTTCATTTGAAAAATCATTTCTTCAGTAAAAAATTTGACTATTTTGTTGGAAATTAATTTGTCTAAATTCATTACTTTGTTGAAAATTGAAGATTACCATTTTTGATTCAAAATTTATCTCTTTTAGTTGAAAATTCAACCATTTGTTTGGAAATTCATGTATTTTGTTGAAAATTCGATTTTCTTGGTAAAAAATGAATCTCCTTGGTTGGAAATTTGTTGTTTTTTTGTTGTTGAAAATTCATCCTTTTTTTTGGGATTTCCATTTTTTTTATTGACGTATCAATTTTCACATATTTTGTTGAGAATTGATCTTTGTAGGTTGTGAATTCAACTATTTCGTTAAAAATTTGAATATTTGGTTAAAAATTCAACTATTTTCTTGAAAAATTAATTATTTGGCTGAAAACGAAACTCTTTTGTTATAAATTTAACTGTCTTTCAAAAATGCGACTGTTCGTTTGAAATTTCATATTTATAAGTAAAAAATTCAAGTATTTGGTGAAAAATGTAAGTATTTTGTTGAAAATTCAATTAATATGTTGAAAACTCAAGTATTTTTTTTTAATTTATACATTTTCCCCAGAAGTTCAATTAACTGCTAAAATTTATTTGCAACTAGATATATTTTATTATTTGATTTCTATCAATTCAAATCTAAACGCTGAGGTCAATAAAATAAAATGAAAAAAGCTTGACGAAAGAGATTACTTTCAATTTTTCAAATCATCCTCAGCATTGGAATATAAAAAATAATTTTTTGATTTAGTACCACCGCAATTTCATATATCCAGACGGATACATATGATTGAAATTAGAATTCGAATAGAATATCAATGAAAAAATGTTTTCACAGTTATTTGGGGTTCTGATAATAATTTCTCCTGGTTTTTAGGGTGACCGTCCGTCGTACTTTTTTCCATGTTGGGGAAATCAGGGGGGAGTGAGGGGAAATGAGGTAAATGGAAGTGGGAAGGGATGGGAAATTAGAGAGGGAAAGTAAGAGGAAATGAGGAAAGTTAGATTAGGAGAGCGAGGGAAAATAAGGGATGGAGAAGTACAAGAAGTGATGGAAAATGAGGAAAGGGGAAGTGGAAGAAATGACATGTAATCAGGGGAGTGGAAGTAGGGCAGCGGAGGGGAATTATAGTAGGTGTAATAAAGAAAATGAGGGGCAGGGAAGTACGGCAATTGGGGGCGGGGGGATGAGGAGAGGTATGTAGGAAAAGTGAGGAGAAATTAGGGGTTGGGAAGTAGTGGAATTGAGGGGAATTAAGGATATGGGGTAGGAGACACATGGAAAATGAGGGGAGGGAAACTATGGTGAGGGGTAATAAATGGAAGGTGTGGAAATTGAGGAGAAAGTAGAATTTGGGACTGAGGGGAAGTAGGGGAAAGAATTGGAGTGGGGGAGAGAAAGTTTTGCCTGTAGAAGGGAATTAGGGAAAGGGGAGTGTTAGCTGGGGAAGTAGGAGAGAGGAAAGTACAGGAGGAAGAACTCGCTTATGGAGGGGTTGTGAATAGTGAAGTGTGGGGAGAAGAAGTAGTAGTGGAGAGGGGAAATGAATGGGAGTATGGAAGGGAAATTATGAGAGAAAATATTGCTGCAAGTATGGGCGATACAATATTTTCTTGATCCAAGAAAATTTAGTTCAAGGAAGAAACTCGATTTCCTCAAAAAAAAAAGAGCTTTTCAAATATGTTTTTCAAAATAACTGATTTTTGAATTCATAATGTTTCTGAATCTTTTTGTTCAAAAATAGAATTTTTGCACAGATTGACTTGATAATAATCTGTTTCTAATTTTCGTCTTAAAAAATTTAACATTTTCTTGAATGAAAAAATATTGTTCGTATATGTACTGATCTTTTCTTGGCTAATTTTCCATTCGAACGATTGCAACTATACTGAATTTTTTTTCATACAAAAAAAACCTTCGGTATAATGAATTTAAATATTATTCATTTATTCATAGAGGAAGTTACTTGAAAAAATTCTGAAATATTTTTTGTGAAATATGTTTTATCTACCATTTCCAGATAACTATTTGATGTTTAGGCTGAGGATCAGGTATTTGTAGTTGCCCACGCTTTGTTGGTTTTTAAACTCAACAGAGTGGAACCACCAATAGCCACTGGCGCATTTCAGGCGACTACCGTTTCGGTAGCGGAAGTGGCTCAAAACCATGAACACGCCTTCTAAACTCAGATTTTCCACCCCTAAACGACTCTGCAAGGAAATCCCCTTTTTCTCATATTATATGTCCATCACACTTTGCATTGTGTTTGAAGAGCTTTTCGATTCTTTGATCTCCATGAAATTTTCCCTCGGGAAGATCCGAAAGTATTTTCAACCACTTTAGAACTTTTGTTCCCACTATCTTTACAATTTTGAAGTACCAAATATACAAGCCTACGCTATTAAGAAAAATTTGACGTAAACTTCCCATACATGTATTGGAAGTAATTAACCCATACAAGGATGGAAATTTTCCCATACCTCAGTACCATACTTCCCATACTTGTATGGAAGTTTTACCATAAAGTATGGAAAATCTTCCAACAACCACCGGAAAATTTCTATACTGGTATGGGATATTCAAAAGTATGGAACAAATTCCATATTTTTGTATGGGAAATCTACGATTATTTCTTACAGTGTACAAAAAATAAAATTGGTTCTATACATTATAAAATTGAGTTCAAATATTTTTTTCTAACTCTATGAAATATGGTCGAAAAATCTATTTCACAATTTTGACAGTAGGGTCGTCCAAAAAAGATAGATTTCAAAATTCGTTTGCGATAATGGTTCATTTTGTGACGTTTCCAAAAAAAAGTGATTACGTTTTTTTTTTTGATTCGACAAGATTCAGGGAATCCGCTCATCCCCTTAATTTTTCCGTTGAAAATGCATGGGAAACCCCCCATTTCTACGAATATGAGGATCGAAAGTGTACATTTCAATAAAATTAGTGCTTCTTCCAGCATTCCCCAAAAAACCACCCTCTAAGCAAGGATCAAGTATCTTGCGGTATATTGATAATAAATATAACTTTTGTGTATTTTTTTTAACACAGATCATTTTTAGTGGTCAAATTAGGAAGTTTCATGTATTTATTTAGTAATTGATAATTGTTTCAACAATTTTTATTTGTTAAGGTATAAGCTAATAGAACAATGTAAAAAATGATAATGGCTGATTTAATTCTTTGTTAATGGTTTAACCAATTTTGTACTGTTTCAATGTAATTTTTGATTGCAATAAGGCAGAAAATTGTAGTTTTTTGCAAATTTTTCAAACGTTTTTCATTAACTCCTGTTATGTTGGCACTTATGATTACTCACTTATATTTGTATGAAAATTTTCCATTTGTTCAAAAACTTTTTTGACAAAACAGACAAAAATTTGAACTTTTTCTCAATGTAAAAAACTAATTAGTTAATTTTTAGTGTGTTGATTTTTAATTTGAATCAGATAGTTTAAGTCACTTCAGAAGTGCTGTTCTTTGCTTCATACCAATTAGTTTATGTTACTCAGAGAAGGTGCACAATTTTGATAGTTTGTTGAAGAAAAAGGGTTTTAACAAAGAAAAATTGTTCAAACAATTATGCATGGAAGATAAAAATATCAGAAATACCTACATTTTGTCGAGTTTTTTCAGGAATTTCGAAAATTGTTTCAAAATTTTTGAATTTTCATCGAAAACTTCTTGAATCTTAATGGTTGAAGAATTTAGAAAATGAAGTTTGTTGCCACCCTGATATAATATTCTTATTAGTAATTTATTTGCCTTGTTTTTCTATTCCAATTTCAAATTTCATTATTTGGCTGCAAATTCAACAATTTATTTCAAAAGTCATAATTTCGGTTGAAAAATCAACTTTTTCATTGAAAAATCAACTATTCAATTATTGAAATTGAAATTTTCGTCGAAAATTCATATGTTAGTGTTGGAAATCCAACTGAAATATTTTTTGTTGAAAATTCAACTATTTTTTCGAAAATTCGTCTATTTATTTTCAAATTCATCTCTTGGGTTTAGAATTATTTTTGTTGCTTTTGCGAATTCATTTTTCAAAGTGAAATTTTGACTAATCCAGTAGAAGATTTATCATTTTAGTTGAAAATTGATCTCGTTGGTTGAAAGTTCAACTACTTTCTTGAAGACTTATTTTTTTGTTGAAAATTCATTATTTTAATTAGAAATCAATTTCTTCTTTCGAAATTTAAACTGTATTCTTGAAAATTCGTCTTTTTGATAGAAAATTAATTTTCATGGTTGAAAATTCGTTTCTTTGTTTGACAGTTTAAATTTTTAGGCTTAAAACTCAACTATTTTGTTAGAAATTGAAATATTCTGTTGATAAATTAATGATTTTGTTGAAAAATTGAACTCTTTGGTTACAAATTCATCTTTTTTTTTTGAAAATTCAACTGTTTTATGGAAAATTCGTTCATTTGGATTAGAAATTCATCGTTTTTTATGGGACAGTTATCTTTTTCGTTTGAAATTAATAAGCTAAAATTTTTAAATATCAATTTGAAATCCCTTTATTCCGTTTGTAAAATATTCTGTTGAAAATGTTACAATATTAAAATGTTAGTCATTGAATCTTAATGGTCAGGAAAAATAAAAAAGTAGTCAGGGAAAATGAAAAATTTGTTAGGAAAAAATCCGGAAAATTCACGATCGTGAACTATCTTTTATTTACGTATTTCAAATTTTTGTAATTAATTACAAACAAACTGAGTATCCGATAAAAAAAAAAAACCGCTTTGGATTCATCTCCATAATATCCAGATGAGCCTCTCCTGTTTTTTAACTATTTTTTGAATAATTATATTATTTGTAAATAATTTGAAACTTTGCGAAGCATAATAAACGAACTGAGCTTCCAGTTAAAAAACCGAAAACACCTATGGATTCTTTTTGGAAATATCTGAGTGTTTCTTTGAGGTTCCCTTCGAGATATCTAGGTGCGCCTGTTTTATTTTTCTTAAAAACATTTTCGAAACAATTACATAATTTTCTTCAAATATATCCAAATGATTGTTTTAAAAACAATGTTGTTAACAATTTTTCTACGTCATTTAATATAAACGTACATTCGCGTGGACTTATATATAGGTTTGAAACTATTTGCAATTATAAACAACCAAAATAAACATCGGATCAAAAAACCGTAAACAACTTTGAACTCACCTCCGAAATATATAGGTGGCCTTTTTTTATTTTTTTAATCATTTTCTGAACTATTCCTTATGTTAAATGATGTAGGAAAACGGCTAACAACATTGCTTAAAAAAACCTCTTAGATATTTCCAAAACAAATTCAAAGTTGTTTTCGGTTTTTTGATTGGACGCTTAGCTTGTTTATCATTAATTATAAAAGTTTCAAATTCATAAATATAGGAAACTTCGGGGTCGTCAAAATTCAGAGGTTAACCTTTTTTGGCAACCACACAAACTCATACATTATCTCAAACGAAATTCTTTTTCTTATCCCAAACGAAATAGTTTTTTTTGACCACCTTTTTTCACGAGATGAATTAAAAAAAAAAACTAAATCTAGTTTGAGTATTGATAGAAGCAAGAAACATTTTAGAAATTTAATGCCAGAGGCTCATAAAAGTTTTAAGAGTCGTTGAAGGATTTTGTTGGCACGAAGTATGATTAATGGTCAGTACGATATTCGAGGAAATCTGTGAAGAGGGAAACTCGCCTCGTGACATGGTTGTCGTTCCGGTTCGCGAGAAGGTCGCCTCGGACGTGAAAAAAGAGAGTGTTCGCGGGGCAAAAACACGAGTAATGCGCTGACAAAGGCCTTTTTAAATTGTAATGAGCTGCCAAAGAGTGAATTATGTGCCGTCCCAGTGCCATCGGGTCCACGCGAAACTCCATCTCCTATATAAAAGTCCATATATCGCCCATGGCCCCTAGCCTCCCAGCCACCCCACGTCATGAATATATTTACATTGATCGTCGGTCTCGGCATTTTTCATTTGCCGTTGTGTCAGCCGTCCGTGGAAGTGTGTCTATAACCCTCGATATGTATATTCCTTATTTATACGTAGCTCCGGGACCGGGACCGAGACCGGGAGGTGTCTGCCTCAAATTCTCAAGTACTCTCCACTAACACATTTGACTGCTAATGACCTTTTAACCCCCGATATATCATATAGTGCAATGACCAAAAGTAAAAAAAATGAGTATGAGAAAGAAGAAAATCAAGGTGTGATTGGCAAATTTATATGTGCGGAGAAAAATGCGGATTTAGGAACATGTTTTGAACATCGGAAGTTTAAAAGTGAATCCCAAACATTCAGGATTGTGTTTAGAAATTCAGGACTGCGAAGTGGTGATTAAGGAATCGGGATCCAAGATGATTTCAAACCTCTTTTCAGACTGAGTCGGGACTGATTCCTAAACTGTAAACTGTAAACTCTGTTCAGCGAAAGAATACTCAACGTCGCGCAGTTTTTTCAGAAAAGGGCGGAGTAAATCCGGCTGTGCTCCTCTCGAGACAATCAAGTGTAAAATTTGAAGAAGGCCATAAAGTTTAAAGGAAAAGATTTCTTTAAAATGGTAACTTCAAAATCAATTAGCCACACCTAAACTCCGCACTTTTATCACAGCTTGCACTAACTGGATGAAAATTCGTCTTTTTTGTTGAATATTCTGTTGCTGAACAGAGCATAGACAGCACTCTCCTTCTGGTCGAAGCGCTGGGTGCACAGTACTCGCAGTTTTTTCAGAAAAGGGCGGAGTAAATCCTGCTGTGCTCCTCTCAGGACAATCGGGTGTGAAATTAGAAAGAGGCCATAAATTTCGAAGGAAAAGATTTCTTTAAATTAGACATTAGAAAATCAGTAAACCACACCATAACTCCACACTTTTATTTTAGCTTGCGCTAACTGTTTGAAAATTCGTCTTTTGCGTTGAATATTCTCTCGCTGAACAGAGCATAGACAGCACTCTCCTTCTGGTCGAAGCGCTGGGTGCACAGCACTCTTCTATCATCTGTTCAGCGAGAGAATACTCAACGTCGCGCAGTTTTTTCAGAAAAGTGCGGAGTAAATCCTGCTGTGCTCCTCTCGGAAAAATCGGGTGTGGAATTTGGAAGAGGCCCTAAATTTTGAAGGAAACGATTTATTTAAAGTACAAACTCAAAAAACAGTAAACCAC
>CAKNXH010001532.1:615861-639780 GCA_932178445.1 Andricus quercusramuli | reverse complement strand
AAGGAAACGATTTATTTAAAGTACAAACTCAAAAAACAGTAAACCACACCTAAACTCCACACTTTTATCACAGCTTGCGCTAACTGGATGAAAATTCGTCTTTTGCGTTTGAATATTCTCTCACTGAACAGAGTATAGTAAAATTCATCCTGGATCCGATTTCCTCGAAATACAGGACTCAGTTCCTATTCTTCGAATTCCATTTTGCTGAGACTGTGATGCAGTTTGTATGGAGCAAATAAGTTTAGGCAAGGTGTCCTGGAAATCATTGAAATCCTGGAAAAATCGTCAAATTCTTTCTTACCTGAAGAAACCTGGAAAAGTCCTTGAATTTTGCTCATGGTCCTGAAATTTGAATCCCCTAAAAGAAAAAAAAAGGTTTTTAAACTTGCTCTCTGCCGAACAAATAGACTGCTGAACTGTATTTTGGTAGTTCTCATTTGATTATAATGTTAAGCTTTGTTTGAAAGTAGAAAATCACATTTTTTTAACGATAGATTGTTCAATTGTTTATTTTATCACGGTGTGAATAACGAAGCTATAATCGAAAACATTTAGAAGTTTCTCATTTATTCCCGACTTTATTGAATTTCGGCTACAACTCAATGACATTTTTTTAAATCTAATAATTTTTCGCTTTCAATTTCTTGAAAGAAAGGTCAATTTCACGTGTAATGAGTTTTTATTGATAAGAATTGACTGGAATTTCTCTGCGTTATCCTATGCTATTGTTCACAGTGTAGCGTATTTAAAAAAAAAATTGCAAGATAATTTTCCATTTGAAATATTCCTAATTATCAAATAAATTTTATTTTTAATCAAAGAAAATTAGGTCAGGAAAATCCTGGAAATTGAGGAAAAGTCAGGGATGATGGATTATAAATTTTTTTTTCAATCTCGAATTGATTTATTCCGTGTATAGAAGATTGAATGTTAAAAATGTTACAAGATTATGCTTTAGGTATTTGAATAATAATGGTCAGAGAAAATAAAAGATTGGTCGAAGTAAAGTGAGAACTTTGGAAATAATGTCTGGGGTTACTCTGATATAATATTCGTACCAGTAATTTATTTGTCTTACATTTTTATTTCTTTATTCTATTGCTTCCTTCTGATAATTATACTTATGGTTAAGAATTTTATAATTGAGTTGCATATTCAACAATTATATTAAAGAGTCATCCTTTCTTTGAAATATCTGCTATCACATTTTTCGTTGAGTATTCATCTTTTTTGGTTATTCCCGTGAAGGTTAAACCATTTTATTAAAAAAAGTCTTTCTTGAAGATTTATCCTTTTAATTGAAAAATCATCTATTCGGTTCAAAGTTGTTCTCCTTCGTTGGAAATTAATTCTTTTAATTGAAAATTTACCTATTCTAGTTGCACGCTCATTACTATTGTTGAAAATTCATCATGTTCGTTGAAAGTTTAATTACCTTGTTAAAAATTCATTTCTTGGTTGAAGATTTAACTACTTGGTTGAAAATTCGTTTTCTTTCAGATCAAAATTAATTTTTCAACTGAAAGTTTAACTATTCCAATATTGGTTAAAAAATTGATATTTTTACGTTGAAAATTCAGCTGTTTTGTGGAAAAAACTTGTTTTAGCTGAAAAAAATCAACTGTTTTGTTGGATATTTCTCTTTTTGGGTTATAAATTTCAATATTTTCGTAGAAGATTCAACTATTTGGTTAACATTTTTTTCTCTATTGATTGAAAAATCTTTCTTGGTAGAAAAGTCACTTCTTTTGTTGAAAATTCGTCTATTTAATTAGGAAATTCATTTGATAGAAATTAGATATTTTATATTCAAAATGTGACTATCCTATTTCGGCTAAAATTTTGTTACTTCAATTGAAAATTCAACTCCTGAGGTGCAAGTTGAACCGCTTTGCTTGAAATTTTTATTTTTATCGAAAATTAATTCTTTACCTGAAAATGTAACTTTTCTATTGTTTATTAAAATTTGATCTTTCTTAATTGAAAATTAATCTTTATTGATATAAAAGTAATATTTCTGGTTGAAATTTCATCTTCTTTGGTCAAAAGTGCAACTGATTGATTGAAAATAACCTTTTTTTATTAAAAATTTATATCTTCAGGTTGACTTCAGGTTCTTTCTTGACTAAAAAATCTTTAATCGTTGAGAATTTGTCTATTTGATTTGAAAATTCAACTTTTGGATTGAAAGTTGAAATGTTTTGGAAAGAACTTTTTTCTTGAAATTTGAAAATGAGGTTGAAAATTTCACTATTTGGTTAAAAATGCGATTATTTTGTTGAAAAATTAACTATTTTTGGGGGTTTGTGATTTTAGTTGAATATTCGTTCGTTGTTGTTAACAATTAATTTTTGGAATTAAAATTAGGCTATTTTGTTGAAAATTCATATTTTTCGGTTGAAAATTCAACTTTTTTAGAGAAATTAATCTTTCATACTTAAAAATTCAGCAATTCGGTAAAAAATTCAACTATTTTGTAGAAAATTAAGCAATTAATAAAAAATTATTTACTTCATTTGTGGTTGTAAATTGATCTTTTTTAGTTTCAACATTCAACTATTTGAATTTTTCTTTCTGATTAAAAATTTAACTAAATGGTTAAAATTGTATGTATTTTGGTTGAAATTTATCCGTTTCTTGTAGAAAATAATTCGTCCTTGTCAAAAATTCATAGTTTTGGTTGAAAATTTAACTATGTAGCAAAAACTTTATGTTTTCTCAAAAACTGATAATTATAGTTGAAACTTGGATCATTTTTAATTCATAATCCAACTGGTCGGGTAACGGTAGAACTATCTTAGTTGGAAATTTTACTATTTGATTGAAAATTTCATTGGTTTGTTGAAAATTCAACTGTTTTGTGGAAAATTCGGCTATTTTTGGGAAAAATTACCTTTTCGTTTAAAATTCATATTTTTTATGTTAAAAATAAAACTGAAATCTTTCTCGATTGAAAATAATTATTTTTTGTTGTTGAAAATTCATCTCCTTCAAGGAAAAATGTATCTGTTTTTGTAAAAATGTTACGGGAGTAAGTGGTTCAAATTAAAAAAAAAAAAACTTTCAAAACGAATGCACGTTTTCCATATAATCAGCCATTGAGACCATTGTTAGCCAAATAGCGACGAAGTTTAGAAATATATTCTCAGGAGAAGTAAAGAAATAGTAACATTAGCGGACAATTGTGAAAAAATAGTGTCTCTAGTGTCACTTTTTTTCGAAATAGTAGCAAAATAGTTTTACCGCTCAAAAAAGTGTCAAATAGTGTCAATAGTGTTGTAAGTGCGAGGCCTGAGTTTAGCACACTTTCGTTAAAGACGTTTTTAGCGAATCTTCGCCTATAAGGAAAGGAGCGCGTATAGGTGCTTAAAAATAGACGCGAAATAAGTGAAAATCGCAATGTTGGGATTCAGCAAAAGTGAGAATATACATATGTATGGAAGAAGGGTGACGCGGTTGGTGGGCCACAACGTCGCGTTGTAAACACTAAGGCGCCGCGGCGCTTTACGACGCCTTCTGGCATGTTTAACTTATCTGAGACTTTCTGGCACTATAGCCATTTTCACTCTGGAATATAACGACATCGTGTACGTCGTCTCCTCGACGTATACACTGGTTACCCTGTCTTCCGTAAACGAATCACCCTTCGACGCTCAACTTTAGAATAATCAACGATGTCCCGAACAACATCTCCGCTCTTTGGAATTCGTACGGATTGTTGTTTATTTTTCGAAGGGATCAAAAGAGGAGAGGAAGAACGGAGCTTCTTTCGTATTACTTCATTATTAATATTATTATTATTATTATTATTATACCATTGCGTTATACTGTCGGAGGTCGAGGAGGTCAAGGAGATCCCATATCCCTGGCAGGCATCTCCATTAGCGTTTTACCGCATACATTGCGCAGGAATGGCAAACCAACAGCGTTAATTTTACTTTTATCCTTTCCTTGGCAGGTCCAGGTCTCATTACCGTACAACACAGATGGTGCGAGTACAGGTACAAGTACTGCAAGGTATGCAAGGTGCAATAGTATTCGACTATTTTGTTAAAAATTCGTACTTTGTGTTTGAATGCAATTGGTTAAATATTCTTCTCTTAATTAATTTTTTAACTCGCAATTTAACGATTACATTTTGGGTTGAAATCTTATCTTTCTCAGTTGAAAATTCAACTATTTTGTTGAAAATTATTCCTTCTTGATTGACGATTAAGTTTCTTTTTGAAAATTTGTTTTTTACAGCTTAAAAGTCAAATTTTTTCTAAAGCATTGTACTTTTTAGCTTCCTTTGCACCACATTCTTTGAGAATCCTTTAATAAATGACTTTCTCCAATAGCGTTTTACCGCATACATTGCGCAAGAGTGGCAAACCAACAGCATTAATTTTACTCGTATTTTTTTCTCGGCAGGAACAGGTCTCACTACCGTACGGCACAATTGGTGCAAATACAGAGTTATACATTGCAATTTGAGCTTTATTTGATATATTTTTACTCCTGGTAATGGCTCATACACTGCTTGTAACCTTTCTCCCTTCGAAAAAATTCTACTATTATCAAAAAATGCATGTATTCTGTTGAAAATTCGTATTTTTGGGTAGAGAATTAATTTATTTTGTTAACAGTGAATTTTTTTGGTTGAGGATTCGACTATTTTCTTAAAAATTTGTTCTTTCTGGTTGGATGCAACTGGTTTGATGTTCTTTCTTCGAGGAGTTTTTCAACCTGGAAATTTAACAATTACATTTGTGATTGAAATCTTATCTTTCTTACTTGAGAATTCAACTATTTGTTGAAAACTATTTCTTCACAATTAACAATTGAGTTTCCTTCTAAAAATTTGTTTTTGCTCGTTCAAAAGTCAACTTTTTTCTAAAACAATGTACCTTTGATCTTCCTTTGCACCACATTCTTCGAGAATCCTTTTATAACTGACTTTGTCCAATAGCGTTTTACAGCATACATTGCACAGGGATTGCATGCCAACCTCGTTAACTTTACTCTTATCCTTTTCTTGGTATGTCCAGGTTTCACTACAGTACGTCACAGTAGGTCAAGTACAGAATTATATTTTGCAAGTTTATCTTTAATTGAAAAAAGAAAATTTTGAGGGATGACACTATTTTGTTCCTATTTTTGAAAAAATGACACTCAAGAAGACACTTTTCCTTAAAACACATTATTGCGTGAATTTTTCCTTCTGAAACTTGAAATCACGTAAATCCCTTTATTAGGGTTTATTAGATGTACCCCCCCCCCCCCTACCTTACATAAATTTTTCCGGCTAATTTTTTCTGAATTTATTTAGAGGACATCCAAAAATAACGTTGGACGACTGGAAAAAGCTGACTGTTTGTTTAGGTCCAACAAAGTGGTTCCAGTTTCAACCAAGTAGTTGAATTTTCAACCAAAATAGATGAATTCGCAAAAAAAACGTAATAGCTGAAATTTCAACAACAACAAAAAATTTATTTTAAAACAAAAGCAGTTGAATTTAACCAAAAAGGATGAATTCCCAGCAAAATAGTTCAAGCCTTAACCAAACAAGATTAATTTTTAATTAACTAGATACATTTTTATTCATAAAAGATGACATTTCTACTGGAACAGATAACTTTTTGAATTAAAAAGGTGAATTTTAAAAAAATAATTAAATTAAGGTACAAGAAAGATTCTAGTAGAAATTTCAACAACAAAATATTAAATTTCAACAAGAAAAGATGAATTTCCATTTAAAAATGAAAATAGTTAAATTTTCATTCAGAGGAATATTTTTTTTTTACTAAAATAATGAATCTTCAACCAAGACAAAATTTTTTTAATTGAACAGTAGAATTTCGACCCAAAAAAATTGGATTCGTACCCAAAAAGACAAATTGTGATTAAAAGACATGAATTTTAAAATAAAGAGATGAATTCTCAACCAAAAACAGAAAAGTTACAATTTTTTAAATAAAGAATTAAATTTCAACTACACACAATAATTTTTCAAGGAAATAGTTCAATTTTGAACTGAACTTCTACTAAATTTAAATTCCTGTACAAAAATGTCACAAAAATTACTATTTTTCAATTAAGTAAATGAATTTTCAGTTAGAAAAATAAATTTTTAACAAAACAGCTGAAGGTAGAATCAAAGAAATAAAGTATCGATTGAAAAGGTGAAGTTTCAATGACTGGGATAATCTTTTTATCAAAATAGAAGAACTTCAAAGAAAATAGTTGAAATTTTCACCTAGAGCAAATAGAATTTCAATTTAAAATAGAATAGTTAAATTTTTAGTAAGGAAAATTAGTTTTCAACCAAGTAAAATGAATGTTTAGCAAGATTTTAAATTTTGAACCGAACAGGTGAACTGTTAACTGCTAATTAATGTTCTATAAAAAAAAGATAATAATTTCGACAAAAAATGGAAAAGTTCAATATTCAGTTTAAAAAATTAACTTTCACATTAAAAAAGAACTATTTTTTCACCAAGGTAATGAATTTTCAACCGAAAAGAATTAATTTTCAACCAGAAGATTAATATTCTACCCAAATTAATTTTCAACTATATACATGAATTTGTAACGTAATATATGAATTTGAGGCTTTTTCAACCTGATAGTTGCATTTTCAACCAAAGAAATGAATTCTCAACCAAAAAGTTGAATGAGTCACTAAGAAGATTATTATTTTGCCAAAAAAGATGAATTCTCAAAGAAAAATGTATTAGTTGATATTTGAAAAAGAAAATATTTTCATAGCTTTTTCTAACTTTTCTGTCAACATTTGTACTAAAACAATTACGAATTGTTCGAAAAATAATAAATTAATTATTAAAATGAAATAAATTACTGTACGCATTCATAAATTAGGCTGTTGCATTAAAAAAGGGTGAACAAAATAGGTATTATAAAAGTTCTAGCCACTCATCCGACGAGCTCGAAGCACACATACGAGCGCACACACGCACCGCGTGTTTGGGCGAGCGTGTGTGTGGGCCGCGTACAGGCGAACCTATTTTCCAGTTCCCAGATTTGTCGGGCAAGCTCGTGAGTGCTCTGAGAACCTTTTCTCAATCACTCGTAATATTTTTGTAATTACTAACTCAAAAAAAGCGATGAACCGTTTTAGAATTTTCACATCGAGTTCGGCAATTCTTCCTCAAAGTTCGCAATTTATTTACAAAAATACATCAATATTCGATGAATTTTCCTCATATCCGAGACCTAGCTACTAGTTCGTGACTAAAAATGATTATTATTATTATACCATTAGGCCATTTCCCTTTCGGGGTAGGCGTGACTTGCTCGCTTGGAAAGTAGTGGGATAGGTGTATAGGTGTAAAGTAGGTCGTTATATGGTATAAGGTAGATAGGTATATAGGTTTTTAAAACTGGAAATCGGTATAAAAATAATGAAAAGAGAGAAATCGATACTAAATCGCATATCTCAACTTCTTTAATCCTCTGAGGAAGATATACGTCTCCAATCTCCACCCAAGTAAGGTTGACTGCAGCAATTTTCGCAAGGATTATTGTAAACATAGTCTCGTAATGCACGAAGGCGCACTAGGATTACCCTGTAGAAACGAGATTTATTACATTTATTACCCTGGAGAAATCGCCTTGGTGGCCTTCGCATACTCGTCGTCCAAAGCAAAGAGTGTTTACTTAGTTGCTGATATTGGCGTTAAAGGATACTCCTTATTATCTGGCAACCATAATGAATGGTTTTCGCATGCGGGCCACGAAGACAGGTTCCGCTTGATACTCTCCGCATATTAAAAAGCGCTTAAGCAAACTAAATACTATAGATAGCCCTCGCATATCCAAAAAAATGGCTAATTGCATCGGGCAACTAAACTAAAGTATAGGGATGGCAAGGGCAACTCTTTAAAATCCTATTTTCCTCATTATACTCGCGCGCGCGCTGTTTAACTGCTCGTGTAGCCGCTTGTAATAAATAAAAAAGAAAGGTCGTTTCGTCGTGGTTCGTCGATTTCAATCGATCGACGGCCATATTGGTACATGATTAAAGAGCACTTCGATAAAAGCAAGTTACAGCCAGCTGCTTCACAGGAAAGCTAACCAAAGCCTCTGAACCGGAGATACCATACTTTCTTTATCTCTAATGCTTGCGTTAATTATATCTTCCATAAAATCGTTATTTATGTCTTTCAATTTGTTCATCAATCGAGAATCAGGAAGCCTGATCTGTAATTGTAACTGTTTTCTAGTATGCTGTGCTATATTGGTTTGTATTAAATCCACTGGGAGGAAATCTCATGGGTCTGGTATCAGGTCTGGCCCAGGTCTGGCTTTATCTTGACCGTTTAGTCTTTTCCCTGGCCCAGGTCTGGTGCTAGTTTCGCCCAGATCTGACTTCTTCTAAATCATCTATTCTGGAAGATCTGGTCTGGTTCAGAACTGGCGCTGATCAGCGAGTCAAGAATAAAACATTCTATCGCACTATCAGACCAAAACTTTTTTTCTTATCAACTTGTCAGTCTGGTCTGGTCCATGTTTGGCGTTGATCAGCTAAAATACACTGATAGTGAGTGATGGTTTTCATGCGGTCTGGTCTGAAGCTAACCAAAAAAAAACGTTACAATTTGGACCAAGCTCAAGCCTGGAAACCAGATGATCTAGTCTGGACCCGGCAAGCGCCAGAAAATTTTGCCACACTGGACAATGATATCGAACAATTTTTTTTGAATTTGGGTCAAAAAATTGAGTGTAGCAGGCTATGGTTAAATACAATAAACCCCGGGATATAAAACCGTTGCACATCATTCTTATTCTCAACCTCAGATTAAATGATACACTTTCCCGGATCCAAAATTAATTTGCACACTTAATTCATATCTGGAGAGTGGTGGTTGTTTTGGAAAATTCTGAATTTCAGGGCTAAAAAAATTGCAACTTTCCTGTATTGGGCTACAAATCTGTTTGGCTCTGGAAATCAATTTTTTTATTTAAAGTTATTATTTTGATTTATAAGGTACCGACTCTCAATTCTGGCTGATTTATAACTTTCTAGAAAGAACCGAAAATGTTTTAGGAAACACTGAATTTAAAAAAAAATACATTAATTTTTAACTAGAAACGATTATTTCTTAACCCAATTTTTTAGTTATAACCAGAAAGGAAAACTGTCTAGCCAAAAATAGAATAAATCAAATTTCAGTAAAAAAAAATTTCTTCTAGAAGAAAAACGATTTTCTACCAAAATAGTTGAATTTTGAATCACGAGAGATCACTTTTCTTCAAAAGTAATGTTTCTTCAACGAAAGAAAAAATTAATTTTTAACGAAGCAGATAAGATTTCAATGGAATTTCGAGACAAATTTTTATCAAAAGAAATGAATTTTCAACCAAGAATGATTTTCTAGTAGAGAGAAAAAATAAATTTCGACCAAATTCTCGAATGTTCGGGGCAAAAGGGCGAATTTTCTGCAAAACAGTTGAATTTTCAACACGCAAATATAAAATTACCACAAAAAATATTTTTCTCAACCAACTAGTTGAATTTCCTACTAAAATAGTCAAATTTTCAAGCCAAAAAGACAAATTATCAATAATATAGTTGACGTTTTAACCAAAAAGAACGACTTTCCAACAAAATTGCTGAATTTTGAACATAATAATTAGATTTTCAACCAAATAATGAATCTCTCATCCATAAAATATGAACTCTCAACCACAAATATAACACTACACTTTTTAACAGAGAATAATTTGATTTCCGACTAAAGAGATGAAATTTGTACAAAAAGAGATGAATTTTCAACCAAAGTTATAAATCTTTAACTTTACAAATTAATTCCTCATTTAAAAAGTTCTCTCTCTCTAACAAAAAAAAAGCAAATTTTTATCAAAATAGTTAAATTTTCAATCAAATGAGACAAGTTTTGATTATAAAAGATGAATTTTCCACCAGAACTATAATAGTGAGTTTTTCAATTAAGAACGATTGGATTTTCAACCCATGAGATGAAATTTCTACCAAAAGAGATGGATTCTTATCTAATATGATGAATCTTCAATAAAAACAAATTTATTTTCAACAGAAGAATTCAATTTTCAACCAAGCAGTTGAATTTTTAACCAAAAAGATTGAGGTTCTACCAGAAAAAACAAACAAATTTTCAGCAAAATACATCGATTTCCAACCAAATAGTGAAATTTTCAACTCAAAAAGAAAAATTTCTAACTAAAATGTAGTATTCAAATTTTCAACAAAAAATGGATTTTTGACCAGGGAGCTTGATTTTCTACCAAAAAAGATGAATTCGAACAAAAAAAACATAAATTTTCCCTCTAACAATTAAATTTTCAACTAAAAACGATAAATTCTCAACCGGATAGTTGAATTTCCAATGAAAGAAAGATAAATTATTAATCTAAAATAGATTAGCGTAATTTCAGTTTAAAAGATTTTTTACTGAAAAGAATGACTTTAAAAAAAAAATTTGAATTTTCTACAAAATAATTAAATTTTTAAGCATGTCAGAAAAGTTTTCACCAAAACGGATGAATTCTAAACCAAAAATATAATAGGAGACTTTTCAGGTGAATCTGCAACAACAAATAGATGAATATATAACTCAGAAATCTAATTTTAAAAAAACTCTGCTAAACTTAGAGGACTTTCAGTTAAAATAGGGACAGCATAATTTTTCTATAAAGATTGCCGAATTTGCTGCAGAATCAAGCTGAGATTTTACAACTGTAGATTTCAATTCAGAATTGTATACTTTTTACAGAAAGTACCCGTAAATTTGTAAAATTACTGAAAATTCTATAAACTCTGCACAAAATTCTGTAAGCTTTACAGAAGAGCTATGCTATCCCTTCATCAACTTAAAATCCTGTAACTTAAGCCAACCCTTTTTCCTCCGTGTTGAGGATTGCATCATTCTGATAAGCAATTTGCTGATCAAATAAAAAATCCAAAATCTGTATAAAACCGTTGCCTATCATTTCCGTCCAATGTCGGGATCAACTGGCATCAGCTGTAATAATAACCTATTTGGCTCGAAGAAATACTTTCTATTTTTCGAAATTTAAATAACTTCCGAAAGTGAAAAAGGAAATCTGAAAAATAGGAGCCATCCTAATTGTTTCTATTAAACTCAAAATGGAATTGTTCTTTTCATTATTTGATTATCATGCATCCATCTAGTCAGGATCGATCGTCGATCAAACCACGAAAGAAATATCTTCTGGCGCCCGAGGCAAAAGCGCAAAAGCGAGAGGGACATACAGCGTTTTCCCATTTACGAGCGTCACCCATTAAAAAGAAAAGGAGTCTTAATAAGGCGGGCCAAGATAAATTGATACATTAGCATCTCGGATATGATTCATAGTGACGCGGGTCACGGGATCGAGCCAAGGGGGTGCGCGAGCTTACGGAGTACAACTCGTGATATATCGCCATTAGCATTGGTTTCATATTAGAACAAATAGGCTCGTGTTTTAGGCTCTGAAGGGAGACTCCCGGTCTAATGGGGTGTAATGCGGGTGAAAAAATACTAAGAGTGTAAAAGACTAAAAGACTAAAAGAGTCGTGCGTTGTCACCCTTGTAGCTGCCTAGCGTGTCGGTTTTCTCTAAGTCTTTCCTGTGTCACTGAAAAGAATGGTTGGCTGGTACAACTACTTTAGTTTGTGATATATGATGCTGCCAGTTAGGGACTGTCCCCTGTGGAAAAATCTTCTGGCACTGGCCCGGCTCAGACGCTGACCAGATGGTCTGGCCTAGGCCAAGAGTGACGTTCATTTGAGGTGGCCCTATGATAGACCGTATGGTCAGCCGCTAGTTATTTGCTGGTGAGCTACTAGTTATTGACTGGTCAGCCACTAGTTATTGACTGTGCAGCCACTAGTTATTGGCTGTTCAGTCACTAGTTATTGTCTGGTGAGCCACTAGTTATTATCAAGTCAACCAGTATTTAATGGCTAGTCAGCCACTAGTTATTGGTTGGTCAGCCACTAGTTATTGTCTGGTCAGCCACTAGTTATTGGCTGGTCAGTCGCTTGTTATCGTCTGGTCAGCCACTAGTTATTAGCTGGTCAACCAGTAGTTAATGGCTGGTCAGCTACTAGTTATTGGTTAGTCAGCCACTAGTTATCATCTGGTCAGTCACTAGTTATTGTCTGGTCAGCCACTAGTTATTGTCTGGTCAGCCACTATTTATTGACTGGGCAGCCACTAGTTATTGGCTGGTCAGTCGCTAGTTATTTTCTGGTCAGCCACTAGTTATTAGCTGGTCAACCAGTAGTTAATGGCTGGTCAGCCACTAGTTATTGTTTGGTCAGCCACTAGTTATCATCTGGTCAGCCACTAGTTATTGGCTGGTCAACCACTAGTTATTTACTGGTCAGTCACAAGTCATTGGTTGGTCAGCCAATAGTAATTGCTAATAAGCCATTAACCATTCTTCGCTATAAGTGCTTTTAGCTGATCAGCGACAAACCTGGACCAGACCAGACTGTCAAGATGATAAGAAAAGCAGTCTTGGTTCGATAGTGTGAATCTTTTGTTCTCTATCAGTTCAGCAAGATGTGGGTCAGACCAGATTGAAGTACTTGTCTCTACTAATCCTTACTCCTAAAAGGCTTATTGTCCCAACTAACAATTTTTTTCCAGTGATGTGTCACTGACTGGTCCCATTATTTTGGATCCGCCCAATCATTGGCCGCTTTCCTCCTGGCAGGGGGTGAAAGACTGAAACACCCCGACAATGATAATTTACAATTTAGAAGCGGACGTTTATTAACGCCAGGGAGAGTGTGTCACTTTGGGCTACGCCTTTTGTGATTTATGTACATACATACTATACGCGTAGAAGCCGCTGCAACAGCAACAGCCTAAGGGGCTAGAGTGTTCGACGTCTTCTTCGTCGGTCTTGTTCTACAGCTGCTGCAGATGGAGGCGCAGATGGTACGCTTCAATCCTGTCACCCTGGTTCCTTTCTCTGCCAAAAAGACAAGGCTCACTCAAAAGAGGAGAAACGCTATCGAGTACTTACTCGTCATTCTCGATAATGTGAGATCCGTGCGCGTCAAAGTCACGCTTCAGTGAATAATCATCTGCTCATACTTTACTGCAGGTTCGGAATTGCTTCTTTGATGAATCAATATAAATTTCGATTCCAAAACGATTACTTTCGACATATCATTTTTGAAGAACATGAAAAAATCTGCCTGAACTCGGATTCGAACCGGAAACGCCACTATCTGTTAGTCGAGCGTTTACTTATTACGTAACCGAGGCCATTGAAGATCCTTTTTTGTTCTCCATAGCCACCCTTTTACATGGGAATACTATAATACGACAAATGTGTTATTTTTAATGAACGTGGGTAAAATAATCAGAAAATCTTCAGTGAATGAAAAAGTTCCTTTATTTATATTTTTTTGAATTACTATTCAAGGTAAAGGAAACTATAATGCAAGAGAAAGTTACTTTCGAAAGTAGGTTATTTGAATTTATTTGAGGAGAACACAATTCTAGTAATCTACTCGACCGCTTGGTTATCCGAATTGGTAATCCGGTGTGATTTGGTGTATTCCACTTGTAATCCGGCGTCATCCACTCGTAATTCAAGGCAATACCTGGAGTAATCCACTTGTAATCTAGAATACTTCAAGTAATCTGGAGTGATCCCAGTATTCGGGAGTAATCCACTTGTAAGCGGGAGTAATCCACGTGTATTACAAAATAATCCGCGTGAATCCATCTGTAAACAAGAGCACTCTAGTTCTAATATGGACTAATGCACTTGTAATCTGCAGTAAACCGGAGTACTCCACTTGTAATCCAAATAATCAGAGTAATTTAGGACTTGGGTAATCCATGTAATACACCTGTAATCCACGATAATTCACTTGTAATCAAGGTAATTCGGAGTAATTTAGGAAATACAAGTGATTAGCTTGTAATCCAGAGTAATCCAGGTAATTCTGAGTAATTTACATTGGAAATCCAAATAATCTTCGACTATTTCGTTGAAAATTGATTTTATTAACTGTTAATTTGGCTTTTCAATTCTTGGTTAAAAACGTATTTTTTTCAGTTAATAATTCATGTTTTTTGTTCAAAAGTCGTATTTTTTGGTAGAAAATTAATCTTGTTGGTTGAAAAGTATTTTTTTAATCAACCGTTTTGTTGAAAAATTTTCTTCTCCAGTTAATAATTAATTATTTTGTTGGTTAAAATTTAACTACTGGGTTGAAAATTGAACTACATTGCTAAAAATTCATTTTTTAGTTATAAATTCATTAATTCACTTCAAAATTCGTCTTATTGATTGAATATTGAAATATTTCGTTGGAAATTATTTTTTTTTGTTGTTGTAAAAGCTCACTTTTTCATTTACAAATATGATTATTCCATTTTTTACTGCAATTTTATCTTTTTTACTAGAGAATTCAACTACTGGATTGAATGTTGATATTTTTAGTGGAATATTCAACTTCTTGTTCAAAAGCTTGTTTTTCTTCCATAGAAAATTGAATTATATGGTTAAAATTATCTACTTTGTAGCAAATTGAACAATTTTAAGAAAAGTAATTTTCTTCTATTGAAAATTCAACTGCTTTTTCTTTTGATTCATAAATTTTGGGTTGAAAAATCAACTATTTTTTTGGAAAATTAAAGTATTTGGCTGAAAATTGAATTTTGTAAAAAAATTCATGTATTTTGTTGATAATTCGTTTTTTTTTGGTCAAAAATTAATCTTCTTGGTTAAAATTTCATTTCTAGTTATTCAAAGTTCGACTGATTTGTTTTAAGGTTCATCGATTTTTTTGCAAATTA
This sequence comes from Andricus quercusramuli, assembly GCA_932178445.1. NCBI lineage: Eukaryota > Metazoa > Arthropoda > Insecta > Hymenoptera > Cynipidae > Andricus > Andricus quercusramuli. The sequence continues at coordinate 624,967 of CAKNXH010001532.1, read as the reverse complement.
ATTTTCTAAATGATTTTGATTGCATTTTTTTACAATTTGAAATTTATTTTTTCTAAATTTTGGAAAAAGGGTATTACTATATTTCTAATACCAATGGAAATTTTTTCAAGTAAATATAATTCTGACTTGGAGTTGGAAATTTTTCATATAAATTCAAGTGGCATAGATGGAAAGATTTCTAAATAAATATAATTCTGAATGAGGACAGTGACTTTTGGAAATGAACTGAATTCTTTCTTGCGGTATAGGGAATTTTCTAAAAGAATTTGAATTCTGATTTATAAATAGGGAATTTTAGAGAACATTCCCTGTTCCAAATCAGGATTTTTCAGATTTTGAATCTTCCAAATTTCAACATAGGAAGGTACTATATTCCTGAATTTTAATAGAAAATTTCGTAAATAAATATAATTCTGAGTTCGAACGTGAAATTTTGGGAATTAGTTTAATTGTGTCTTGATATAGAGAATTTTGTAAAAGAAATTTAATTGTAGTTGTCAACAAGGAAAGCAAAAAACTCCCTGCTCCAAGTCAAAGTTTAAAAGATTTTGAAAACTTTTTATTCCAAATCAAAATTTGTTTGAATTAAATTTTTCTCACAAATATATATTTGCCAGAATTTGAAACTTCCCCGTTGAAAATTTTAGAGAAAGGAAGTACTATATTTTTGAACTATAATACATGAATGTTATATATGAATATAATTCTGCCAAGAAGAGAGAATTTTCAAAAAAGCTATCAATTCTGATTGGGTAGAAGGGAAATAAGAAAATGCCTATTCCAAGTCAGAATTAGTCAAAATTTGGAAATTCCTTATTCCGATAGTTGGAAGAAAAAGAGTTTCTGTCTTTTTGAAATTTTTTTAATAAATTCAATTGAGACTTTGCATAGGGAATTTTCTAAAATAATTTTAATTCTGATTTATAGGAAGAGAAATTGCGTTAACAATCCCTGCGAAAAGCCAGAATGAGTCAGATATTGAAAATACCTTGATCCAAATTAGAATTGGCGTAAATTTAAAAATAATTTTTTTTTGCAAATAAAAGTTAAAATCAAGTTAATTTGATGTAATGACTAAAAATTCAATTGAATGAGAATTGAATTAGTATAATTCTGATTCGGAACAGGGAATTCGTTAAAGATTTATAATTTTCCCTTTGGCACGGGAATTTTGGAAAATGATTCTGCTTCTGATTTAGAAGAATATTTAACAAAAATATCTGTTCAAATTCAAAATTATAATCATTTAAAAATTATCTGATTTCCCCACTAGGAAACATATCTCTTCCAAAATGCCCTGTTCAAAATCAGAAATATGAGAAATATTTCAAAATTTCTTGATATCTTCAAAAATTATTTGAAATCTTAAAAAATCATTCAAAATTATTCAAAATCATTTCAAATTGTTTGCCTCTGAAAAAAATTAGGGCAAATTGTTGTCCAGACAAATATATATGCACACGCCTCTTTTACAAAACCTCTCGAGTAAACCCTATCTTTGACAATCTCAATAAATAATAATTCAATACATCTAATAAATAATAATTCGCTATGTTATCACTTTGAGCGTAAGAGTAAATAAGCTCGCATCCATTCAGAGGGTTAATAGATTCCCCCAGGACGCTATCTCGGGATAAATGCCTCCCCCCAGCGACACCGTTCATCATAACCGAAACTCGGTAGGTAAGTCAGGGCATGAGATGAAACGAAGGAGAGGAGAAAAGAGAGGAAGAAAAGATAAAGGGAGCAAAGAAGCAGATAAGAGGATCCGACAATCCGTGCGTCCGAGGTGGCAATCAGAAATCTTTCGCCCTTCCCCCCCCCCCCCCTTGTTTTGCTTCTCACTTCTGTCCTTCGTATAGGCACCTTTTTCTATTTTCTCTTGTTTTACCCATTCTGTCTCCTTCTTATTGACTTCTTGCACATCTTCTATCTTACCTTCTTATTTTGCTCCATCTTCTTGTATTATCTCTCTATCTCTCTTGGCTCGTCCTGAGAGACTGAGGGACGTACGACAAGAGACAAATAACGCTCCCACGGGCCAGAGCGTAGATCGAGAAGCCAGTGAACGTACATTAATCTGTATCAGCAGACGCCATCAATATTTAATCGTAATCTGGTGAATTGCCGAGAGTCTATACTCTATAAGTCTATAGAGCATATATCTACAAGAGAGGCGTCTGATGTCGGAGGAAAAACTGGAGTTATCAGTTTTGAAATGAGAATAGGGGGATGAGGCAGACTTAAATGGAAGTAGTTAGGACAGAAGTTGCAGAGGCGGGATTTTAATTCAAGAATTCAATTTCACCTTTTATTTGAAGACTTTTTTTTCTTAAAGACTATTTCATAAAATTTTATGAGAAATTATTTTTAGGTTTATTAGTAATGATTAAGACAGAAAAAAAATCCTGCAATGGGGTTTAGTCATGCCAACCAAGTCACATAACGTCATCTTTTATCCGGATAAATTTAATGTCGAGAAAAAGTGGGCAAAGGTGCGGCAAGTCACGTTGCGGCAACTTTCATTTCGAAAAATTTGAAGTCTATAAAAAATTAGCAAAAATGGGGCAAGTCACATTTTGACGTTATAACGTCCTGTGCAGGCTGAAGAGACGCCGTTGTGATTGTTTACACAATTTTTTTGCCAATTTTTTGTGGGCTTGGAATTTTTCAAAATGAAAGCTGCTGTAATGTGACTTGCCGCAATTTGACCTGCTCTTTTCTCGCTAATTTTTTGTGGACTTCAAATTTTTTGAAATGAGAGCTGCTGCAATGTGACTCGCTCCTTTCTTGCCAATTTTTTGTGTGCTTCAAATTTTTCGAAATGAGAGATGCGGCAATGTGACTAGCTTCCTTTTTGCAAATTTTTTGTGGACGTAACATTTTTCGGAATGGGAGTTGCCGCAATGAGACTTGTCGCACTGATGCCAATTTTTTCCGAATTTCAAAATTTCTTTACCGAGACATGCCACAATGTGACATTCCGCAAATCTGAGTTATCAGAAATATGAATTGACGCAAATGTGACTACCGGGGAGTTATCCTAATCCAAACCCATAAACTTATAGGAGTTCCAGTTAAAATAGGGACTCCTAATATCAATAATATAAGCATTTCGAAGATCCACTACGAGGAAAAATTTAGACCCATATTTAGACCCATATTTAGACCCATTCATACCCATAATCTTCATGCTGGTATTCAGTCTGCGCTACATTCTATGCAAGCCTTCGATTAACTCTGCCATAACAACCTTATCATCTACAAACGCTAACCCACGTACCTTCACTGTCCCGCGATCCACACCTTCTTTGTCTAAGATGACCATTCGCTTTGCTATCTGTATATATTCTTTTTGTCTTACAATATATTTAGAAATTCTTAATTTTATTTAATATTTATTCAAAAGAATAATTTATAGTTTCAAATTGAAACCGTTTGCCATTTAAAACAATAATATATCGAACGATTTTGAATTAAAAACGTTCAAATTCAAACTTTTTTGAAATTAGTAAAATTTTGAAAAAGGACAATATTCTGAATGGAATTAAAAAGAATTACACTTTTATTATTTCTGAATATAACCGAGTAAAACTGGATAATTCGAAATAAAAGTATTTAAAATTGAAAAACTTGACAACAGAAGCTCTGAAAATTGAAAAATTTCACACTAAAATAACCATCAATTATAACATTTTTAAAAGTTGGATAATTTATTTATAAAGGTATTGAAATTGTATCATTTCTAATTCAAAGCGTTCAAAATTGAACAATTAAAAAAAATGGGAAATCGTTAAGAATGGAACATTTCCAAATTTGAATTTTTAAATTAAGATCATTTAGAATTCAAAGAAATTAAAATTCTCCCATTTCTAATTAAATTAAATTTAAATTAAATTATTAAATTAAATTAAATTTCCAAAATTCAAAACTTTTGAATTCAGACAGTTTCCAATTTGAATAGTTTTCAAGTCGAAGCAATTACAATTTGATAATTCAAGACTGAAAACTAATTAGAATGTCGTAAAGTCGAAGCTTCTGAAATTCTGAAATTTCAAATTGTTATAGCATTAAAAAAATTATTATTCAACATTAATATTGATCAGACAAATTTATCTCAAATCAAAAAATAAATTGACTGTAATTTTCACCGTTTAAAAGGGAAACATTTTCAAGTTTTCATCTTTTAAATCGAATTATATAAATAAAATTTGGAATAAACAGCAATTTCAACTTTGAAAAATTGAAAATGAAGCAATGTCTACTCCGGATCGTTTAAACTTGACCGAATAGGAACATTTCCGAACAAGAAAAATTTAATTTTTGATGCCTGGCTCTAAAATTAGATTCAGATTGGATCGATAATTATAATTAAGGCTTGAATTTTATAAATAAATGTCTTGATTTTCTATTACTTTGATTTTATTCTGGAGGCAATCATCAAAAAATAATTTCATTAGGAATCCTCTAAACTAAACATTGTGCAACAATCAAGTCTTTTAATTTGATATTCTATGATTTCGATTAATTAAAAACAAATACAATTTTGTGCTTATTGAATTGAGACCAAAAAATTCAGAATATTAAAATCCGAAATTAATCAGTCATAATCTGACTATCTAGGCTTTTGATATAACAATTTTAATTTTCAAAAGGATTCATGGTGTTCCGGAATTATTAATATTTGAAATCGAAACTGCAACAGTGTGAAATTTCAAATTCAAAACCTCCAGGAAAAATAAGAAATTTCAGATCAATGATTTTTTAATTGAGACTTTTGAAGCAAAAAACTTATAGTTTCAAGGCCATAAAAATTGAAATGTTTTAGAATTACGCATTCAAAACTATAATTTTAAATTATAATTCAAGTAATTTTGAAGATGAGAAATATATTATTAATAATTATCATATCATGTAGTCTCATGTGACATTCAAAGAGATTTAATAGATTTTTTTACCAAAAAATGTGATTTCTGTAAAACTAATCGTTGTAATTTTTATTGTTTAAAATCAAAGAATTTTCAATATCTCTAAAAAAAATTATAAATTTTTTAATTAAAACTTGAAGCGTTAAAAATGACACTATTCAAAAGATCGTTTAAAAATTAAAGGATTCTTAAATTAGCATGTTTTCTTGTAACATTCACTGAAATTTGTTGTTGAGTTGACATCTTCAAACATTAATGAATTTTACGTCTTGAATTATTCTGATTTTACCCTGTAAGTAGTAACGTACTTTCTGTTCAGCCTTTCGAACCCGGCTAGGTCACTGATTCCATTTTATTTTACCGACTTAGGTTGCGGCCTAATTTTCCCAAATTTTGATACATAAGTATTTTAATTATTGACAAACAAATAAGGCAAAATTATTATTTTCCTTAAAAAAGAGGTAAAAAATCTACACAAAATTATTGACAATAATAGTAATATAAAAGGGGATAATATTATAGGTATAGAGGTTTGATGTTTGTGTTTCAAAAACATTGAAAAAAACGCATTAAAAAATCAATTAATGAAAAAACTCATTGAGGGGACGCCTCAATCACATTCAATTTTGATTTTTTTTAATGTGTGTGTGTTCAGATTCGAAAATCTTTGTTTAATCTCCCTAATTGCACAAAAATGTGCAAATTTTCTGCATTCTTGTACCTTAAAAATCAAATTTCGAAATAAAAAAATGAGGTTATAAATTCATGTGTCAAATACGTTAAAAAAACTTCCAGAATTATTATAGTTGAGTATCAAAATTTATAAAGATTAGGCGGAAACTAACTTTGGCAAAATAAAATGAAATGACTCCATATCAGAAAGTGATTCAGAAAATAATTTTCATTAAATATTTAAAACAAATTATTTTTTAAATAATCTTTCTGTTAACGCTAACCCACGTACCTTCACTGTCTTACAATATTTAGTTTATAGAAAACCTTCTTCTCATATATTATAGATTTTTTATGGATTATTCTATTTAAAATAATAATTAGCAAATTCTATTTATGAAAAGTTTGAATAAAATGAAAAATCTTTCCAATAAGCAGTTACTGTCAAAAAACTTTATTCATTTTTCAAAAACGAACAGCTTTGGAGCTATTTAGGAATTTTGATAAGTTTGAATAGAATACAAAACTTCTGTTAGGATTTCTGGGAAAATTTTTAATAATTTTTTGTTTTATAAAATTCACTTCAGGACTATATTAAAAAGATTTTTAATCATTCCATAAGATTTGTAAAATAGTCAAAAATAACCTGGAAGATCTTCTGATTTTTTTCAATTCAAAAGTTTCTAAATAATTTCAAAAATAATTTCAATTTTGAAGAAATATCAAATAAAATGTACATTTTTTAAGATTTTGAAATACAATTTTAAAGTTTTTCATTATTTTGAAAAGTTTTAAGATGAGAACAAAATTTCTCAAGATTCATGAGAATATTTAGAGTGATTATTTATTTGAGAAAATTAATGTGAAGAGAATATTTTAAAAAAAATGTTAATAATGGAAGATTTCCGGAATTATGAAAAACGAATCCGGGAGATTTCAAGACATTTTTAGAAACAATTTTAAAAGTTTATAAACTATTTTTAAATTTTTTCCAAACTTCAGAAGGTCTTAAGTATTTTTCACACTCAAATTTTTCATACAATTTTTTTAAATCTTGTAAGATAAGAAAAAATTCTTTTCTAAATACTGTTTCGACACATCTGAAATGTTCAAAAGCCTCTTTGAATTTTTCTAGAGAAATTAAGGAAAAATATATTTATATAAGTTTAAAGCAAATGAAAAAACTTAAAAAATGAATAGTTATTAGAAATTTTGCTTTTATATTGAAAATTATTTTTCTCTTCAAATTATAATTTGCCTAAATTTTTTTTCTTCATGAGTGAATGATATTCTTTGGTTGAAAACATTAATTTAGCTAAAAGTTCGTCTCTCCGGTTTAAAAATTTATTTATTTCAAATTTTTCTTGTAGAAACTTAATCTTTTTGATAGGGAATTAATGTATTTGGTTGAAAATCAACCTTTTTTGTAGAAAATGTATATTTTCGGTTGAAAAAATCAGCTATATGATAGAAGATACATTTTCTTCGGAATTTTGATTTGACGTATCTGAAATTCCCAAAACTATTTTCAAAATTTCTCAACAATTTTGAGAAAATTATATTTATGTAAACCATTAAAAAATCAAATTATAAAATAACTAGTTATTCAAAATTTTTATTTTGTTTTCAAAATCATTTTGCCCAGAAAATATCAATTTTCCATGAAAAAGTTGATTTTCAACCAAATACAGGAGTTCTCTATCTTTTTTGTTAAGAAAAATCAACTATTTGATTGAAAATGGATTTTTTTAAATTTTTTATTTGACAAATCTGTATTTTTAAAAAATATTTTTAAATTTCTTAAAAAATCTCACGAAAATTATATTTATATAACACTAAAGAATTAATTTAAAAAATAAATAGTTATTCGAAACTTTTATTTTGTTTTCAAAATTATTTTGCCCAGCAAATCGAAAATAATTTGAAATTGGAACAAATATGTGTTAAAAGTATTATTTATCTTGAAAAATTAATTCTAAACAACAAGATTTTAAAACATTGCAGAAGATTTCAGAAGTTTCAAAAATATACAAAGAAATTTTTCAACTCAAAATGATTCCAACAAATTTGAAAAAAGTAGATTTTTCAAGATTTCGAACAAACAGCTTCGAAGCTATTTAGGAATTTTGAAAAGTTTGAATAGAATACAAAAATTTTCTTAAGATTCGTGCGATAATTTAAAATAATTTTTTTTTTTATAAAATTCACTTCGTGGCTATGTTAAAAAGATTTTTAATCATTCCAAATGATGTCTAAGATTGTCAAAGAATAATCTGGAAAGTTTTCCGATTTTTCTTAAATTTATAAGTTTTTAAAAAATTTCAAGAATAATTTTGAATGAAATGTAGATTTTTAAGATTTTTAAATGAAATTTTGATGTTTTTTCAAATTTTGGAAAAGTTTCAAGATAACAAAAAGAAATCTCTTAAGATTTCTGAGAAAATTTAAAGTGATTATTTTTTTGAAAAAATTAATTCTAAGAGGATATTTGAAAAGATTTCAAAACATGACGGAAAATTTGCAAAATTATGAAAAATCATTTCTATAATTTATTATAATTAATATATAATATAATTAATAATTATAATAATTAATATTAATATATTATATGTATACTATGGAATACAAAAACCATATAATATGTATTAAGTTCATTCAACATTCTTTGCAAGTCCTCAATTGATTCTGCCAGAACAATCTTGTCATCTGCGAATGCTAACCCACGTACCTTCACCGTTTCGAGATCTATACCTTCTTCGTCGAAGAGGGCCATTCTTAAACACTTAATTGGTCAAAATGAAAACTTCAGTTTGTCTATTGTTTAAAAAATCACCAATGCTTTCTCTATGAGAGAGAAAATACATTGAAGAAAACATACAATGAACAAACACAGTCCGGATCTTGTCTTTTCTTTTTCCTACTTAACATTTACCTGTTTCGCGAAATTACGCGTATATCGTTTAAAGGCTATTATACCAGTCCCGTGCCTGCTTTTTTCAAAACTGATTAAAGACCCTGATTAAGCGGCAATCAGTAGACTCTTCTTCTTTATACCCGATAGTTTTGTATCGCAATACGCAGGCCAGTTGATCCTGCGTTCGATATCGAAGATTGTTGCTTAATTGGCTCGGAAGATTAGAAATATCGCTACATCGATACTAATCGATTGAACGCAATAGCAGATTGGTCGAACCCATAAAGCTTGCAAAAAGACAACTGTACATTCCATTTAAGTTTTTATTTTCACAAGACTTTTACAAAAGTCTAATAAGAACTGAAACGGTCAATTAAAGTAAAAAGAGAAAAATATTAATTTAGTGAAGCATTACATCAGTTGATAAACACTGCATTAAGAGTAAATCGAGGAGTAAATACTATTAATAATACAAGCGAGGATTTATTGGTTTAGATTTTCATTTAAAATCAGAACGTTTTTTAAAAAAATGTTTCTGAATTACACTATAATGAGGGAAAATATTTATGAATTGAAAGCACCGTTCACTGTG
>CAKNXH010001532.1:597536-615851 GCA_932178445.1 Andricus quercusramuli | reverse complement strand
CTTCGCAGAATATTCATCTTTTTGGTTGAAAATTGATCTTTTTCATTAAAAATGTTTTTATTTTGTTGAGAGTTAATTTTTTCTTGAAATTTCACCAATTCTATTTCAAGTTGAAAATTCATCGGTTTTGAGTGAAAATTCAACTATTCCATTTTTGGTTGAAAATTTGGTTTTGCTAGAAATTTGTTTTTGGCTTGAAAATGCAACATTTTGGATGAGATTTTTTTTTGTATTGACTAAAAAATCCTTTTTCGTTAAAGACTCAAATCTTTTGTTGAAAATTCCTCTTCTTGCCTTGAAAATGGTCTGCTTGTCTGAAGATTCAACTAGCTTGTTGAAAATTCGTATTTTTTGGTTTAATGCAACTATTTTTGATTGAAAATGAAAATCTTTTATTTTTTGTTCAATCTTGATCTCTTCGATTTGAAAACTCAACTTATACTTGTTTTGTATTAACGTTATTGATCTCCTACATCTAAGGATGTTTTTATACATGGAAGAAAAATTGAGAACGGTTAGGAAAAATGAAAAATTGGTCAGGGAAAATCAGGAAATATTGAAATTGAGATTTTGTAGCAACCTTAATAGATTGTTGTTCCAAATTTTTAAATACAAGATAAAGCGTTTGACAGGGAGGAAAGAAGGAAACTTAGGGAAATCCTGAAAGAGTACAGTGAAGGTACGTGGGTTAGCGTTCGTATATGATAAGGTTATTATGACAGAGTCAATCAAACACTTGCAAAGAATGTTGAGCAAAGTAAATACAAGCATGAGGAACATGGGCCTTAAAATTGACGTAAATAAAACAAAAATCATTGTGTTTCAAGGAAAGGATAAGAAAACAATATTTAACATTATCCTAAACAATGAGATAATAAAACATTTTGATAAGTACGCATATCTTATTAACGACAGAAAGATAGATAAATTGTTAGATAGGCATATAAACGAGGGTGAGAAGTTTATCGACAGAGCAAGATATCCATTATTAGAAGTAAAAATATATCAGGTAAATCTGAAAGGGCAATATATAATTCTATATTCATACAGATTCTCAGACTGTGCTCTACGGTAGCGAGACCTGGACCCACCGAAAAAAGGATAAGCTTAAAATTAACGCGACTAGCCTGAAATTGCTGCGCATGATGTGCGGTAAAACACTACTGGACAGAGTGAATAATAAGATCATCCTTAAACAATTTGTTGTAGAGGAGACACTAGTTGACTTATGTGAAGGAAATTCGTTAAGATGGTTTCGGCATGCTAACAGAATGAAAGGTAGAAGATCAAATGATTTCTCATCCTTTAAAACCATTTCTTTTTTGCGTCCGAACTAGAACTGGAAAAAGGTCCAAAAAAATTGAAGAAATCTAAATTTTTGAAAATCGATTTTTGCAATGATTTTTTGTTTACAGTCGCGTGTCATGGTGTTGGAAGGAAGTGCGAGGCGATCAAAAACTTGCTGCGTAACGAGTGTTTCGTCCGGTCCTTGACGTAATTAATGGCGAGCGGTGCATCGGGACAGGCCCGCCGTGTAATAATCGGTAATTACTTGAAGTAATTAAATAATGCGTTTATCGCGTTGAGATCGCCGGCGGACTGGGTGGCCCCGAGGATACCGAGACTGCAACTGAGCAGGCGCCTATCTTTAGCGAAAGAAGAGTCCCGGCGACAGTCACGATAAATCTTCGATCGAAATTTATTGCACTCAATATATGCAACCATATCTCACAAACTCAAGCTTTTAACATCAAGGTACAATGTTTCACAAAAAGACTTCTAATAAAAGAAAATATTTGGTAAAATTTCTAAAAGAATAGGTTTCAGGCTTTTCTTATGAAAGTTTAGTACTTTTTTGAAGAGTTGCAATACAGTAGGGGAGAGTGGGGAGTTGTGGGCCACGCTTTGTTTTCAAGGCATAACATCTCTGAACCTCGATAAATTGTCAATGTATGAACTGGTATTTGTAGTAAACTTCACAATACATCAACTGGAGACCACAATTAATGAAATTCGTTAATGCGCAAGAAATATTCAGGATGACGTAAATCTTATAAAAATCGATATTTGTGATTTTGGTGGGGAGTTGTGGGCCATGACAAAAAATAAAAGAAAATCGCATATTCCAGTAGTTTATGTTTATTAGAGTTGCAGTAAATAAAAATTAATGATTTTAAAAAGATTAAAAAAAATTATTCTGATTCACAATGTATGCAAGTGTAATATCCGGTCCTCATGCTGGCACAGTTCAAGTGCACAGCACAATCGCACATGTCGCAGTGAACTGTGTTATTTCGATTTAAAATCTTTGGCATTGTGCCCTTGCAGATAATGCAAAAGTCTTTTCAGAACAAGGGAAAAGAAGTTTCACTTAAAAAATTGAAATACGCATTAAGAACGTTTGGCCCATGACTCCACACTAATGGTGGACCACAACTCCCCACGGCCGACATTTACGAAATGACCGAATTGCCATACACACAATGAATGTTTTACCGAAATTGTTAGATTGAATTTAAAGCCAATTGTTCAAGGAATATTTTTCTATAACGTGCCTTTGAAATCTGCTGTAGAACGGGACTTCGAATATCAACCACTTCAGTTGTACAAAAACTTTTATTTTGATTTCTTTAATCAACAATGTCAAAATACTAACTACGCGTGTTGAGACAGTCCTAACACCCACAACATGGCGGAAATTGAGGTGGCCCACGACTCCCCGCGGCCCACAACTCCCCACCGTCCTCTAGTAGATAGATAATATTTTGTTTTGAATTGGTTTACTGTATGAAAAATTTTCATAAAATCATATGCAGATTGTGGTAAAAGTATTTCTTCAAAATCTCATTAAATAAAAATATTAATTTACAAAAAATAAATTAAAAGGAGATTGGTTTTCTGAAAGTGAAAGTTTCAGGCTTTTCTCATGAAAGTTTAGCATCTACTATGAAAGATTGCAGTACAGAACTAGAAAAATTGTGATCGATCAATGATTTATTGCATAAAAATTCTTGAATACTCAAATACACACTATAGTAAAATTTTCTTTTCGAAATCTGATTTGAAAAATATTAATTGAAAAATATATTTGAATGGATAATAGATTGGTTTTAATTTCTAAAAGAAAAGGTTTCAGTCTTTTCTTATAAAAGTTTAGCATCTGCTTCCAAGGATTGCAGTACAGAACTAGATAAGCAACATTTCCGTCGAAAATGGGTTTATTGCATGAAATTTTTTTTCAATCAAATAAACATGTGGTGAAAGGATTTTTTCAAAATCTCATTCTGTGATACAACCATTTTTTAAAAAATTTGGTAAAACGTAATTTGAAATTTAGTTAAAATCGTAATGTATTGATAATTTTTTTTAACCTTCTAGCATAATATTTCATGAAACTGTTACAGGTTGGTCGTGGGTCAAGGAAAACTTGAGGGAAAACAGAAAATCGGGAAAAAGTCAGGGATTTTGTGAAAATCTTGGGAAAGTCCGGAAATTTCGAGTATAATAAACTTTTTAATGTTAATTTGAAAATGGTTTATTCCGTTTATATAAAATTCTTTAGTAAATATGTTACAAAATTGAAATTCTAGTCTTTGTATATTGATGGTCAGAAAAAATGAAAAGTTGATTGGAAAGGAGTATATAATATTCTTGATAGTAATTTATTTGCCTTGCATTTCCATTTCTTTCTTCATCAGCTGCTTCCACCTGAGGACTATATTTTCAGTTAAAAATTGTTTTATTTGGTTGCAAATTCAACAATTTTCTGAAAAGTCATCCTTTAATGATTTTTTGTTGTTCTGTTCAACATTCTATTGTTTTGTTGCAAATTCTTCTTTTTGGGTTCAAAGTACAAGTATTTTTCTTTAAAGAACTCCTTTTTGGTTGGAAAAATCATCTCTTTTTGTTTGAAATTTTGTTTTGCAAATGCATCTCTTCTGTTTAAAATTAAACAATTTGGTTATAAATTCAACTATTTTGTTGAAAATTCAACTGCTTGGTTAAAAATTCAAGTATTTTGTTTAAATTTTGTTGTTTTTTGTTGTGGTTGAAAATTTGACTATTCGGGTTAAAAATTTCATTGCTTTCGATTCAAAACGAGTTTTACTTGTTTGAAAATTTGCCTATTCAGATTGAATATTCATCTTTATCTGCGTAAAATTGGTCTGTCTTCTGCAAAATTTAATTACTTGTGTGAAAATTCAGCTGCTTACGGTTGTCGTTTAATCCATTTTGTTTGAAAATTTGGCTATTTGGTTAAACGTTAATATTTGTATGTAGGTTTGAAATCCAACTATTTTGTTAAAAATTCAATTATTGTGTTGAAAATGAAACTATTTAGCTAGAGAATCATCCTTTTGGTTAAAAAAACAACTGTTTTGTTCCCCTGTATTATCATTCAATGGAAAAATATTGTTTTTTCTCTCAATTTTTCCGAATTTGAGTAAAAAATGTCTGTTATACTGTGATATCACGATCTTCAACATTGATCTTTTTGAAACACAATTTGGTTTCAAACACTTTATATTCTCATTTAGTGTTGATAATACAATTTTTAATCGCTGTCCAAAGCCGATTTTGAAAACCTATGAAATTTTAATCTTAAAATTCTCGGTCGGTTTTCTCGGAAATGGTTTGTTTTTGTACAAAAATTTATTTACTTGTATTCAGATACTTAATGTTTCGGAAGCATGTTTTCATTTTTTCTTTCAATTGAAAATTGAATTTTCAATTGCAATCAACTGTCGAGCTTACTTGAATTTGTAATTAGTGCCACTTTGAGATTGTCAACTTTTAAATCAATTTTGTTGAACCTCGATAACATTTTTCAATCAAACCTTTTTGGCTCCAATTAAGCAACACATCAGCTTGAAAGTGGGCTTTTGTTTCATCTCTAGTGATGAAAATTCCCTTTTTGTTGGTTATTAAGTTCTGTACTGTCACCCTTCAATTAAATGTACAATATTGATTAAGTGTGTAAGAAATCTATTGTGAAACTGTATCTTTATTAATTAGAACACTCTTTTCTGCCTTTTGTATAATCTTGCACGATATTTTCCCACCTCTTTGGATAATAAGTAATCTCGGCTTCAATACTCGGAACCTGATATCACTTCTCTTTTACGATACGTGGCACAATCAGCCTAATTACTTGTGCTTTTTGACATTTATTTTGCAATAAAGTTCAAACGACAAACTGTCAATCAATCTTTTCTTTTGTGATTAAGGTAGTTATTATTTGCTGCGAGATAGGAGGCTGTCTGATAGGGTGTGACAAAGTGGATGAGGCGACAGTTGAGGTTTCAGTGAGATACATCCCGATATAAAGATATTTTCGTTTATTTTTTATTTATTATAAATAATATAGAAACATAAATAATATTCTTTGAATGAAAAAGAGCATCTGTAAATCTAATTTGAAATTAACTTTGGGCCCGAAATCAGAAAACAAATTTCTTTTTTTGCAATAAATACTGGAAAGGTTTAATCCAGTTTTTCCTCAATTCGCCAACCTAAAGAAATTTTTCAACGCAAGGACTAATCTAATTGAATAATTATTCGGAGAGATAAGAAATGGAAACCCTTTTACAGTTTTGATTTTAGAGGATACTTCAATTTAGGAAACCGAGGAAAAATATAAATCGAAGGGAGCTAGTTCAGGACTATATGGAGCTAACCGAAGTTGTGTGAGGCTTTCTTTTACCAAAAATTGCTGCATAAGCTGCGATGAATGAGCCGGTATATTTCGAATGGTGACGGACCAAGTTGTCGCTTGCTTAAAAATAAGGGTTTCCTTCTTGCTGCGTCACGTAATCGCATTAGTACTTCTTGGTAATACTTTTTGTTTGCCGTCTAACCTCGTGAAGCATATTCATGGTGCACAACAACACCTTCCTTGTTCCACGTTTCGAGGTGTTTTGGCTATTCCAAGGCTGCCAGAGCAAAGATCACTTCCTACTGAAGTACGATCACTTTTAGAACCACTCTTTAATTCGAGAATCACTTTTAGACTCATCATCACACACAATGACCTGTGTCACTTAGTAGGGAGCCTCAGAGAGATCCCTCCTGTTTGGTGAATACCTTTTTCTGACAATAGCATAACCAGATACAATGTTAGGGCACAAGGTCCAATACTTTCCGGACAGACCTCGCAGTGCGGAAAGTGGGCAGTTTCGCACGAGTGTGAATTTGGTTCTGAGAGCCGAAGATGAGACAGAAACGACCCGAAGATGAGCCGACGGTAAATGCTGTAAACTTCACAAGCTAGAACAATCCATAAAAACAAATTTTCCGGAAGCTTCGAGTTGGTCTAATCACTATTCACAGGTCATGATTCCCGCTGACCTAGAAAGTAATTTTGAATCAAAGCGAGCAACCGCAAAAGCTAGAAAAAGTGATCTTGCTCAGAGTGCGCAAACGCAGCAGCTAGAGAGAGTCTTTTTATGATTCCTTTTTACTACAGTTTCAAAATTGGTCACCGGTTCACACATTCTTGAGTTCTTATTTTCACAAAAAACATTGTATTTTGGACCCAATGATATCACATAGTGACTTGTTCCCTCAGAAGCATACTCTAATTGTTATAAAAAGTATGAAAAAATCAAGACGTCACAATGTTTTATATAAATAATCTCATACATTTGTATTTGATACTGATTGTAAAACTGAAATATGTTCCGTGGAATGAATTATACTGGGTACTGGATGATAACTGCAACACATGCATTTCCTGAAACCGCAGGGTTGAAAGTTCATCTATAACGAAATTCCTGCGTGCTGGTTTACATATTTGAGTCATTGTGGCACCTTTTATTCATGGCCGCGACCAAGAGCCGTTAATGGTGGTGGCCGTTATAGGCGCAATAAAATAAATATTCCTAGATGTCTCATAGGACATGTAATGGATATAGGTATACATATATAAGATGGGGTAAGAGTATCGGTACTAAGAGAGCGGGGACGACGGCATGCGAGAAAGGTCGTAAGGTCCGTTTAACCGCAGAAGAGACGATGCGGTCACGAGGTCTCGGTGAGATTAATGTGTCGCCTCCTATCACCGGTGATTGACAGCCACCGTGACCACGACAAAGCGCCGACACGTAACCCCTTCTTTCCATGTAGCTTGAGGACTACGTAAGCTCCTCTTCGCGACGTCAACATCACCGACATTGTCTTCCTCCAGGGCCCTCTCCGGGATCAGCATTCGCATAATCGCGTTTATAATCGTCCTCCGAATGCCTCCACGGGCGGCCTCCTGCCTGCCTGCTCGAGTGTCTAAGCGCTGTCAAATAAAACCGAAAAGGCTGGAGCCGTGAATTTACACGAAGCATTAAACAGCGTGGCAATCACTCTTCCAACTAAAGTTTTTAGCGGAAAAAATATTCATTTGCATCTTAATGAGGATTAGGATTGGCGAAGAGATTGGTCATCCTTGATCCATTATCTTGGACTGGATGAAGTCCGGGCGAAGTGAATAGCCTGGAAAAAGCCAATATGTGCTGTTTTCAAAAATATGAGAGAAAAGAAAGTTTCCCATTTTTAATTCAGTCTTACGATCAATTTAGAAAAATTTTTTAAATAAATTGAGCACAAATTCCCTTTTATTATAAGCTTTTGGCCTCATATGTGGGCCTTCATCAGAAACAAAAATCTGTTATGAGAGTATAAGTAATTAATAGTAATAAAAAAATACATGCAGAAAAATAAATAAGACGTATAAAACAAATGTTTCCCTTAGATGCAATTTCCGGAGTCAATCATATACGTCGAAGCGAACGACAAAATTGAAAAATTCGTAGTAAGTGAGTTCATTACGAAGAGTAAAAAGTATTGGGAAACTATAGAGATAACAAAAATTTCCCGATGTGCTCAAAAGAGTTCACATTTTTGTAGTTAAAAGTGTTTTGAAAACAGCTAACAAACTCATGTGACGTAAACAATAAATAAATGAATATAAGACCTAAAAAGTTGTAGTGATAAATGGATAAAATCAATTCCAAATGAAAAGCGTGCTAAATAGAATGGGAATCCAAATTAATTGATGATGCTATTATAATATGGATTCACATTAAAAATTTCAGTTTTTAAAGTAATATGTACTTTTATATATTTATTTATGGAAATTGATTCCAGAACTTTTCTTTCGTACGAATTTTTTTTCTTAGCAAGTTTTTAAATATTTTTATAATCGAAATCAAAATAATGATCAAAATTTCAAGAATGTTGTGAGAGGCCCGTATTTGAGTTGCTAATTCTACAATTCCTTTTATGTTCGGATATTCTATTTTTTGACCGACGACCATTTTCACCTATATAAACTTGATTGTATCGTTTACATTTTATTGAATGAACAACATTAGAAACATTATTAATTTTTTCAGAGTCTTTTATATTAGTGAAGCATTTTTTAACACATGATCATGTCTGAAATCATTCATCATTTCGGTAGTGGATAATTATTTTGTTGCAAAGCAATTTTCATTGGTCTAATTTGTTTCTTCTAAAATTGATGTTACTTAGTGTAATACATCTATTTTTGTATATTACGTATTTTTTGATATATTATATATTTTCAAATCAATTAGTTATTACATTTACATCCTTAGTTTTTGTGATAGACAGATCTGAAAAATTTAGAGTATTATAGTTTTCTATTTCCCAACTAAACTGTAGAGATGCTTCTATACTATTGAATGTGTTAATTAGTTCTTGGATTTTTTCTCTAGGAACAATAGAAGAAATATCGTCCACATAACGCTTACAGAAAAGTGGTTTGAAGCTTAATTTAGATAAGGCTCTATTTTTAACATCTTGTTAAACAAGATTAGATGCAATAGGTGATAAAGGTGAACCCATCGGACAACCAGAAATTTGTTTATAGAATTTTTGATTGAATGAAAAAACAGTATTATCAAAAACCGTTCTGACAGCTAATAAAATCTCAGAGTTGATACTTTAATCAAATTTGTATGTACCTGTAATTTTTCTTCTATGATGTCCAAAACTAAATCCAATGAATGTTATCAAATATTGATACAATATCCTGAAACAAGTGAATGTGTGTAAAGAATATTAAAATTATTAATTTTTTCTTTACTCTGATGAATGAATCAGTTTTTCCAGACACTGGCTTTAGGAGATTAGATAAGAATTTTGCAAAATTGTTAGTTGGAGAACCAATAGCAGAGACAATTAATCTTCATTTTAATTCTGGTTTGTGAACTTTGGGGAGGACGTATGCTTTTGCTGTCACTCAACCATTGTTTTTTGATTTATAAGCTAAATTTCCATTTATGTATCTTTTTTTCCACCATCCGGAAATAATATCATTACATTTTTCTTCTATGGGCGGAACTAAACTAGTATTAACTTTGTTATATGAAGTATTATTCTGTAAAAGATTGTCAATAGTTTATTTGTGGTTTTCTGAATTTGCAGCCACTAAGATATTACCTTTGTCTGCTTTCACTAAGATAACATCCTTGTGGTGATTTTGGAATTTTGTAGCAATATCTGAAATTTGATTGGGTTTTTTAAATTTATTGTTTTTTTATGATTTGTGATTGAATTGGTAACTATTTTCCGGAGATTTGATCTTTTATTATAATTCTCAATGTTTTAAATACAATCTTCTATATTAGCAATGATATTATCAGTAGGGATGTTGATAGAGTTATAAGAAATCCCAAATTTAGTACCCAATGCTAAGGTTTCAGCTGTTCCATCAGGAATTGTCAGATAAGATACATTGTCAAACCATTTATTAACTCTTAAGTTTATGTACTTATTTTTTTCCTCCAAAAATCTATCATTTGATGAATTGAATCATGTCACTTCATGCTCTATTTTGATTTATGGAGGTTTTATTCATGTGCTGTTTTGCTGAAGTGATAATAAGTGGCGTCATATGACTTTTTTTAACGATAGTGCACTTGAGCTTAAACTTGAATTTAAATTTCAAACTGAAATTCAAGCATCATTGTTGTTTGCTAAATCCTAATAATGTTGATTTCTGAAGTAAGTGTTGGATTCAAGATTTTAGTCGTCAAAAAGTTGTAGAACACCTTCTGTTTATGTTCCTTGGCGTTAGTTTTTGCTCTAAAATTATGCTCCGGGATAAGTGAATAGGGCAAAGAAAATAGGGTCCAACCTATTCCTGGGGTTTCAGAAGTTTCTTCTTTCTCACAAATAGTTTATAATTATGTTCGGAAAAGCAATCAAGCGGAACCACAGGAAAATAGTTTGACAAATACAATGAATGAAGTGCAAAAAGGAAACTTCGTTAGCTCAGGGGCGAAGGAATATTGCTTTCCTTCCGCTTCTTTCTATAGACACATCAAATCTAGAAAATCAGAGAAGAAGTCAAGAAGATGGATTTCAATTTTGACAAGAGAACAATCAGGAGATCTTTGTGATGACTCAAATTTTGACGTGGTCCCGTGTTTGCTTTACTCTCCTGTGGTATTCGCTTTTTTGGATGGAGAAGGAAGGGTGGCAAAGTGTTAATTTGTTTCCAAAATGCAACTTTGAAAAAAAATTCCATTAATTTCTTCATAATTGACCTGAATATACAAGTGGCCCTAAGTTGGCGAGCAAATGACTGTTGAACTGCCAACCTTCTTAATTTCATATTCCAGTACATTTTCATTAATTTTCATCACCTTAAAATGACTTCCAAACCCTAAAACTCACTATACAAAATATTCTCAAGAATTACAGTTATTCGCCACTAGATGGCTACGCTTCGCTTCTTCCTCCAAGTGCTATATCATCCTTATAATATTCTCGATTCGTGCCGTAATTTGCACCAGTTTGAAGATTCCTTTTTCACCGCGTCGGTAGCTTCATAAATTAATTACATCAGTATGTTTTACAGAATGTAGATTGCTTTTGGAGTCGTGACAATTAGTCGTACGGTCGCAAGGTAATTAGATGAGCCTTGTAATTGCGAGAAAGAGTATCCTTCTGTCTCCGTCTCAGAGGTGCAATTCTGGGGTATTTACATCCCCTCTGGGACAAGGAGGGACGAAGGGATGAATTCCGTGGACGGGACTCCGGTAAGCGGAAGGCGGAAGGTCTAACCCTTTGTACAATTTTACCGCTCCCTTCGGCCGTCTCGAAAGAAAGGGTTAATTAAAAACAACAAAAGCCATCCGCGCCATTAGCACCCGTTTGTATGCGCCCCGTTACGATTATATCCGGGGCCCTTTCAACGCTCCTCGCTCGCCTTCTTTGCTAGTCGTGCGTAATGCGAAACGAGTTTAACGAGACGCCCAATAAGAAAAAGAGCTCCTCTCTTAATGCAGCCAAATGGCTCTCGTCGACTGCTTTGTTTTTTAGGATACTAATCGCTTATTTATTATTGAAATTTATTGTTCTTACTCTTGCTATTGAAGTTATCTTCACAATATTACGAAGTGCTGATATATACAGTACCGGCGGAAATGATATATAGACGCCTATTTTTTTACCTCTTGCCAAAGTGCCTTCATTTTATGAATCAATGACCCTGAGTGATACTTTTTCCTCACGTGAAGTTGCAATACTAGCGAGAGTCAGAGGTGTAGCTGAGGCTACGCTTCACCTCGAGCTCATGATTGGACTCACCACACGATTTAAAAAAATTTGAAACAATTATATTTTTGATAGAATTAAAGGAGGTTTCTCAGGTTGCAATCTTGTGCAAAACTACAAATCTTGCCGACGTTTTTCGATTATATATAATACCAATCCGATTCGGCTTTCCGTCCTTCCAGGTTTTCTTAAAAGAGACACGATTGGCCAATCAAGTTCGACCAGTCCCCACGGTGACCAATCGCAACGGATTAAAGATCTTTCCACTCAAAAATGAAAAATAAAATTTGAGAAATTACTTTCAGTAAGGCACACACGATTAACTAACACAGTAAAAACATCTTTAACTATCCTCGCAGCAATGAAGTGATTTCCGCCTTATCTAAAGGACATAATTTTGCAATCACTCCCTCCACGATCCCGAAAGAAGAAATCATCAGCAATTTGGAATCCACAATATATACTCTTTCACTCAATGAAGGTAATGACATACGGCGCAGGACGGCCAACATCTTACATCAAGCCCAGCTTCCCTCCTCAAACTTTACAAAACAAAAAAAAAGCAGCAATTGAAGAACTCAATCAGAATGAACACATCATAATATTACTTGCAGACAGAAGCAACACAACAGTAATAATGAATGAAGAAGACCATAACACAAAATCATGGACCTTCTGATGATACATTTAGAAAACTTAGAAAAGATCTCACAAAAACAATAGTCGGCAGAACAAAAAACCTTCTAATATGAAAATGTTGAATAATTACAGACCTTTTCCCACAAACATATCATCTTGCAAAGAAATAATGATAGAAGTTGTTTTATGGCTTAAAGTGTGCAGTTTTGTAACGTGATTGAATTACACTCTGAAAAAATGATATTAGATCAATATTTCGCGAAATGAACCTTTAGTAAACGGTCATCTACTTCCTTGTATACAGAGCCGTCTTCATCACAGATGAAGATAAATTACAAAAGGAATTACGAAATGTTAAGCAAATCCTAATACAAAACGGTTACATAAACGAACAAATTGATAAAGCAATAGGAAAATACACAAAAGAACTAGTCAACACAACCTACTGAAGAAAGCGAGAGAAAAACGGCTACCATCCTACCCTATATTGAAGGTATCACAGAACAAATAGGAAGAATTTTCAACAAACACAACATCCAAACTATATTTAGGCCAACTGCGAAAATAGGACAACTTCTAAACAACCCTAAAGATAAAAAGGAACCTTTCAGTGATTTGGGATTATATAAAATCCCTTGTTCTTTTGGCAAAGTCTATAGTGGATAAACCGGGAGCGCGGTGAGCCAACGTATAAGGTAACATGAGAGTAAAGTCAGGCTCAAACATTACACTCAATCAGCACTAACTGCGCATCATATCGGAACCGGACATAGCATTTGATTTGAAAAAACAAACATCATCGCTAAAAGGAACAATATTTTTTCAAGAAAACATAGAAAAGCAATTGAAATCTTGAAACACCCTAATGACATCAATAGGGACGATGGATATAATACCAATCCGATTTGGCATCCCGTTCTCCCGGGTTTGAAAAAAAAATTGATTGGCCAATAAAGTTTGACCAGTCCCCGCGATGGAGCGCTCTGGCCAATCACAGGTATCTTCGAGAATATATAAAAGAACATCATAACCTTAAACTTCAGTGGCAGGTCAGCCCTGTAGAAGTGAACTGCAATGTTCATGGAACGTCGGCAAGATTTGCAGTTTGTCACACGATTGAAACCCGAAAATCCTTCTTCAAATTTATTATAATGAATCATAGTGAAAACATCAAATCTATTGATGTCGTAATAATTCAGCAGAATGAATGAAAAATTGCCTTGAAAATTAGCCCAAGAATTTGAAAAAAATTGTATTTCCAGAGTAGTTCCTATTTTTCGAAAACATCGAAATTTGACTAGTAAACCAGTGAATAGGCTTGCGACAGTTCAGGGAATTCAGGAAATGTCAGGAAAAATCTGAAAGAGTCAGAGAATTTTCGATAAACTGAACTTGAAACTTGAGGTCTCTCACAAATTGAGTGAGGTTTCTTCGAAATTTCTGGATAAAAAGGCATTATTTTGGCTCAAAATTTAATTATTGTATCAAAATTTATTCTTCATGCCTTAAATTTGATTTTTTCAACTGCAGATGTTACGGTTCCATTTTTGCTTGAAAATTGATATGTTTTCGTTGGAAAGATTGTTTTATTCTTCATTTTCTTTGAAAATAACATTTGTTATTTCTTTGTCAATTTTTATTTTCTTGATAATTAACTTTTTCTCTAAAATTCATTAATTTCGTTTAAAACTTGTCCTTATTGGGTTGAAAATTCAATTTTTCAAAGAAAATTCGTTTTCTTTTGCATTAAAGTTTCGAAGTTTTCTCGAAAATAAACTTTTTTGTTTAGAATTCATATTTTCGGGTTGAAAACTGAACTGTTTTGTAGAAAGTTCGTTTTTTCAGCTTCGAAATTCAATATTGAGGATGAGCTTTTTTTTCTTCCTTGGCTGAAAAATCGTTTTTAGTAGAAGTTCTGACTTTTTTGTTTGAAGATGCAACTATATGGTTGGAAATAATTCTTTTTGGCTTAAAAATCATCTTATTTCTTGAAAATTTGTTTTTAATTGTGTCAAATAATTTTTAAAATTAAAGTTTATCTTTTTTTATTTAAACTTTATGTAATTTGTTGAAAATTTGTCTTTCTTCTCAGAAAATTTATCATTTTGGTTGAAAAATCAAGTATTTGTTTGATTTTTCCAAATCCGCCTCCAACGAATCATCTAGCGTAGTTTGTGGGTGACCCCTCATAAAATTCTGTAATACTGTTTTCACTGAAAGCCTTTAAAATTTTAGGAACAAAATGAAGTTTTGTAATTCCTAGAACTGATGGCCCACGCAGTTTCTCAGTGGATATGGCCAGAGACGGTTGCGATTCTTTTTTCGGAAGGGCCGCAGTGCGCGAGTACGCAGTTGACTGTTTTGCGCAATATTATGCATTCCAACTGAAAACGGCTTAGGTGGCCCTGACTTTTCAAGTTTCGAGGGTACCGAATGGCGAGTGTGATTCAACCCCCGAAAACGTTATTACATGGGATTTGAAGTATATTCAAATTCTATTTTCATGTAAAAATTTTACAATTTGACAGTGGCCTGGTGATAATTTATCGCTATGATAACGCACTATTATTATCTTCATCAAGATCGTGGATGTAAGAACCGATCACGGAAAGTACGAGTAGCAAGCTTTTCATGCTACATGCATTATTGCCACCCACAGGTTGCAGAATACTCACATGTATGCACCAGTGTATATCTATATAAATACGTCCTCCAGGCATCAGGTCGGATTTACAAGCGCATGAAAAAGATTTACCGACGTAGTTTAACTCGCGGGCAATTAAACTGTCGCGTTGTGTCCGCGGACTCTGGACATCGTCATCCTTGTCCGGATCGTGTGCTACAAGAATCTAGTCCAAAGAAATTACAAAGTTATTTCAGGTCACATGTTACACTCACTCATGTAACACACACGTGTTGCACTCTTGTTGAAAAGGAACCCAAAAAAATTAATTTGTTCCAAAGGAGACTTCTGTTGGTCCACCAAAGGAACCCAATTTTAGAAGAGAATTTTTCTAGTGAACCTATTTTTTGCTTAACCCACTTTGATCTGTTTTCTAGTTGATAATACAACTTTAGTGTTAAAGCATACATGTCATAGAATACCGACAGACACAATTGATGAATATCATTTGCATGATATGCAGCAAACTTGTAAACACAAAGGCATATTCATAAGCCATATCGTTTGCCTTCCCGACAAATTCTGTGAATCCGTAATATACCAACAACATTTCGCAAGTGTCTCTACATGGTTCTATTGGAGGTCAAGTTCTAAAAGTTGCCATCTTTTATTGAAACCAAAACTTCCGTGAACCCCCAGTTTTTCCTGTGAGGCAAAGTTCTGGAATTTTGAAAAAGATCCTGGACAACCTAGAAATGACCTCAAGGTTTGGAAAGAAGCCTAAGAACGTGTATTGCCATCCTTTTTGATGTTTTGCATAATTGCTTTAGTACTCTTCTGCTTATTTACTTTCTGAATGTTTGGCCAGGGGAGAGGTAAACTTTAGAAAACCACCTTTCGAGTTCAGTTGGTTTTTTGACGGTCGAGATTGAAGGCAGACATTCGACCCTACCCTTATTTGGCCATTTCGAATTCAAATTTTTTTCCTTTCAACTGGACCCACTTGATAATCTACATAGAAAAATGAGAATAAAAAAGTCACTCAAATCAATTTACTCTTCGTTGGTCTTCTCTCTTCAGATCCAGTTTTAATAGGACCCCAAAGCCTGCAGTTTGTCATCATCTGTCTTTGTGAATTCGAAGGTCCTTTTTGGATTGGTCTCGCATGCGGCATGTACTATAATACAAGAGCCGAAAACCGCGCGGTTCACGGGAGTTAATATAATTATACGATAGGGTAATAACAG
This sequence comes from Andricus quercusramuli, assembly GCA_932178445.1. Lineage (NCBI taxonomy): Eukaryota > Metazoa > Arthropoda > Insecta > Hymenoptera > Cynipidae > Andricus > Andricus quercusramuli. Next base: position 599,765 of record CAKNXH010001532.1, on the reverse strand, counting down.
CCAATTTAAATAATATCGTCGTATCCCTTTATTTGGGTCGAAAGAGAAGGAGACAAAAACAGAAAGAGATGAGACTAGACACGATGATATCTCCGGGCATCAAATTGCCGGTATATAGTAATGACCTGTGGTCCAATTAGGTTCGCCGTGGTACTAAAATGCAAATCGTTCGTGACAAGACGCTTCCGCGGAATCCCTTTTTGACCCTTATTTTTATAGCACTAGGACCTTCATTTTCCTTTTTTAATGATTAGTATCTTCAGGCATTTTCTTTTTATATTCCTTAAATCCTCATATCCCATTAAACCAATTAATATAACAATTCTAATGAAATTCTAACATTTTTATATAGTACAGAAAAAAGTGGGGTTTCCACTAGAACCAATTTTCTGTTCCAAAGGAACTGAAACAAAAAGGAACCCCTCTTCTTCAAAAGGAACCCAAAACGATGGATTAGTTCCAAAGGAGACTCTATTAGGATTTCCAAAGGAATACAATTTTTATGGAGCCTATTTTAAAAGAACCTATTTTTCGGTCACATCATACACATACACCCCCTCGGGCGGGGGGGGGGCGATTGTGGATTTTCTTCAATGAATATATTTGTGGAAGGGGCGGGGATTCCCCTGATGATTTGGAAGAACTTTTCAAATTGAATACAAAAGGGTTTTCACATTCCTAAAAAAACCTGAAAGCGCTTGCAATATTTGGGGCCGTGCATGAATTACTTAGGGGGCACGATTAAAATTTTCAAATAGTTTTCAAGAATCAAATATTTAATATTATATAAAATATAATAATAAATAATAATAATAAATACATATATAAAAAAATATATATCTATATCCATAAATAATAACAAAATAAAATATATAATAGTATTAATTGATTAGCAGTTCGAACTCGAAAGTTCATTGCCTCACTACCCGATTTGGGTAGTGTTTCTAGGTGGATAAATACTACCAGTGTGGGTCCACCACACCCACGACGGGCCAACACCACGCAGTATTCCCGAACGGTCACCCATCCAAGTACTAACCGCGCCCAACGCTGCTTAACTTCAGTGATCTTACGGGAACTGGTGTTTTCAGCGTGGTTATATTTAAATAAAATCAAATAAAAATATTGAAAAACCAACTTTGAAAATTAATGAGGGGGGCACGATTTCAAGTCGAAAATTCCACTCCTTGATGAAAAATTCAACTTTTTTGTTGTGAATTCAACTATTTGTAAAAAATTCACTTTCCTAAATTGAAAATTATTGTTTGTCAATGAAAATTCATTTCTTCCATTCTTGATGAAAAAGTGAACTTTTTTAGACTGAAAAATCCAACTATTTGGTTGAAAATTCCTCTTTAATAGTGGAAAATTAATATTCTTGGTTGAAAATTCAAGTATTTGGTTAAAAATTTATATATTTTCTTGAAAATTCATCTTTCTTGGTGAAAAATCGAACTTTCTTGTTAAAAATAGAACTTTTTGGTTAAAAACTAATCTCTTCTGATTGAGAAATCGAATACTTTGCTAAAAATTCGTGTTTTTTCGTTAAATTACATATACTGTGTTATATTTTAAATTAAAATCTCTTTTCATTAAAATATTAACTATAACCTTTTTTCAAAAATTCATTTCTTAAGGTTTACAGTTCAACTTTTTCGTTTAAAGTTGAAATACTTTCTCAAAAATTCATTTTTTTCGTAAAAGATTCATAATTTCAGCAGAAAATTAATCTCTTTGGTTGAAAACTTAACTTAAAAAAAAAAATTTTTCTTACGGTCGAAAATTAATTTCTTAACTGAAAATTTAACTATTTTGCTGAAAATAAACCATTTTGTTGAAACTTCATATTTTTGGATTAAAAATTTGACTTTTATTTTTTTCAAATAAATATAAAATATAGAAAATTTGTATTTTATAAGAAAATAAGTGTACAAAATCTGTCTTCTTGTCTAGAAAATTCAATAGTTTGGTAGAAAATTAAACTATTTTGTAAACAAAATAACTTGTTGGTTGAAAATTCAACTTTTTGGTTGAAGACTGATGTATTTTTTGGAAAATTTATTTTTGGGTTGAAAACTCATTTTTTTAGCTGTTCAATTTTTAGTTAAGAGTTGATCCTTTCATTTTATTAAATCAACTATTCGTTTGAAAATTTATGTAATTTGTTGAAAATTCTTCTTTTTTTTTTTTTAGAAAAAAAATTAATTTGTTTGTATATTGATTTATTTA
>CAKNXH010001532.1:509945-597436 GCA_932178445.1 Andricus quercusramuli | reverse complement strand
TAGTAGTAGAAAATCAATCTTCTTGGTTAAAAATTTATTTTTTTTTGTGGAAAATGTAATTTTTTGATTGAAAATATAACTTCTTTGTGAAAAATTCACCTCTCTCAATTGAAAATTATTGTTTTTCAATGAAAATTTATTTATTCCATTTTTGGTAGAAAAAAGTGAAATTTTTTAGACTAAAGAATCTAACAATTTGGTTGGAAATTTGTCTCTTATGGTAGAAAATTGATATTCTTGGTTGAAAATTCGTCTTGTTTGGTAAAAAAAAAAAACTTTTTTCTTAAAAATGCAATTGTTTGGTTAAACACTAATCTGTTTTGATTGAGGGTTCAAAAACTTTGCTAAAAATCTGTCTTTTTCATTCAATTACATATATTGTTTTATATTTAAAATTCTAATTTTGTTGTTGTTGATGGAATATTAATCATTAGCATTTTTATTGAAAATTTATCTTTGAAGGTTTAAGATTCAACTTTTCCGTTAAAAGTGGAACTACTTTCTTCAAAATTCATTTTTTTGGTAGAAGATTCATAATTTCAGCAGAAAATTAATCTCTTTGATTAAAAACCATACACTTTTTTTAAAGTTCTCTTTTCAGAGGGTGAAAATCAATTTTTTAACCGAAAATTGGACTATTTCGCTGAAAACAAACTCTTTTCTTCAAAACTCATATTTTTGGTTTGAAAATTCAACTGTTTTATATAGAAAATTTGTCTTCTTGTCTTGAAAATTCAATAGCTTGGTAGAAAATTCAACTATTTTGCAGAAAAAATATCTTCTTGGTTGGAAATTCAATTTTAGATTGAAGATTTATGTATTTCGTTGAAAATTTATTTTTGGGTTGAAAACTAATTTTTTTAATTGTTTGATTTTTAGTTAAGAGTTGATCCTTCCAGTTTATAAGATCAAATATTGGTTTAAAATTTTTGTAATTTTTTCAAAATCCTTATTTATTCGTATAAAATTAATCTTCTTGTATGAAAATTTAGCGTACGCGCACACAAGCAGTCGTACGCTCTTCTATTGTACCGTACGATAATGATGCGAGAAAAATTATGAAGTTCAGCCTTTTTCAATATTTATAGAAAATAACAGATTTTAATAATAGAAAGTCACCTGCTTATGAATGAAAACACCATTAAGCAAGTAGCCGAATGGTTTTGATAATTTTTCTCACTCTGAAACTGGTTTTTAACGCACGTACGGAAATGACGTTTATGTTGTCAAAACGCACGTTTCAGTTTTAATATCAGATCCACAAGAAAAAAAGTTAATATTTAAAGCGCAATTTCATAGAATCTTGTATTAAACGATACGCCCAATATTTCTGTATTTATTACTCAACTCTTACTACAATATTTTACTAGAAAAAAAGACGTACGGTAATGACGTCTGAAATGACGAAAATCGAGGGACAGACTTCAAGGCTTTTACAATATCATTAATTTGACTTAAAAAATGTGCACAGATTAAATTTATTTTCATGTGAAGTTTAAAAAATTGATACGTTGAGCATTTTTCAGGTTACTGTCTGAAAAAAAAGAGAAAATCAGTTTATCCTTGTGCAAATTGAGGTTGGGACACCGTACGCTAATGACGTTTGGAGTGTTCTCATATTAAATTAAAATAATAGGAACAGAAATAAAAAAAACTGATTATTTTGTACAAGATGATAATAAATATTTATTAAATTCTAGAAAATAGGTGAAAATCTGTCATTATTGAGAGTTAGAGTGTAGACTTAATTTGTGGATAATAATGTGGCAAGATTGATGATGTGTGTTGAAAATCTCCTCGAAAGTCTCTAATACTTTTGATATTTTTCGACACCCTCTGCTAACAAAATATTCCATAGTCAGATAAGAATTTGAAGAAATATTCAGAATGAGCAAATTAATAATGGCGAGAGCTAGGGACTGATCAGAATATGAAAGCCTGAAGATTCTTTTGTGATGCACCAAGCGGACATGAGAGTCACTTCCACTGCGAGGGGGTTATTAATGGGAATGGATTTTTCGCGAATACGTCAGAGTTCGACGAATCCGAATCGGAGGTTCTAGTCAGAATCAGAATCAGAATCAGAATCGAAGTTGTTATGACAGTCAGCAGCGGGCCATCCATCACCGAGATTTGGTCCCGATGGGTCGACCGCGGACCAACTTATCCAATATTTAAGGTTTTGTCCCTCGCGGGCCAGCTGATATATCACTCGCATTAATATATATTTGCGGGGGAGATAACTCCATGCTTGGCGTGATATGAACGGAGGGAATGGAATCGAGACGAGAGCTGGACTCGACTATAATATCACTGGAATCGCAAATCGCAAATCTTTCAAGAGCCCCGAATAAGACACGACTTCCATTCATTTTCTCATCAATCACGCCACACGTGTTCCCATGATACTGTATAAGTCACGCTGTAGTGTTTATAATGTAAGGATTTTGGCTTAATTATAAATTATTGAAAAAAGCCACTCATAAATAATAATAAAAATAATAATCAGCCAGAAGGGTGAGCACAAGGGAGGATCCAAGCAAGATATTTAAGACACCAAAGTTGAAATTTGAACATTTGTATATCAGGTACAAGTACTTAAGTCCAGAGATTCTTTGGGACAAAATTCATGGTCTTTTCCAAGTTTTACAGGTCAAGAAATCAAGTTTTCTCAGATATCCATTTTTCACATCAAAGCTTAAAATTGCTGTGAAATATTTGAAAAATCTTTTGGAATTTTCTAAAGCTTTTGTACAATCTTTAAAATCCTTGAAGTCTTTGTGTAGTTTTTTTATATCGTTCAAAATCTTCGAAATAATTGTGAAATATTTCTTTAATTTTTTGTTTGCGAAATCTTTTGTGTTTGTTTGAAATCATTGAAATCTTTTGAAATCTTCTCAAATGTGTTGAAACCTTTCGCAATGTCTAAAAATCTTGAAATATTTTGAAATCCTTATGAACTTTTTGAAACGTTTTTGAAAATTTTCTGAAATATTTTGTATTCATTTTAAATCACTAGAATATTTGTAATATTTATGAATTCCTTCTCAAACTTTTTGTGATCGTTAACAATTTTTGCTAAATTTTTTAGAATCTTCTGACAAATTTTCATTTCCTTGAAAATCTTTTAAATGTTTTGGAAACTTTGAAATCTGATATAATGCAACCTTGCTAAAATGTTGGAAATTCTTAAAATCTTTTTAAATCCTCATTCGTGAAATAAATATTTGTGAAATCTTACAGAAGTCTTTTATATTCGTTTCAAATTACTGAAATGTTAGAAATATTTGTGAAATATATCTGAAATTTTTTTCAATCACTTAAAATCACTGAAATATTGGAAATCTTTGTTAAATTTTTTGAAATCTTCTCAAATGTGTTGAAACCTTTCGCAATGTCTAAGAATCTTGAAATATTTGGAAATCCTTATGAACTTTTTGAAACGTTTTTGAAAATTTTCTGAAATATGTTGTATTCGTTTTAAATCACCAGAATATTTGTAATATTTATGAATTCTTTCTCAAACTTTTTGCGATCGTAAACAATTTTTTAAAAATTTTTTAGAATCTTCTGACAAATTTTCATTTCCTTGAAAATCTTTGAAATGTTTTGGTAACTTCGAAATCTTCATATTGTACGTTAAATTCAAAAAACAATTTTTGTTAAATTTCGTAGAATCTTCTGACAAATTTTCATTTCCTTGAAAATCTTTGAAATGTTTTGGAAACTTCGAAATCTGATATAATGCAACCTTGCCGAAATGATTGAAATCCTTAAAATCTTCTGAAATTTTCATTTGTGAAATAAATATTTGTGAAATCTTAAAGAAGTCATTTGTATTCATTTAAGATTACTGAAATGTTGGAAATATTTGTGAAACATATCTGACATTTTTTTCAATCATTTGAAATCACTGAAATATTTGAAATCTTTGTTAAATCTTTAGAAATCTCTAAAAAAATGTGGTATCGTTTGAAATATTCAAAATATTTGTGAAATCTTTTGTATTTTTTTTTAATCATTGGATTATTTGAAATATTTGTGCCTGAAAATCATTGTGATATCTTTGAAATCTGATGTAAACATTTCTTTGTAATTTCTGAAATCTTTGAAATCTTTATGAAATGTTCGAAATCTTCGGGAAATTTCTGTGAAAACTTTTCAATCTAGTTTTTGCCAAATAATTGCACTTCCAACCATGAATATTTTTTTCCCAAAAGAGACTAATTTTTAACAATGTACGATAATTTTCAACCCCTTAGTAGAATTTCCAACCAAAAAGATTAATTTTCTACCAAAAAAGACGAATTTTCAACGAATTTCATCAATTTCTGTAAGATTGAACTCGCGTCAACTTCTGTGTAGATTTTTATCATTTGACCACTTTGTCTTGACCACAAGTTTTGTCTCTGTCTTGACCATTAGTTCTTGACCACTTTAAACTTCAAAACTAATTTGAAAGAAAATTAAAATATGTGTCAATATAATTTTAGAATTATGATTCAGATACTCATTTCACAACATCACAAACATTTATAATAAATCGTATAATTATAATGGAGGTATCTTGAATGAAAAATCAAGTTTTATTATACAAATAATAGCTGATATTCAATTACATAACTGTACAATAAATAATTAATTTATGTTACCTGGTTAAAAAACAAACTAAATTTGATCTTTATTGAATTTAATATTGTAAACGAAATTAATCGGCTGATAGCTAATTAAAAAGTTTACAACATCAAAAGTATCAGACTATTATTTTTATTTGAACATTCACGTAATTTTTACGTTGAATATTTTTACAAATTTCAACTTTTATTTCTCTATATTTGATTTATTAATGAGCTTTCAAAATAATTCCTGAAAATTTGAGTTTCAATAGAATCAATTGATAACTAATTATTCATTCCACAACATGAAAAGCATTAAAAATTATTTTTATTGAAACATTCGTATAATTTTCCCTTTATATTTTTTTCAAAATTAAAATTTTATTTCTGAAAACGTGATTCATTAGTAACATTATATATTAATTTCAGCAAAAAATAAAACATATTCAGCTGTAATTAAAAAAATGAAATTCAGATACTTATCTCACAACATCACAAACATTGACAAAAATCACATGATTGGAATAGAGGTATTTTAAGTATTAACATTTATTATACAAATGATAGCCAATATTCATTCACATAAACCTTAAGTGAATAATAAATTCATGTTCTTAATTGACACAAATTGAAATTCAATCCTTATGTAATTTAATATTGTAAAACAAATTACTCAGCTCATAATTGATTGATCACTTCTCTCAATGTGACCTTATATATATTTTTTTAAATTTGAACTTTTATTCATGGAAATTTGATTTATTAATAATCTTTCGAACTAATTCCAGATAATGTAAGTTTTATTAGAATCAAGTAATAATTAATTCATCGGTCCACAACATAAAAAGCATTAGGCAATTATTTTCATTGAAACATCCCAATAATTTTTACATTATATATTTCTTATTTGAAATTGCATTTTTATATATATTAAATTTGATAATAACCTCGCAAACTAATTCCAAAAAAATCAAAATATATGTACATATAATTTTGAAAATCGAATTCAGATATTCTTCTCACAACATCACAAACATTTCAAAAAGTTGTATAATTGTGATAGAGGTATTTAAAAAAAAATTAACTGTTATTATAAAAATAACAGCCAATATTAAATTAATTACCCCTAAAGTAAGTAATCAATTCATCCCAATCAATTGAAAACAATTAAAATTGAATCTTCATGTAATTTAATATTGTAAAAAAAATCAGTCATTAGTTCAATGGTCAGTTCGTAACATGAGAAGCAATTAACAATTATTTGAATTGAAACATTCAAATAATTTTTGCGTTATATTTTTCTGAAAATTTGAAGTAATAATAATCTTTGAAATTTGATCCAAAAAAACTTGAAACATAGTTACAAATAATTTTGAAAATTGAATTCAGAGAATTATTTTACAACATCAGAAACATTTTAAAAATGATTTTATTTGAGTAGGGGTATTTTAAATATAAATGAACTTTCATTGTACGAATGATATCCAATATAACGCCACGAACTGAAACGATTTTGTCATTTATCTAGTAGAATTTCGCAAAAATGCCCAAACCATCTGAACAAATTTCTTTCATGCTTGTCAAAAAGTGTATCCTCTATGCCACATTCTTTAAGAATCCTCTAATTACTGACTTTGTCCATTAGCGTTTTACCGCGAACATTGCGCAGGAATTCTATTGATAATTTGGTAGAGAATATTATTCATTTTACTCCATTATTGCGTATCCTTGTATTAAATAGATGTGGATGGTTAGAGATGTCATTGGAAGTAATAGTAGAAATACATAAATCAAAATAATTGTTGGCAATCGATAAAATCAGAAATTTACTTTTGACTCCTGTAAATTTTAATTTTGAATTAAGAGGTTACCCTATGACTAAAAAGAAGACCGCTATCATGCTCACCACCAATGGAGGTTACATGTTTTTATATGAAGGAATGAGTATAAAAATTGATGCGTTCTTTTGAAAGATAGTGAAGAAAGACATAATGAGAATAATCGATTTTCAGACAGGAAATGGGGACCTTTTTTGTGGTCACATTTCAAAGCTATGATTATGAGCATCTGAGAAAATGAAGATGCTGCAGTGATTGATGAACTGGTATAGTTAAGAAAAGCTAGTCCTGTAATAATCGGCAATTATTATCTATTAATATCGAGGCAGTGTATTTCCGAATACCAGATGGATATTTATGCATGAATAAATTAGCAATTCAAATGTGGTGAAAAGGCGTTGTGACTGGGCTGCTGATAAATGTAAACGCATTTTGACAGCAGCTTGAGCGAGATCTGTAGCAAGGTAACTACCACCTGATAGTTGAAGCATCTACGCCTTGACGAAGTCGGTTGATGTCAGGGTGTCTTCTAACCGGGATATTCGGGAAAACCCGGGATTTGCCCGGAAATGGATGTTCGAGCCGGAAATCACATATGAATTATACCATTATACCATTAAGCCATTTCCCTTTCGGGGTAGGCGTGACTTCCTCGGTTGGAAAGTAGTGGGATAGGTATATAGGTGTAAAGTAGGTCGTTATATGGTATAAGGTAGATAGGTATATAGGTATATATGTGTTAGGTATAGATATTTTAGATTGATCTGGAGTTTTCGTGTTATTTATTCAAATGACACGTTCACTCCGCAACACTGATCCGACCCAGGTTGCTGATCAATCTCTCTAGCGATCACCCCAAGTGAGGAGCCTCACAAAATTGTTATGTATGGTTCCCCACTTGGGCCCATTAGTATCCAAGGTCTTTGTTTCAGGTATCATTCACTCTATTGTCACTCTGTTTATAAACTATTTGTCGCCACACTTTTCTGTCCTGGCATACTACTCTAGCTTCCTTTACGTCCATGCATTTCTTCATGCAAGCTCTTCTGTTCCTATGACTTCTTATGTCTCTTCGGATTAGATTTGGATAAAATGATTAAATTAATAAGAGTAAAATTAACGCGGTCGGCATGAAATTCCTGGGCAATGTCTGCGGTAAAACGCTAATGGACAAAGGCAGTGATGACAGAATTTTCAAAAATCATTGGTAACCTTCGAGAAGATTCTAGAAAATTAGCATGCACACGAACCAATTCAGCAATAGAACAGTCTCGATGTCGGTGACATGTCGGTATTAGGAATCTATAATGAGAAAAGAAGCTGCTCATTGAATTAGTGACTGTTTTAAGTTTTTCCATCTATTAAATTCAATAAACATTACAAATTTTCTACATCAAAAATTTTGTAAATCGAAATTTACAAAAAAAAGTATGTTTATTCCGTGATAAAATTCATTTAAAATTTATTTTCAAGATTAATAATAAAAGAGACAACTTCAATTGTAAATTAATTTTCAATAATGGGAGGTCATTCTGTCATTATTATTTTTCTATCACACTACACGAGGAAAAAAATAGTTTTTTAAGATTACGGAACTAATTCAAGAGTAGCTGATATGAAAGACAGTTTAGAAAGAGTTCAGAAGTTCGGGTTATACGATTTGATGAAGTATAGTGTTAAAATGTGTAGAAAACTTCATCAGTGTTTTAAAAAAGTCACTTAAGTCTCTTTTAGTCACTTTTTTCCAAATCAATTCTCTGTCACTTTTTTAGGAAAAAGTCATAGTTTCTTCCATACCATATTCTCAAATAATCTTCTTCTTACTGACTTTGTCCATTAGTGTTTTACCACAGACATTTTTCTTCTGGAAATGACACCACGCAACGGGATAACCTTTCTAACCTCATTTATAGGGCTGGCTATCTCTTCATCGATTTTTCCATCAGTTATCAATAAAATATCAAGATACACGTACTTATCAACTTGTTCTATCCTCTTATCGTCTAAGACAATGTTGCATATGGGGTTTTCACCTTTTCCTTCAAATACTTTAATTTTTGTTTTATTCACGTTAATTTTATGAAACATTTTTTTTATGTTAGTATTCAGTCTGCTCAACATTCTATGCAAGACTTAGAATGACACTGCCGTAACAACCTTATAATTTGCAAATGCTAACCCACGTACCTTCAATGTCCCGAGATCCACACCTTCTTTGTCTAAGAGGGCTATTTATAGACACTTGTCTATGAGTATAATAAATAGCCAAGAAAACATATGTAATATAATTATGTTTCTTAAAAAATGCAACTATCCCAGTTTTAGTTGAAAATGTACCCTTTTTTAATGAAAATTCAACAGATTGGATCATTCAAAATGACTGATGTCATCAGTGAGTCAAATCGACTGATTTGAAAAGTCACTTTTGATTCATTGAAATTTAAATTGGACGTTTCATTTTCTGATTTTTTTCATTATTCACGTTAATTTTATGACCCATGTTCTTCATGTTAGTATTGAGTCTGCTCAACATTCTATGCAAACCTTTAAATTACCCTGCAGTAAAAACCTTATCATCTTTAAACGCTAACCCACGTACCTTCAATGTCCCGAGATCCAGACCTTCTTTGTCTAACATAAGATGGCCATTCTTAGACACTTGTCTATAAGTATAATAAACAGCCGAAAGGATATATGTAACACAATTTTGTATATTGAAAAATTCAACTACTTAATTTTTAGTTGAAAATGTACCTTTTTTGAATGAAAATTCAACAGATTAGATCACTTCAAATGACTGATTTCATTCATGAGTCAAATTGACTGATTTGATAAGTCACTTTTGATTGATGCCAATTCAGTCTGTACGTTTCATTTTTTTACGTTTTTTTATTATTCACGTTGATTTTATGACTAATGTTCTTTATGATAGTATTCAGTCTGCTTAACATTCTGTGCAAACCTTTAAATGACCCTGCCGTAACAACCTCATCATCTGCAAACGCTAACCCACGTACCTTCAATGTCCCGTTATCCACACCTTCTTTGTCTAAGAGGGCCATTCTTAGACACTTGTCTATGAGTTTAATGAATAGCCGAGAGGACATATTTAACACAACTTTGTTTATTAACAAATTCAACTATTCCATTTTTAATAGAAAATTCATCTTTTTCAAATGAAAATCCAACGGATTGGAACATTCAAAATCACTGATTTCAATAGTGAGTCAGTTGACTGATTTGATGAGTCACTTTTGATTGGTTCAAGTTTAGATTATACGTTTCATTTTTTTACGTTCCTTTTATTATTCACGTCCATTTCATGAGTTATGTTCTCTATGATAGTATTCAGTCTGCTTAACATTCTATGCAAGTCTTTCAATGATCTTGCCGTACCAACCTTATCATCTACTAACTCTAACCCACGTACCTTCAATGTCCCGTTATCCACACCTTTTTTGTCTAAAAGGGTCATTCCTAGACACTTGTCTATGAGTTTAATAAATAGCCGAGAGGACATATGTAACACAACTTTGTTCATTAACAAATTCAACTATTCCATTTTTAGTTAATAATTCATTTTTTTTTAATTATGCCCCATGTTCTTCATGACAGTATTGACTCTGCTCAACATTCTCTGCAAGCCTTTGAATGACTCTGCAGTAACAACCTTATCATCTGCAAAGTCTAACCCACGTACCTTCAATGTCCCTGGATCTACACGTTCTTTGTGTGAGAAGCTACTTTTGATTGATTCAAATTTATATTGTACATTGAGATCTTCCTTAAAATTAGCTCAACTACATGAAATATTATTCATTCGAATATTAAGATGGTGCAATCAAAGCTAAAAATATCTCTTCCTTCGTGTGAGATTTTTGATTAAAAAATTGCGGTTGTCACGAAGATAATGGCATTTCATGCCCCGAATGGAATAAATAAAGTAAGATAATACCTAGGTCGTATTTCAAGAGACTTGAGCATATGCGTATGCATAATAGTTCCTGGTTCTTGATCCTAATTTGCCGCGGGACAAATTTCGCGGTTCGGGTTATTGGATTCGGTCTTGATAATTCTCTCCTAAATCATGAGCCGGTGCAGAAGGAGGTCGGTCGGTCGGATCGGAGAAGGGGCGTCTCTAATTTCGCGTCGGTCTCAACGGGGTCGTGGATTATGCAAGGGTGAGCAAAGGGTTGATCCTCGCGGGAGGTGTGCGTCGACGCGACACTACTTAGCCCCTTGGCTTAATAGAATACAACCCACCTTCCGGTAAATGCTTTTCACGAGGTCACAGTGCTTTCCAAACGAGCGTCTTTACAGCCCTTGCCCCCCATAAACATCAAAGTCATAAAACTCTTTATTCAAATTTAGATCTTTCCCGCGCTTTTTAGGATCTTCATTTTTCATTAGCGATTCCCCTTGAAAAATACCGTAAGCCGGGACTAAGCGTACCAGTCATAATTACATTTTCATAATTTTATTTCTATTTTTCTGAATAAAAATTTGAAAGATTTTCCATTTTATTCTGTAAAATAAGTGTCAAGTTTTCTTTTGTGGTCTGTTTGGTATTTAGATAGAGTTACCGTTTTCTGTATTCAAATATTTAGTTGCATTTTTTATATTAATGGCACCAGGGTGTCTATTTGCGTGGCAACTCTAAAAATCTGGATTTCTGCAATTCTTTACCTAAAAATTTAAATGTTTTGTTATTGATTGAAATGTTATCTTTTTTAGTTGGAAATTCATGTGTTTTGTTGAAAATTTGTTCTTTTTGCTAAAAAATTAATCTTCTTGGTTGAAAATTTATTTTATTTTTTTGCTCGAAAATTCAACAGTTTGCAATTTTTTCTTTCTCTTAATTGGAAAATCTTTTTTAGTTGAAAACTCAACTCTTTGTGAAAATTCGTGATTTTTGGTTCGATGCAATTATTTTTTGTTTCAAATTAAAATCTTTTTTGGTTGAAATATCAAGTATAACATTTTTTTTTTTTTTGAAAATTCATCTTCATTGCTGAAAATTTTACCGCTTGATTAAAAATTAAACGCTTTTGGTAGAAATTAATTTTTTTGGTTGTAGATTTATCATTATACTTGAAAATTCTTTTCATTGGTTGCAAATTTAACTATTTTTTAAAAAACTCGTTCTTTTCTTGGTTTAATATTAATTTTTTATATGAAAATTGAAGTATTCTGTTGAAAATTCGTTTTTATTTGGTTGAGAATCAATGTTTATTTTTAACTGAAAATTCAATTATTTCCTTCAAAATTCGTTTTTATTTGGTTGAGAATCAATTTTTATTTTTAACTGAAAATTCAATTATTTCCTTCAAAATTCGTTTTTTTATTGATAGTAACGTATTGTAAAATTAAAATTCAACTATTGGGTTGAAAACTCATGTATTTTGTTGAAAATTGTTTTTTTGTGGCTAAAAATTAATTTTTTTTATTGTAAATTTATCACTTTAATTGAAAATTCATCTCTCCGGTTGAAAATGATCTATTTTGTTACAAATTAGTTTCTTTTTGTTGACAATTTTTTTTTTTTATGAAAATTTTACTATTTTCTTGAAAAGTCTGGTTTTTAGATAATTTTTCCAACGGAAAATTCAACTATACCACTTTTGGTTGAGAATTTATCTTTTTTAGTTGAAACTTTAACTATTGGGTTGAAAATTTAACTTTTGGGTTGAAAATTTGTCTTCTTGATTAAAAAATTGACCTTTTTCTTTGGAAATCTAAGATTGTGGTATAAATTGAACATCTTGTTCGCTTGAAATATCAGGCATCAAATTTTTGTTTGGAAATTAATTTTTCGTTCAAAAATTTATAATTTCAATTGAAAATTCATCTCGTTGATTGAAAATTTAAACATTCTGTTGAAAATTCTTTTTTTTTAGTTCAATATCAAATTTGTTAACTGAAAATTGAAGTATTTTGTTTCTTGATGTTTTTTTTTTGACAAGGGGGTGAGAGAGGGGAAATTTTGTGTTCATTTTTTTAAAGCAATTTCTGAAGTATTTTTTTGAAAACTCATTTTTTTTAATAAGCTTTTGGGATTGAAGATTTATCATTTCAATTAAAAATTCATCTGTATGTATAAAACTTCAATTATTTTGTTGAAAATTCCTTCTTTAGTTAAAAATTAATTCTTGTAACTGAAAATTCAACTATTCTTTGGAAGATAATTTTTCAAAAACCGAAAATTCAACCATTCCACTTTTGGTTTTAAATTGAAGCTGATGAAGGCTGAGAATTTTTGGTGCGGAAGGTTACTTTTATTTTAAATTGAACATTTTTTTTTATCAATCTTCAAATTTTCTTTTTAAGTCCTTTTTAAGTCCTTTCTAAATTGTCGCAGAACCTAATAACATTTTACAATCAAATTTTTTAAGGTTTAATTCGGCAGTGATTTCTCTCCGATTTTTTTTTCAACTGAAAATTCCAATTTTAAGGAAGTTTTTTTTTCTCTCCTATAAAATTGTGAAAATGTGGGTTAGGCCCTTATAGAATTCTACCTTTCAAATAGAAAATCAGTTTTTATTGTAATAGCTCAGATCATTCAAAGTATGTATTGATAATTGTGACAGTGGACAAATCTACATTTTAAAAACTCAAAAATTTTGATTACTCATCCTCTCAAATTAACAGAATCTTAGTCAAAAATAAAAATATTAAAATTTTTGTGATTTGAAATTGATCGAAATTGTCTCAACAGTCCCTTACTGTTAGTATTTGAGGAGAATTGCACCATTTTTAATTTTTAGTGTGTCATTTTACAACAATGCTAATGAAATTCAAATGGTTTTATTTGATTAAAAAATCTCTGAAAAAAATCAATTTTTTAGGTTTCTTAAATTTTGAAAAAAATTTTAAGTATCATTTAATAAAGTAATGTAATTTTAAATATTTTATATCTTCCACATTGCTTTGCATCTCTTTCAATTTCGCAACATTCATTATTTCTCGCGACAAAAGTTTTTCATGTACTCAAGTGTCATTCAAGATAAACCGAAACGACATTCATTGTTGATTTCATTTTTTATCTATATCAGGTCAAGAGTCCTCGAAACGAGATTCTTTACTTTGTAGAATGACATCTGCCGTCTTAACAAGCAAAAAGTCTCCTTCTTTTCATTTTAAACTAAAGCGATAAATTATCGTCGTCAGGCTTCAAAGATCAATTAATCTGAAATTTGTTTCTCTCTTCATCTCTCTCTTCAAGCATTAAAAATCTTATGTTCCAGAGTCCAGATCAGATAGCAGATTCTAAATTGCAAAATCGCTTCCTGGATAGGCGAAATATTTCTAATTACCCGCCTATCCGGACATGACATAAAAACACCAAAAGTAATTGACAACGATAAAAAATATGCATTTTTCAAACATTGCTATAAAAGGGTAAATAATCGTGTATTGTGAAAAATTGATCGTGTGCGAACGTTCGGAGAAACGATAATGTCAAGATGTCACGAGAAGGGGTTATCTTGAAGACAACCGGCCTATGACATCGATCAGTCTGTGTCACTCCTATGAACTCGATATCGCATAACATTAATTATTATTGCCACTTCGACACTTTTCGAACAGAAGCTGAAAACGTTATTTACGTCCCAGATAACTAGTCTGTGATAAATAATCCAATCGTCCACTTGTGCTGTCACTTGCATTCTGCGTTGTAATGAAATTGCGACTTGATTTCAGGTTTTCAGGGTTCACATTCTGTCCCCTATTCCCCTACATTTCCCCTTTTTTTTAAATTCTCTTTTTCCCTTTAACTATAGATATTCGGAAATGAAATTATTCGGTTTAGACCTGCAAAGCCCTGATCATGGCTACTGTTGTGGTCCTGGTCGGGGCCGCATCGACCTACCCTCTGTAAATCAGAGCTAGTTTAAAAATTAGAATTAAGTAAATCTTAAATTACGACTTAATTAGTGAATATTCAAGTAATTTTCAGTTCAGTGACTAATCTAAAGTTAATTAGTTAAATTTAACTCCTTGTATGCAGAGAATATAAGAAACGAGAAAAAACTAGAAAAAAGCTCAAGTTCATTTGAACAAAATGTCTGAACATGTAAGTTTACTGACGCATTAAATTAGTTAATCAGTATACAATGATCAAGTTAGTATTGATTATTGAAGGTATTTTTTAAATCTGTTCAGAGTTTATATTTATTTAGATTTGAATTTGCCGCGCTAATACCGAATGTATTCGATTAGTCTTCCGTTCGATTACTTGGCAACGGACGGAAGGAAGACAACTTCGTAAACGTGACGAACAGTAAACAGAACCGGTAATGTCATGTGGATGAATTGCTTTAAATAATTCTCAATTCACCTCATTGATCATGTACATAAAGTTTTGTGACCGGGGTGAGGTTTTCCTATCAAACTAGAATTATCCAGCTCTCTAAGATTTCCGACAGTGAACTTGGAGAAAGCGTCGACATTTTGAAGATCATTTATTGTCGTCTTTGCGTAAAACTGTTAAATAGATTGAGAATTGGGATCGAGAATTGGGACTAATTGCACAGGAAGATCCCACTCCTTTTTTTAGAATGCCACAACAATACGTATAGACATAATGCTGTAACTTTTTGGCATTATAACCTCACTTTTTTATTTTTTGCTCCACATGCCAAAAAACTTTCCAATCGAATGGTCGAATTTTCAAGCAAAAAAGATTAAAGTTGAATCAAATATTAGAATTTTCAAAAAGAAAAACAATTTTTTCAGAAAGCAGTTGATTTTTTATCAAAAAAGTTCATTTACAACCAAAAAAGCTAATTTTTGTACCATGAAAGCTGAATTTTCCACAAAAAAGTAAAATTTTGAAGCTAAAAGTCTAATATTGTAGAAAACAGAGACTTTAAAATAAATGAATAAATGTTCAACAAAAAAGATAATTTTCAATGAAAAATATAAATTTTCAACAAGCTAGTTGAATTATCTACCAAAAAGTTGAACTTTCAACAAACAAGATTAATTTTCTACCCACAAAGACGACTTTTCAACAAAATACTTAGATTTTCTACCAAATAGTCGGATTTTCATTTCATAAAATATTCATGATAAAGTTTCAACTGAAAATGGAATAGTTGAATTTTTAGATAAAAAATATGATAAAAAATTAACTTTGAGGTAAAATCAAATTTTTAACAAAATTCTTAAATTTTTAACCAAAGAAGATAGATTTTGGACCAAGAAGAATAAATTCTTATTAAAAAAGATGGACTTCCAAAAAAATACATGAATCTAACGACAAGTTTCAGAATATTTTTCAAAATATTTATATAAAGTTCATTCCTCAATACGCTACAAGAATAGTTGATGTGACAGATTACAAAGACTTTCAAACTCTCTGTAAAATTAACGATAATAGTTTTCTAATATTTAAATAATAAAGTTTGATATTCTCATTGATTGTTTACTTTTTCATTAAATAAATTATATTTCAATAATATTTTTGTAAATAAAAATTAGAAGGGGCCTGCTCAGGGCCATATCGGGCCTTCCTTATGGATACCCCAGTCAGGCCCTCATCAGATTAGGCGTTTCATTTCGAGTCCGGCCCTAGCTAGGATACGCGATTAGGGTCAGATTTTGCCAGATCTGGCCCCGATCAGGGCCATTGAAATTTTTAATATGCTCCTGCTTGGGGGCCTTTGTTAGAGTCCCTATGATGAGAACCCCCGCCACCTATCTTACGTAATTTTTGACTACTCAATTTTTTTCATAAGTTTATTCAGGGGTTATCCCAAAATTAGGTAAGAAGATTTAGAATGAGGGTATTCGGTAAAGTCTTAATGTTTCTTATGAATTAACAAAGTAGTTCAACTTTTAACCGAATATAGTTGATATTCGAATGGAGGAAATATTATCATTAAAAATTTTTTTAAAAGTCGAATTGAACCAAGAAAGACGAATTTTTACCAAAATAGTTGAATCCTCGGCCAAAACAGATTCATTTTCAACCAAACAATTGGATTTTCCGCCACAAAAGAAGAAATTTCTAACAAAATAAATGGATTTTCAAATCAAAGAAAAACGAATTTTCAACAAGACTGTAAAATATACATGTTTAACCAAAAATTTACGGGTTAAATTTTCATTACAAAAAATCAATTTTTAAGAAAAACATGAGTTTTATACAAAACAGTTGAATTTTCAATCCAAAAATATGAATTTTTGTCAAAACAGTTAATTTTCAACTAATTAGTTAAATTTTCAACCTAATTGTTATATTTTCAGTTAAAAAATTAATTTTTACAAACAAAAATTTAAGTTTCACCAAAGCAGTTGAATTTTCAACCTGCAGAGATGAATTCTCCACATAAAATATAATAATTAATATTTCGCTAAAAAAAATATTTTTACTTTAAATCGAAAAAAGGTGATTTTAACCAAAAAGAAAAATTTCCAACATACAAACTTGTATACTAAAATGGAACAGATTTATTTTCGACCAAGCAGTTGCATCTTCAACCAAAAAATTGATTTTCTACAAAAAAATGAAAAAGAATTTTGAATAAAATACATACGTTATCAAACAGGTAAATTTTGAACGTAGAAGATTGATTTTCTACCAAAAAAGATGAATATTCAAATCAAAAAGAAGAATTCTTAACAAAAGTTAAATTTTCAACCAGGAAAGATGTTTTACTCAATGAAGAAACAAAATTTTCATCTGAAATCTTGAATTTTTAAACTGAAAAGATGAGCTTTCTGCAAAACGGTAAGATGCATTTCCAAACAAGAAGATTGATTTTCTGCTAAATAGTGGAATTTTCAACTGGAGAGAAAATCAGTAAACAAAATATATATGAACTTCAACTCAATAGTTAAATTTGCAACTAAGATTTCTACCAAAAACCACGAATTTTCAACAAATTACGTGAATTTTCAACCAAATAATTGAATTCTTACTATAAAAAATTAATTTTTCACAGCAAAAAATTAATTTTTCTACGAAACAGTTGAATTTTTCTACTAAATAGTTGAATTTTTCACTAAATTGTTGAATTTTTCATTTAAAAAAACGAGTTGTTCACTAGACAGTTGAATATTCAACTAAATTGTTAAGTTTGCAGTTGAGAAAGTTAATTTTTAACCAAAAAAAACTGATTTTTAACAAATCATTTGAATTAAAAAAATATATAGAATAGTTCATATTTCAACCAAAAAAGATTAGTTATGAATATAAACATAATATATTCTTCAAAATCAAAAAAATTATTTTGAACGATTCAATTTCAAAATCCTAATTTAAAATTTTTATATTATATAAAAATTAAAATTGTTATAGGATTTTCAAAATTTTCGAAAAATAGCGAAAATCATGTTTTTTAACAGACTGAGCAGTCTCATCAACATTCTCAGTAGATATTACCAATTTTTGTAAATTAAAAAAATGAAATTGTTCTATTAGACCAAAATTCAAAGGAGAATTACAAGACTCATAATGGATTTTGATGCTATTTTTCGATTGAATACAAATTTTATAAGTTCGAGAATTTATACAATTTTGAAAAAATACAAAAACCCAGCTTCTAACAATCCAGCAAGTTTACGGCCAGTTTTTATTTGATGCTGAATATTTTTTCTTCAAATCATTATTCCATATAATATTTAATTAATGTCAATATTTATCAAAATTTTAACAAACTTATTTTCCCTAATTTTTCCTGAATAAATAAACCTAAAGAAGGAATAGTTTAATTTTCAGAAAGGAGATAAATTGTCATCAGGAACAACGGCTTCTTGACAAAATTATTAATATTCCAATCAAAGAGATTAATTTTCAATTGAAAAACGAAGATTCTTTCAACTAAAGTGATGAACCCCAATCCAAAAAATGATATTTGAAAAAAATTCTTGAATTTTCTACAAAGTCATTAATTTTTAACCAAAAGAGATGAATCCTCGACGAAAATGTAATAGTTTATATTTCAACCATTATTAGCGTCTTACCGCAAACATTGCGCAGGGATCTAATGCCAACCGTGTTAATTTTACTCTTATCCTTTTCTTAGTAGGTTTAGGTCTCGCTACCGTTCAGTAGAATGGGTAAAAGTACAGAGACATATGTTGCTAATTTAGCTTTATTTTTTACATTCTCACTTCTGGAATACAAATTTCTTCCATTTTTGTCAAAAAGTGTTTCACTGCTCCACATTCTTCGAAATTCCTCTTATTACTGACTTTGTCCATTAGCGTTTTACCGCAGATATTGAGCAGGAATTGCATGCTAACCGCGTTAATTTTACTCTTATTCTTTACTTGGTAGGTCCAGGTCTCGCTACCGTTCAGCACAGTGGGTGCAAGAACAGAGTTATATATATTGCTATTTTAGCTTTATGCTGAAACCTGAAATTATAGCGACCAAGTTTATGTCCTTCCGAGAATTGTTGCCGCGGTGGTTTCGGGCTGAGAGTTGTGCCCCTCTGTGTCGAGAAGAGGTTGCCCAACCGTACGTAATACCAGCAGCGTAACGACAAAGGCGCAGTGCGCGGGTACTCACGCGCGTACATTGCGTAATATTAGGAAATGTACCACACGCTACTGACTGTTTATGTTTGGATTCCCTTTACTTATAGCCAAGCCAACAGCAAACGTTCCTACCCTCGCTGTGAGCTGAAGTTTCTTTCTGTATTACCATACAGTCCAGAAATTAGTTGAGTGAGCGTAATTTCTATGAATTCATTTTCTCTCTTATTAGGAATGTAACTGGGAATTTGTGCCAGGAAAATTGCTTTTAGAAGGACAGATATTGAAATCGAAATGTTTTCGGAAAATATAAACTGTACGATTCGAATCACTGATTTTTCGACCGGTTTCAATTGAGGGGTGGTGCAGTGCGTATTCATGAGAGGAGTGAGCGTGAGTGCGTACACACTACTCGCGGAAGAACACGTACATGCGAATGGAGTTATGAATGGAGGCAGTGTGCGGTCACGTCAATGCGTGAAGCGTGCGTGAGGTTAGTTACGCACCGCTTGTCGGCCTCAGGGGTGTTCACCGTCGGGTGTAGTAACTTACACCAAAAGAGACAATTTAAGGGTGCTATCACAACAAGGTACTTACTCTCATTCGCAAAATACAATTCCTTTTTCAATTTAGCGTCAAATTTCGAAGAAAATAATAATCATATATGAAATTGCGACTAGCGCTATCAATTTTACACAAACAGGGTGTCTAACCTACTTGGAAAACCTGAAAAACCTTGAATTATTAGGGAATTTTCACATACACTTGGAAAAACCTGGAAATATCAGGGAATTTTTTGTAAGTTATGGATTTTTTTCAAAAACGTGCTTAATTATTTTGAAGTGAAACTTCTTTCGGGACGGGAGTGAATTGAAAAAACGACCGAACGCACGACCGAACGAACGAACGACGGATTCCATATCTCTTTGTCTCTCTCTTACAAGTAAATATATTTTTTATATATAATTATATATATTTGCAATGATTTTTTTATTCGTAAAAGTAGCTTTATATTACGGTATTGAACTATTTTGTTTTTCTTTCCGTTTAAAATTAATTAATTCAACTTGAAATTTAACTGTTTTTTTTTTTGTTGGAAATTGATCGTTTTTATTTTAACATTGAATCATCTGTTTGAAAATTCATGTATATTTTGATAATTCGTTCTTCTTGGTAGAAAATTAATCTTCTTGGTCGAACATTCATCTTTTTGATGGAGAATACCACTGTTTTCTTGCAATTTTTCTCTGACATGACTGAAAAATCTTTCTTAGTTGAAAATTCAACTCATGTTGAAAAGTCGCCTTTTTTGGTTGAATGCAACTTTTTTTTATTAAAAATTTCAATCTTTTCCGGTTGAAACATCAACTACTATATTTTTTGTACAGATTTGATCTTTTATAAAATGAAAATTTGATTACTTGGTTCAAAGTTAAACTCTTCTGTTAAAAATAAATTTTTTGGGTTTAAAATTCATAATTTTAATTAAAAATTCATCTCTCTGGTGGAGAAATATGCTATTTAGTTAAAGATTTTCTTCCTTCAGTTGAAAATTATACTTTTTCATTGAAAATTCAATTCTTCCAGTCACAGATTTATGATTTTAGTTAAAAATTCATGACTTTGTTTGAAAATGTATCTAATTTTTCGCAAATCAGTTATTTTTTATACATTCGGTTGAGCATTAATTTTTTTTAACTATAAATTTTTATATTCAATTTTCAATTGACGAAGTATATTTTTTAGGTGAAAATTCATTCATTTGTTGACAATTCGTCTTTTTTGGTAGAAATTAATGTTATCAATTGAAACTTCGTCTTTTGGGAAAATTCAACTATCTCAGTTCAAGGCTAATAATAATTTCAGTTAAAAATCCATCATTTTATATAAAATTCAACTCTTCTAGTTGAACATTCGTCATTTTACTTAAAAACACATCATTTCGTTTTAAAAATAATTTTTTATTGAAAATTGAACTATTCAATTTTTTATAAGAAATTAATCTTTTTTAGCTGAAAGTTCGATTATTTGTTAAAAATTCGTCTTTTTGGATGAAAATTTCAATATTTTCTTAGAGATTCATATGTTTTATTGAAAAATCGTCTTTACTGGCAGGACAAGAAATTTTCGTGAAGAATTTTAATTTCTCCTTCCGAATAGGAAATTTCTATAAAGAATTATAAGGAGACTTTAGGACGGCTAATTTTCGTAAACAATACTATTTTACGGTCATTTTGTACATTAGGTGCCACCATATTTTACTTATGCATTTTGGTCTGCCAAACTTGAAAACCACATTAAAAAATTTAATAGATTCGTTTTCAAAATATGAATTTTAACAAAGTTTCGATAATATCTTTACGCTGTGAATCATATCTCAAAATAGAAACGAAAATCTGGTAGCAAAAGGTATCAAGGAAAAAATGATCGAATCTACAACGAATCTTAGTGCAATTTTTTCTAATCAATTTGGTAGTTGTGGTGCAATAAACCGAAATATTTAAAAGAAGTAATTGTTTTAGACGAAAATAAACATACCAAATTTTGAAAAACAATCCATAAAAAAAATTTTAATACGATTTTCAAGATTAGCAGGCCAAAATGCACTGGAAAAACATAGCTTCACTAAATGTACAAAATAATTTCTAATTTTTATAGACTAGTGGAAAAAAAATTCCTGTTCAAATTTAGAATTATCATTCTTATGGCCAGAAATTATCTGAAGTTCCAATCAGAAATCATTGAAATCTTTCAAATTGCTTAGAAATCTCTTGAAATCATTAAAAGTCGTTTAAAATCAATTAAATGTTTTGAACTCTTTTAAATTCATTGGGAAAAATTAACAATTGACCGGAAGAACCCCGGGAGCTTCAAATGAACCAAAATTTCTTTTTCACTTTCACTAGCATTGAAAATCTGATAAAAAAATAATTTCCAAGAAAAACAAATAATACATTTATTTGATAGAAATGTAACTTTATTATGCCGTGTATTATCTTTTTTTTTTAATTTTGGTTAATTTTTAGTGTTAGTAATCATGCACTTTTGTTTTTAATGTTTTGTTAAGTGTAGAATACTTTTTTCCTGGGAATTATATTTCAGAAGGAGGCTCCGTATGTCGGACTTTGGTGCTATTGAATTACACAAGAACCGTCGTTGATATTTGAAGGGGTCGGTGTGTGAGGGCCCTTTCACGCTTACATATGCCGGCCTCGTCAACGAGCGTTTGACAAAAACAAGAGACTCGGACATATGGACGGACAGACGGATGGAAGTGCACAGTGGCTCGTTTGTTTCAAAGCAAATTTAACGTTATCGTTACGCGCGACCGGATCGTGCTACGCTTGGAGAGAAAACACAGGGTAAATACGTTATCGATGTCAGCGATAAGGTTGGAAGATTCAAAGAAGACCCAATTCCTCTTCTTATATAGCCCACATTATTAAAATTATTATTTTAACAATTGGTCAAAATTATACTACAAAATGTGTTTTACTTATTGTTAGCATTCCTAAAATAGTCAAATATTCCATTCAGTTGACTCCATTCACTCCATCCACTCCATTCACTCCAGCCACTTCATTCACTTCCCCTTCCTTCCCCTACCTTCCACCCATATTCCGCTCACTTCCCCTCCTCATCCACGTTCTCATCATTTATCATCTTCTTTCCCTCTACTCTCGCTTCCATTTCCCGACTCTCTACTTTACTTTTTCTACCTCTCCACATTTTTAAGCCCCTCACTTTCCCTCTCCTCCCTTCAATTTCCATACCTCTTTCCAACCCCTTTTCCTTCTCTTCTACTCTCCCCTTGATCTATTAATATGATAAAAATTCCCCTAAATTTCTTCTCTTCGACTCCTCCACTTGCACCCTCCCTTATAATTCTCCATCTTATCTTCTTTCCCCCTCCCTCACTCCTTACCTTCTTCTCACTCTTCGTACACCTTCCTTCCTTACCTCACCTTTTCTCACTCCTCCGCTGTCCCGTCCTCTAATTTCTTGCCCCGCCACAATTACGCTCCTCTAACTAACCCTACTTTCCCTTTCTACCTTCTATTTCATCACTTCACCTCTCTCTTAATTCTCCTGCAATAACTACACACCCCTTTATTTTCCCATCTTTCCTAACCACCTCTTATCACCCTCACCTCATTTGCGTCTTATCATCTTTCACATCCATAAACCTTATCACCCCTCACCTTCCCTACTCTTTATCTCCCCTCACCTCCTTCACCCCTTATCCTCTTTCATATCCCATAAACCTTATCACCCCTCCCCTTCCTTAATCTTTATCTTGCCTCACCTTCCGTACCCCTTATTTCCCCCCACCTCTTGTACCCCTTATTGCCCCAAACCACCCGTACCCTTCACTTCCTTCACTCCCCTCCTCCACCCCTCACTATCTCTATGCTACTTCCCCTACCCATTCATTGCACCCCCACACTTACTATCCCACCCTTTCCACCCCTCTCCTTCCCGTCCCGCCTTTTGCAGCCTTACCCTCCCAAACTTCTCCATGCTTCACTTCCCCTCTCCGAAAAAGTGTTTCCTTTTTTCCATTATCTAGAGATTGAAGATCGGGATTTTGTGATTTTTTAATTTTTCGGGTGTTGTGAATTCTAACAGAAAGTTTGTAATGGAGATTTCATGTATTTTTTGAGCGGTTTTGATGAAAAATATAACATTAAACACGTATTAAACACGTAGAAAAAAGTAAGAGGAAGCAGTAGGGTTTCAGTAGGGTATACCTAGATATAGTCAGACGGTTTCTCAATGCTTTTAAATCAAACAGGAAAACAATTTTTTTATCTGCAATGATCAGGTACTGGTTTTGAATGAAAATTTTAACTTAATTTCGCAACTAAATTATCTTTGCAATGTCATAAAGATTTACAAGTTTGTACATAAATTACCTTGAGAATGAGGTTATTGTACATGATGCGCAGTTTTTGGTAGATAAATTTATCAAACAAATTTTTTGTAGGTCCAAAGAAAATTTTCAAACTAAAAAAAATTTACAATACAAAAAACTTCGCCAAGTAAAAATTTATCAGCCTAATCAACATAGTTTGTCAAATAAAAATTTGCCGGATAATTTTGAAAAAAATATTACTTTTAATGTTTATTCAATACAAAAATTGTAGAAACTACAAGAATGTATTAAAAAGGAAAAAATTATGAGAACTTGGCGACATTTTCTCTTTTTCTAAATAATCTAGCTCAGTCTTCATAATTTTTTCCCTTCCAATACATTCTTAAAGTTTGTTCAATTTTTATAGTTTAATATCCTAGAGGTTCTTTTTGCATCCCTCTTAATAGACTTGAAAGGATTTTTGGCTCTCGCTAATTGAAATTGAGTTACTAAGATTTTTTACTTCTTTTTTTGGAGGAAGTGTCTACGCGTACCAAAAAAATCCAGCTATAAGTACCGAAATTGCACTACAAACAGCCCCTTTTCCAGCTCCCCTTATTTGTACCAAAAAATTTTAGCTAATTGTACTGAAATTTCAGTACACGTAGCCACGACCTTTTTTAAATTTGTTTTTCTCTTATCTAGAAAAACATATCTGAGATCAAATTGTCTTAATACTTTTTTCCTAACATTAATATTTCTTAGGAAAAACGACCAAAATTAATGTTCAGATTTTTATTTTAAAAATACATGAGGCTCCGAAAAAATATTAATTAATTTTAAAGGCTATATCTTGAATTAGGAGAACAAATGATTTGCCACATATTCTGAAGGTCAAGAGGAATGTGGGCTACACCCGCATCCCTCAATGACGCCGAATTCTTTTTCCAGGGGCCCCAAAAAAATTAAGTGTTCGGAATTTTTGGGTGATTATAAATCAATCTATTACAGCATCTATCCAAATCATCTATCCAACCATCTATCCAATCTAGCCAAATAGGAAAAGAAACAATCAAAAAAATTTTAATTTATTTCTAAAATTGCTAATATTGAATGCATTCTATTTACACAAATTTGAATAAAAAGAATTCTCTCTAAAAAAATAAGGTGAAATTATTTAGACTCAATTAAAAGAATTCTAAAAATATTCATAAGCAAACCCTGCATAGATTGGAACGAATCATCAGTTTAGTGTCTCCATTTAAACAAATGTTAATTTGAGATCAAACATCAAACAGAAATCTAATTATCATGCATAATATTATGCAAAATGAGCATGGAAAAGATTCACAATTAAAGAAAAAGACTTCCAAACTACCTCAATTTACGGCTCATTAGAGACAAAAATGAAAAATGAATAAAAATGGAGAAAAAGGGAAACAGTCAACGAGAACCAACCCCTCACTTTTTCCTTTCTCTGTCCTTTTTATACTGCTTCAAAACAGAAATCTAGGAACACCTCACTCCTAAATATTTTAGGACACTAGTATCGGTAGTTTTTAAATTTTTTGTAACAAAAAATCCAAGAATGCACTTTGACTGATACACAGGGGGGTTTTTGGACCGCAAAACCTACCTTACCGACTTCGATAACATTCTTCAGCTAAAGTAGTTTGTATTCGTGCTAAATGATAATTACGTTCTCGAAGTGTCCCGATGACGTCACAATTGCACAATACCATTTTATGACATCATCGGAACCCTTTAAGAACATTCATGAAACTTAGCACGGAGACGAACCACTACAGCTTCAGAATGTTCTCGAAGTCGATAAGGTAGGTTTCATAGCTTTTGATGAGATATAGAACTTTGATGCACAACATTTTTATTTCAGATAATTATATCTCAAGGTTTTTCCAACAAACTATTTTTTTTAAAAACTTGTTATTTACCTAATTTCTGTTAACCTTCGCCAACAATCCTTTTACAACATTCAATTGGGGTTCAAAAGAAGCTCCTAGGCCGAATATCGAATCAATACTCTTGGGTGACCTTTTCGGAAGTGTGCCCGTTTTTTCTTCCTCATAAAGGAAGCTTTATAATAGTAACATTTACCAAAAATTTTTAATTCATTTAATTAAACCTTACTCAATTTGAAAATGTCTGATATTTTTAATTAATTTAATAATTAATTTTTAATTCTAAGCCATTTTATTGAAGAGTAAGGAAGCTATGGTAATGCATAATATTTCAAAATACATTTTTTTATTGTGAACATCTTCTTCAACATAATTCAAAGTTGATGCAAGAATATAAAAGATTTCTTGGTTCGAGACGGATCGATTGACCTATAATATTGACACATTTTATTAATGAGTAGAGAAGTTATGGTAATTTATATATTTTTAAAATCAATTTTCAGAGTAAAAATTTTCTCATTCTCATAATTTAAAGTTGATGCGAGAATAGGAAAGTTCTATTGATTCAAGACAAATCGATTGACCTATAACATTGATACATTTTATTGAAGAGTAGGGAAGTTATGGTAATTCATATATTTTGAAAATCGATTTTTTATGGTAAAACTTTTCTTATTAGCATAATTCAGAGTTGATGCAAGAATATAAATGATTCCTTGGTTCGAGGCGAATCGATTGACCTATAATATAAATACCTTTCATTTAAGAGTAGGGAGGTAATGGTAATTTATATATATTTAAAATCGATTTTTATGGTGAACATTTTCTCATTCTCATAATTTAAAGTTGTTGCAAAAATAGAAAAGTTGTGTTTCTTCAAGAGGAATCGATTGACCTATCATATCAGGACATTTTATTAAAGAGTAGGGAAGTTATGGTAATTTATATATTATGAAAATCGGTTTTGTATAGTAAAACTTTTTTCATTAGCATAATTCAATGTTGATGTAAGAACAGAAAAGATGTGTTGATTCGAATCGGATTGTTTGACCTATAATATTAATCAATTTTATTGAAGATAAAGGAAGCTATACTAATACATGTATGTATGTATTATGAATACCATTAAGCCATTTCCCTTTCGGGGTAGGCGTGAAAATACGGTTTTTTATAGTGAAACTTTTTTCTTCAACATAATTCAAAGTCGATGCAACAATATAAAAGATTCATTGGTTCGAGGCAAATCGATTGACCCAAATATTGATACATTCCATTAAAGAGTAGGAAAGTACAGGTAATTGATATATTTTGAAAATCGGGATTTTTATAGTAAAAGTTTTTTCATTAACATAATTCCAAGTCGATGCAAGGACAGAAAAGATGTATTGATTTGATGCGACTCGATTGACCTGAATATTAATACATTTTATTGAAGAGTAAGGAAGATATGGTAATGCATAATATTTGAAAACGAGGTTTTTTATGGTAAAACTTTTTTTATCAGCATAATTCAAGGATGATGCAAGGATAAAAACGATTCCTTGGTTCGAGGCGAATCGACTGACCTATGATATTAATACCTTTTATTGTAGAGTAGGGAAGTTATGGTAGTTTATATTTTGAAAAAAGGTTTCTTATAGTAACAACTTTTTTCATTAGCATAATTCAAGGTTGATGCAAGAACATAAAAGATTCCTTGGTTCAAGACGAATCGATCTAACTATAATGTTAATACATTTTATTCAAGAATGGGTAAGTTATGGTAATTTATATATTTTGGAAATCGGTTTTTTATAGTAAGACTTTTTTCACTCACATAATTCCAAGCTGATGCAAGAACAGAGAAGATGTGTGGATTCTAGATGGATCGATTGACCTATAATGTTAATACATTTTACCGAAGAGTAAGGAAGCTATGGTATTGCATAATATTTGAAAACACGGGTTTTTTTTAGTAAAACTTTTTTCACCAGCATAATTCAAGGTTGATGCAAGGATATAGAAGATTTTTCGGTTTGAGACGAATCGATTGACCTATAATATAAATACCTTTTATTGAAGAGTGGGGAAGTTATGGTAGTTAAAATATACATATTTTTTAAATCGATTTTCATAGTTAAAATTTTCTCATGCTCATAATTTAAAGTTGATGCGAGAATAGAAAAGTTCCGTTATTTCAAGACAAATCGATTGACCTATAACATTGATAGATTTTATTGAATAGTAGGGAAGTTATGGTAATTTATATATTTTGAAAATCGGTTTTTTATAGTAAAACTTTTTTTATCAGCATAATTCAATGTTGATGCAAGAACAGAAAAAATGTGTTGATTCAAGTCGAATTGTTTGACCTATAATATTAATAAATTTCATTGAAGAATAAAGAAGCTATGCTAATGCATAATCTTTAAAAATACGGTTTTTCATAGTGAAACTTTTTTCTTAAACATAATTGAAAGTCGATGCAAGAATATAAAAGATTCCTTGGTTCAAGGCGAATCAATTCACCTTAATATTGATACATTCCATCAAAGAGTAGGGAAGTAATGGTTATTGATATATTTTGACAATCGGGATTTTTATAGCAATAGTTTTTTCATTAACATAATTCCAAGTTGATGGAAGGAAATAAAAGATGTGTTGATTCGAGACGAATCGATTGACCTAAATATTATTCGTTTTATTGAAGAGTAAGGAATCTATGGTATTGCATAGTATTTGAAAATACTTTCTTTTATAGCAGAACTTTTTTCTTCAACATAATTCAAAGTTGATGCAAGAATATAAAAGATTCCTTGGTTTGAAACAAATCGATTCACCTATAATATAAATACATTTTGTCAAAGAGTAGGGAAGTTATGGTAATTTATATATTCATGCTTCCTCTATGAGGAAGCAAATATATTTGCTAACGGGAAGGAAAGTTCCCGTGAAATGAGCACCATATAATTATAAATACAAGCAAAGTGGAAACACACGAAATCAAATTCACCGCTACTTTTAAACATATTTACTACTTTTTTAATAATTTCTTATACACTTGCGAATAAAGTATTGAAGAAAGACGTTATTGAATAATCTTGGAGCTTTTTTCGGAATAAATTTGATAACTGAAGAGAAATTATAGGGTTTGGTATTTGCATACATAGTTTTTGACTGGTATCAATGATGGCGGTCTATGGCAATGAATCACTGCAGGCCTGCGTTGGTTTAAGAGGCGGGCGACCCGCCGCCGGATGCGTGCAATTCGTGGCACGCGAATGCCAAACATGTGCTACCGGCAGATAAGGGAAATTATCGTTAAAAACATTACGGCCTCCATTCACCACCCTCTTTATCCCTCCCTCCCTTTCCTCCTCTTTCTTCGTCGATGAATGCCTTTTAAATGCCTGTGCTTCAGTTTTTTGTGTCCAAGGAGCACGTGGACATTAAGTCTACACAAAGAGGCCGCTTAAGAAGTCGAGGACTCGATATCAGATCTCAAGTTGATGCAAATTAGTATCAGTCTCTTCAGCCTTCCGTAATTCTCAGTAAATCTAGTCTTGTTCACTGAAATCAGTCCCTTCTTGGACTAATTAATTACAGAAGTTGTAATTAGTAATTCTTTTTTAAATGTATTTTTAAACTTTCAAACACAAAGTGGAACAATAAATAATTATAGACAGACGATGTAAGATGCTGAAGAGGCTATTAATTCATTTTTGATGTTAAATATTGAATAGTTGTCGATTACTGATATTTACTAATAATAGTTGGAGAACGAGAAAAAATTTGCCCAAGTCCGGATTTGAACCAGAAACGACACTATACATGAGTGGAGCGTTAACCAATTACGCTACCGAAAGATGAAGAAAGGAGAAACGAGAATGGATCTGCTGAGGTCGCGGTGGCGTAACTGGATAAGGCTCCACTCATCGATAGTGGCGTGCCTGGTTCAAATCCGAGGTTCGGCTGATTTTTTCTAGTTTCTAAAAATGTACCACCAGTAATCGACACTATTTTATATTTAACATTTGAAATTAAATAATTTTTACACCTCTTCCTTTCTTTCGTCACTGATCACCACACAAGGCCTCAACCCCCCAGGGTGACGTCACGAATACGAACACCCCCACCCTTTAAAATCAAAGACTTCACAAACCAAAATTTTCTCAAAATAAATTAAATAGGATGATTTTTCGCGAAAATAGAGAAATAAATTCTTGCAAATAGAATTGATGTATACGTACCATATTGAATTCAATATTGGAAACTTGAGATTTCAAGTCGAAGGATAATGCATTTTTAACAAAAAAGTTCAGTTTTCAATCGCAAAAAAATTAATTTTATGACAAGCGGATGCATTAACAACCAAATAGTTGAATTTTCAAGCAAAAGAAGTGAATTTTTAACTGAATTATCGAATTTTCAAAAAAAAAAATATTAATAATAATTAACTTAAACCACAAAAAGTTGCATTTTGTAAATAAATAGTCAAATCTTCAAGCCGAAAAGACAAATTTTTCAGAAGACAGTTCAATTTTCAACAAAGAAAGATAAATTTTCAACACTGAACTTTTCTAGCGAAAAAGATGAATTTTCAATTCAAAAATTATTATTTTTTAATTCTACAAGACTAATTTTCAAAAAGGCAGTTTCATTTTCAAACAAATAGATGTCTTTATTACAAAATAGTTTAACTTTCTACGAAATAATTAATTTTTCTACCAAATAGTTGAATGTTCAAACCAAATGGATTCATTTTCTTCCCAAAAATATGAATGATGAAAAACATGTTGAATTTTCAAAAAGTGTTTTCATGTTTCAGGAATTCAATAAATTTTCAATAAAATAGTTGCATTTTCCACTAGAATAATAAATTTGCAACAAAGAAAAAAATAATTTTGAATAATGAAGTTCAACCTTCCAAAAGCAGTTAAATTTATAATAAAAATGTTTCATTTACAACAAAAGATATAAAAGTTCATGTTTCAACAACAACAAAAATTAAATTTCAAATCAATAACGAATTCTGGAAGGAAATAATTAAATTTATAACCAAAGAGATGGATCTTCAACTAATAGAATTAATTTTTAAGAAATTAGTTCAACTTTCTACCGAACAGTAAAATTTTCAATCAAGAAGATTGATTTTCTACGAAGAAAGATGAATTCAAAACAAAATAAATCAATTTTCATCAAAATTGTTGAATTTTTAAGTAAAAACGATAAATTTTCAGCGAATAAGAGAATATTCTAATTTTCATCAGAAGAAAATTATTTTTTAGACAAAAAGGAACGAATTTTCAATCAAAAATGTGGGTGTTCAACTAATAAAATTAACTTTAAACAAAGTAGTTCAAATTTTATCCAAACAGTTAAATTTTCAATCAAGAAGATTAATTTTTTATAAAGAAAACGAATTCAAAATAAAATGAATCCTTCAATGGAATGAATCTTCAACAAACCTTCAAGCAATTAGTTCAAACAAAAAAGATGAATTTTCAATGAAAAATTTATTAGTTGAATTTTTATCTCAGAACGTTAAATTCTCATCCAAAAATGAAAGACTCCAATTTTTATTTTGAAAAAATTAACTTTCAACCAAAAAAGAAACAAATTTCCAACCAAAAGAAGACTGGTCAAATTTTCAGTTAATAAAATTAATTTTCAACTCAAAAAACAATTTTTCGCCATTCTTCATTTCATTTCTAATTTTTCGTTTATTTAAATTCAATGTTTGGCTGAAAAAGAATTTATATGAATATTAAAAATTTAATTTTTCCATTTTTTGTTTAATTTTTGTTTGTTGAAAACTTGGCTTTATTGGTAGAAATCTAATCTTTTTGATTGATTCCTCTTTTGATTAAAACGGCAACTCTTTCGTTGAGAATCAACTTTTTTCTTGAAAATTAATCATTTTGGTTGAAAATTGAACTATTTTGTCAAAAATTATTTTTTTTCGTGAAAACTTCTCTTTTTTGTTTGATAATTTAACTATTTATTTACAAATTCATATATTGTGTTGAAAAAGGTCTTTTTGTGGTAAAAAATTAATCTTCATGGTTGAGAATTCGTCGTTTTGTTTGAGAATTTTATTGCGTGGATTAAAAATTCAACTATTTGGTTAAAAGATCAACGATTAGGTCGAAAATTTAATTATTTTGTTGAGATTCATTTTTTCCCTATGAAATGTCAATTTTTCGTTTGTTCGGAATCTTAACTGTTTTGTTGAAAATTAACTTTTTTTCTGAAAATTCATCTTTTTGGTTGACAATGAAACTATTTCCTTGGACATTTTTTTTGCAAATTCATCTATTTCATTTGAAAATTCAACTATTTTTGTTTAAATTCATGTATTTTGTTCAAAGGCATTCAACTATTTAGTTGAAACTCAACCATAATGTTGAAAGTTTAATTATTTTATTGGAAGTTTCACTCTTCGGTTGAAGATTTAATTATTTTGTTGAGAAAACTTAACTGTTTTGTTGGATATTGGTCTATTTGGGCAGAAAATTTGTCCTTCTGGATTGAAAATTAATTTTTTTTCCGTTAAAAATTGAACTGGCTTGTGAAAAAAATGTATTATATGGTTGAAAATTCAACTGTTTTTGGTTGAGGTTGAATCTTTTTGTTTGAAAATTTGATCATTTCGTTAAAAAATTCAGCTTTATAAGAGGAAAATTTAACAACTTGGGTAAAAATTTAGTTCTTCTGTTGGAAATTAAACTATTTTGTAGGGAAGAACTCATTTTTTTGTGGGTAGGAAATTTAACTCTTTTATTGAAAATTTGTGCTTTTGGATTGAAAATTTATCTTGTATTGTGAAAAAAGTATATTTTTCATGGAAATTAATAAATTAATTTTTGAATGAATTTTTTTTTAGATTGTAGTATTTTTGATAAGATTTCATATTTTTTACTAGCAGAACTGGGTACGAAAACGAGCGGAAATTTCGTATCAGCTTTCACTAGAGTTAAGAACTTAGCTGCTAAATTAGCTTAAAATTCGATAACTCAGTCAAATTTTAACCAATTCTGAAAAAAGCTCATTTTTCATTTCCACTAGATCTACAATTCCTACCATGTTCCGTGAAAAGCATTTTTTCACTGTAAAAAAGGTACCTCGAAAAGGTTTTTTTTATCCTGGATAATCTGGAGAATCCCTGGATTTTTTTTAAATAAACGCTAGACACTCAATAAATTTTCTAATAAGTGAACTAATAATTTTTGCATCAGTAAGAACTTTCAAAAAGTTTTCAAAATAAAGTGCCTTGAAATGTATTAAAAATCCGTAAAGCTTCCTAATGGATCAAAATGCAGTGCTTAACTTCAAAGTGAGCGGGAATCTTGGCGTAATCTCTAGTAATCCTGAATACTTTCGGGAAGGGGGAATTACTTCCCTTCTTCCCAAGTTCTTCCGATAATCGAAGGAGACTCGTCCAGGCTGCAAAAACGGACGGGTTCCATAATTGATTTTGTTCTCCGGAAGTTGGCATGCACTCCGACGTCGTACGTGCAAGACGGGGAGGGATCGCGGTAACGTGAAAGTTACTGGAGAGCAAGAGAGCTTCGAGAAAGGGCCTCGAGCCCGTTAAAAGTTCTCCACGATTTCTTCCCAGTCTGGAAAATCACCGGAAGTTTCAAGCGATTGGCGAGGCTTTTGCAGTTTTCTTCTTTCCTACCCCAGGAAAATCAATCGCAAAATTTCTTCAAAGTTTCATCATTGTTTTCCCGATTCTGAATAGAATCAATTTTATAGTTCAAATATGGTGGCCATAGGTGAGGGAAAACCTGGAAATCAGGGAAAAGTCAGGCAATTTTATTGGTCAAGGATTCTTTAATTCTAACTTCCCCTTTTTCTTGTTTTTCTCTTAAATTTAAGGTAAATTAAAAGAACCTGATTATAAAATCCAACTATTTTTCGCCTAAAGTTAATTTTTCACAATTGAAAAGTCTATTACACTCAACTCTCGATTCTGTGCCGCCCGATCATCGGCCGGCTTCGCGCTTGACTGCTTCGGTCTCCCCCTCTAAGTGTCCCTTGATGACCTATACGCTCGGACAGTCAGTGCCGTCTAGGAAATTGTTTACATCGCGCATCTCTGGACATATACTGTTTCAAGGTCAGAGACTACATATGCGGTCCTGAGTGTTGTCATGAAAAAAATGGATCCGAATCTGAGTCGCCCAAACCTATGGGCGGCCCAGAATCGGGAGTTGAGTATGTCATATTTTTGGTTCAAAACTCATCTCTTTTGGTTAAAAATTCTACTATTTGGTGGAAGATTCAACTATTTTGTTTAAAATTCTCGTTTTTTACTTGAAAAATAATGTTGGTAACTGAAAATCCAACTAATCCATTTTTGGCTGAAAATTGATAGTTTTTGGTTGAAAATTCAACTATTAAATTTTTCACTACGCATCAATCTTTTTTGGTGAAAAATTCAACTACTGGGTTGACAAATGATCTAATTTGTTGAAATTACTTTTGATTGGTTGTAGATTGATCTATTTCATTAAAAATTATTTTTTTCTGGTTGAAAATCCAACTAATTTGTTGAAAGTTCAACAACTTTATTAAACATTCATTTTATTGGCTAAAGACTTAACTATTGGTTTGAAAATTTGCTCTTTTTCCGGTTGGAAATTAATTGTTTTCACTGAAAATTCAAATATTCCATTATTGGTTGATACTTAAACGTCTTTACTTGAAAATTCAACAATGTGGCCAAAAATTTATCTATTTTGTTGTAAATTTTCCTTTTTTGGTGAAAAATCAATCTTTTTGCTCGAAAATTCACCTAATTTGTTGAAAGTTGAACTAATTTGTTAAAAATACCTTTTATGGTTTAAAGACTAAACTATTTTGTTAAAAATTAATTTTTTGTTTAAAAATTCATCCGAATGGTTGTAAATTGAACTTTTGTGTTGAATATTCGTTGTATTGGTGGACGATTTAACTATTTTTTGGAAATTCCTTTTTTTTGGTTGAAAATTGATTTTTTCAACTAAAAATTTAAATATTCCGTTGCTGATTGAAACTCAATAATTTTAACTCAAAAGTTCAACAATATGGTCGAAAATTCATCTATTTAGTTGTAAATTCATTTTTTTTTTTTTTTTTTTGAAAATTAATCTCTTTTTTCGAAAATTCACCTTCTTGGTTGAAAGTTGAACCACTTTGTGGAAAATACATTTTATTGGTTGAAGGTTGATCAACTTCAATTTAAAATTGAACTATTATGTTGAAAATTTGTCGTTTTTGGTTAAATTTCACTATTATTGATGTAAAATTAATTTTTCAAATTAAAATATAAACTTTTATATTTCACGCTAAAAATTAATCTTTTTTGTTGAGAATTTGACTGCCTGTTGAAGGTTGAACTTCTTTGTTGAAAATGCATTTTCCTTGTCAGAGTTTTAAAAAAAGTCCTAAAGTCAAGAAAATTTTAAAAGAGGCACGTTAAATATTTGTCAAGGGTGATAAATTTTCAGGGTTGTTACAGAACCTGAAAAATCTGAAGAAGTCTTGAAATTAAAAAAAAAATCTGGAAAACCTTAAGAAGTCCTGAAATTTTGAAACGAATCCAGGAAATTCTTACAGCCATTCTTTTTTCAATTTTCGGTTATATATAAATCATTTTTCTACAAAGGAAACGTCAAATTTCAATATTTCCGAAAAACTGGAATAACTCTGGAACAAACTGAACATTAAAAAAATATTTTTTTGCTTTTTCTAAAAGTAAGGCTCTATACTATTTTTCGCGCTTTACATAAAATCAAATTTTTTTAAATAAATGATTGTATACTCACGCATAATTTAAAAATTTCAAAACAATAAAGTTTTTTATAAATATTGTTAAAATTTATTGAAATATCTTGAAAAATAATTAAAATACTGTGGAAACGTATCTTTGAAATAAGCACAAGAACTTTAAAACATGTTAATCATTTTCAGAGATTCAACTTTTTTAGTAGAAGATATATTTTTGTTGAGAAAATGCATACTTTAGTACTGAAAATGTGAATGCAATCTTTCATTGTTGAAGGTTCAGCCATTTTTCGGAAAATTTGTTTTTTTTTAGTTTAAAAATTTAACCTGTTTTAGTAAAAGTTTATTCTTTTTTAGATGAAAATTCAATTGTTTCTTCTTTATTTCAAGATTAAATCATTTTGTTGTAAATTTGTTTTTTTCGGTTGAATTGAACTGTTTTTGATAGAAATTAAAAATCTTTTTTGATTGATTGAAATACCTGCTGTTCATTGTTTTAGTTGAAAATTGAATTTTTTTTAAATTTATCTCTTTGTTTACAAATTCAAGCAGTTCGCTGGAAATTTCTCTTTTTTTATGGAAAATTTAACTACTTGGGTTAGAGTTAAAGAACTTTGTTAAACATGTATTTTGTAAGTTCAAAGTTCATCTCTTGGGTTACGTATCAAACTTTTTTGTTGAAAATTCTTTCTTTTTCAATTGTGAATTAATTTTTTTTAAATTAGATAAATTATAAAATAATATAAGATAAGATAAATTTCTTTTTGATTCATCTCTTTTGTTAGAAAAATAAAAAATTAATTATTTCGCTGAAAATTTAAATATTTTTAAAAAATTGTTTTTTTTTTGTTTGACATATCAGCTACCACATTTTTTGTTGAAAATTTAAACTTTTCAGTTCAAAAATTAAACTGTCTCCTAAAAAAATCTTATTTTTGACTTAAAAATTAAACTATTTTTCTGAAAATTTATATCTTTCAATTGAAAATTCAACTACTTAGATTGAAGTTGAACAAAGTTGACATATCGTTTAAGTTCAAAGTTCATCTTTTTGGTTGAATATCAAACTTTTTTAATGGAAGTTCATTTTTTTCTAATTTTAAATCAATTGTTCTACTGGAAATATAACTTTTTTATTTTTTGTTGAGAATTTACCTTTTATTAGTTGAAAATTCGTATTTTTTGGTAGGAAATTAATCTTCTTGGTTCAAAATTCATCTTTTGGGTTTAAAATTGATCTATTTCATTAAAAATGTGGAGAATTCAATTATTTTGGTGCTAATTCGAGTCATCGTTTTAAAATTCAACTATTTTCCTAAATTTTTTTTCGACATATCAACTATTAGATTTTTTTTGAGAATTAAAACTTTTCGGTTTGAAAGTTGAACTGTCTTAAAAAAAAATTCTCATTTTTGGCTTAAAAATTAAACTAGTTTTATGAAAATTTAAGTATTTGGTTGAAAATTCGACTATTTTATCACAAAGTAATCTTTTCTAGTCGAAAATTCAACTTTTTTGTCAAGCGCTTATTTATTTCGACCGAAAATTCATCCGTTTGGTTTGAGTATTTCTCTTGTTTTTTTTCTTTTTTTTTTAATTCGACATTCATCTATAAAAATGAATTATTTGTTTAAAAAAGCAACTGTTTTTGGTTGATGTTTAATCTTATCTTCTTGAAAATTTGACTATTTTTTTTAAAGTTCAACTATTTCGTTGAAAATTTAATTATTTTTCGAAAACTTAACTATATTGTCAAAAAGTCATCTTATTTAGACGAAAATTCAACTGCTTTGTTCAATATTCTTCTATTTGAATCGTCCTTTTGGATTAAGAATTTCATTTTTTCTATTGAAATTTCGATTGCCTTTTAAAAAAGCTCAAGTATTTGGTAAAAACGTAATTGTTTTTGTCTCAATTGTAGCCTTTTTTTGTTTAAAAATTCGAACATTTTGCTGAAAATTCAACTATTTTGTAAAAAATTCAATATTTCATGAAAATTCTACTATATTGTTAAAATTTTTTTTTTGTCGCAAATTGAACTGTTTTGTTGATCATTTGTCTATTTTTTTCAATAATTCATCGTTTTGGTTTGAAAATTCATCTTCTTTAGTAGAAAATTAAACTATCTTTTAAAAAATTCAATTATTCGGTTCAAGATGCAACTGTTCTATGTTGAAGTTGGACCTTTTTTGTTTCAAAATTGGATCAATTAGTTGAAAATTAATCTTTTCAGGTTGAGAATTCAACAATTTTATTAAAAATTCAACTATTTCGTTGAAAATTTAATTTTTGTTTCATTAACTATTTTGTTAAAAATTCCAACATTCAAATGCGACTATGAAATTCTTGCAAATCAAACAAAAATCTGACAATCAAATTTAAACAATACGCTTATTAATTTCTGGGTCATAAGTTTGAAAAAAATTTATTGACGAGTATTTCAGGAATTTAATAATTTATTTATCATTTTTTTAAATAAATTTATTAATTTAATGCTATTTAATGTTTTTAAAATTGGCTGACAATGTTTTGCTACTATTTTTAAAATTCATGCTACTATTTACATTATTTTTAATTTTTAAAATGAGTCCGAGGCCTGTGATATGCTAGTACTATGAAATATAATTTGAAATAATTACGACAATATTGCGATCAAGGTATTTCAAAATATGAATAAAGACCGAATAGGGGGGGGGGGGGGTCGATTATATAACTTTTTCACTTTCATCTACACTTCCACTTTTCCAAAATTCAATTTTTTTTTTAATTCTCGTGACAATTAAAATTCCAGCAAAAGAAAAGACAACCGACGAGAATTTTGAAAAAGTGGAGGAGCAAGTGAGAAAGTCCATAATCGGCTCCCTGAAGATAAATATAAAAAAAATTTAACAGACAAAGGTAATGTTACATTTGCATTTATTATCAAGCATGTATCAGTGCGAGAGTGAAGGTAGTTTAAAAATTGATCATCAACATCCACCCTGTCCAGTACGACGGCCCCCATCCGGGTGCAACCGAGTCAAGCGTTGCTTAACTTCGATGTTTGGACGAGAAGCCTTAAACAATTTCATGCACCAAGCGCACATGTGTCATTAAATTAAATTGTGAATTTAAAAGATTTTGATAAATTCGTATTAATGTCCTCAATTATTTCAAAAAGTAGCTAAACACTAGTCTGGAATAGTTTCAAGAATTTCGAAAACTTTGTAGATATGATTACAAGATTTTGAGATATTTTGCAAAATCAAAAATTTGGCGGCCATCTGTCTAACATGAAATTTATTAATTTTTTAAAATAATTTTCATTGAAATACCCTAAAAAGTCAAATGGAGTTTTCGTAGATGATAAGCGTAGAGAAAATATGGAATGTTTACTTGCCATGGAAAATCTATTGAGTTTACTGTTTTTTCCAATAAGAATGTTAAAAAAAAATCAAATATCAGGATTGATGGTTATGAAAATAACAAATTTAGAAAAAGCATTCGAAATTGGAATACCTACTAAATTCGAAAGGCCTTCGAAAATTAATAGTACTCAATTGAAACTGGAAATTCCAAACCGAGCTTTTAAATTTTAATTATTTCATATACTAACATTACAAGAATTGTTAAAATTATTACGAAGATAACTTTAATTAATTAAATGTTTAAACGTTAATTCGATCAATTCTGAATTTAGTTTTTGGAATTTCAGCATTCAAACTGAAATAATCATAAACTTGCACATTCAGAAATGGGCCAAATTCAAATCGGTGTTTTGAAAATAATGACATTTTTTTTATTGAAGCAGCCAAAATATTTTTATTTTAATCTTTGAGTTGAATATATTTCAAATATTTATACCTGAAACTTTTAAATAGTTGAAATAATTTTAATTTCATTGTATGTCACTGAAAATATGTTTTCTATATTTAACTACAAGATTAAAAAAGTCTTATTTTCTTAATGGAATCACTGGAGATTTCCATCATAATATGGGCTTCTAAGCCTTTATCACGAATATGGTAATTTATTTTGCGTGCCGTAATAAAATTTAATGGAATTAATCATATATGCACACAAGGGGAGAATTATCAAGTGGAATAATTTTTCCCATGTTTAATAGGAAGCTGACGCTCAAAGCAGCTCAAGTTTTTTTCCATACAACAGGTTTCTAAATCTGAATCAGTTGAAAATAACTTATTGAGGAACAAAATTTTATTTTCTGGTTATTCAGTTCTAATTTGAAAAATGTATATTAAAAACTTTTAGGCACATTTTTTCCATGATTTTATGGAAGCCTATGGTGGGGCTCAACCAAGTTTAATTGAAAGGTGCTTGCATATAAGATTTTATGATTGATTATAGTGCTTTCGTATCCCTTGAAAGTTTGTATACGAAATTTAAAACCTTTGTCTGAGCTGTTTTTGAAATATATATTTTTTATTGTTTACATTTATAGTTTTTCACATTTCAAAGTATGATCGAGACCATCGTTTGAAAATTTATTTTGAAACACAGGCTTATCAATACACCTACTATTTTTTTTTTATTAAAGTACTTAGTTGCCAAAAAGGAACTTCCGGATTTATGTTGGAATGAGATTAGTGATATCGTTTTAGTAACCTTACTCAGAAAAAAATGTCTTCAATCAAACAAATTGTTTTCTTGGATGTACATGATAATTTTTCAAATAAAATATACATTGGTTGATTGAATAAAATATTTGATTGACCTGACCAAATTTTTTTGTCAAAACAACAAATTACTTCATCTACAAACAGATTTGTTTAAAACAACCACAACATTTATTTGGGTCAACGAGATATTTGATTGTCAATATAGTAACCATATTTCCGGCTAATAAATAAAGATTTGTTGAAAATTCCTTTCGTAAAGGATTTTTTTTAATCAGAACTATCAGAACTAAATGAATTTGGGTTTTGCTGAACTAATTTATTGTGAAATCGCTTGACATTATTGATAAAAATTATATTTTAGGATCCAGTGAAAATAAATACAATTAGATTTTAATTGCTTTGAAAGTTTCGGCACTTGATGGTGGCCCTTGTAATTCATTCATTCTGAACTTTTTTTTAAATATATCAAAATTTCGGTTAGTGACAAATATGTTATTTTTATG
Organism: Andricus quercusramuli; assembly: GCA_932178445.1. Lineage (NCBI taxonomy): Eukaryota > Metazoa > Arthropoda > Insecta > Hymenoptera > Cynipidae > Andricus > Andricus quercusramuli. Next base: position 556,847 of record CAKNXH010001532.1, on the reverse strand, counting down.
AAAATATATATGCTTAATTATTTTTCATATTCTAATTGGCAAATAATTCTTTGATATAATTTTTAATCTATTTGGTGTTAGTTTCACATCAACTATGCTTACATAGAGATTATAATTTATCAGTTTATATATTAGTCCAAATGTGTCGCCACGAGATATTTTTTTCAAAAACTTAAATTTTTCAAATTTTTCTTGCGAACGATGTTTTGTAGAATATTTTTAAATCAGAAAACTTTCTTTTCATTAGAGGTTTTTGTGGAAGTGGGTTCTTTATGTTTTCAAGAAAATTGATGCCCGTTTGTCAATTTCAAACTTTTTACAAATTTGTCAATGGATTTCACAAAAGAACGATAAGTCGATAATTCTCACCAAAACATGTGAAAAAATTTAAATATTTAAAGTAATTCAAAAGTTACAGTGATTCAAGAGAAGAAGTGGTATTTTTTATACAAATTGAAAAATTAAAAAAAAAAGTATTATATACCTCAAAAAATGTTGGGAACATTCCCTATCCTTTAGCATAAAATATTCCCGAATTTCGTTAGAGAAAATAATTTTTCTAGACAGAAATTTCATCGCTTTTGGTATCAAAAAAGTTAATATAACTAATTTTTCCTGACTTCCTCATAAATTTAAAAAGTTTTCGGAAATGTTTCATAGAAGATAGATAATGTTACTTTTTGGTAATATTCAAACTTTAATTAATTCAAATATCTCCTGCATTCAGATTAATTGTACAGTTTCTTAATTGAGAGCAACATATAAAGGGTGGCATCATAAAACTAGATAAGAAACAAAGCCACCATTTTTCAGGAGAACGAACAAATATTATCCAAAATTCAAATCACAACTTCAAAAAAAGACGAAAGACCACTTCCAAGATCATCTTGGATGGTGATCGTCTTGGCAAGATGACGTGTTGCTGATTGAAGCCCGCAAAAATTTGATTAGAAAAAGTTATGCAGTTTCAAAAAAATTGATGTCTCAGTTGGCAATCTTAAAGTGACGCCTACCACTACTTGAAACATGCTCAGCTGCGGATTGCGGTAAAAATATCAAATCGTCAGTTTCAATATAAAATAAAATCCACTGTTGAAATATTGAGATTCTGAATCTGGGTAAAAGAGAATCGATCTAAAGAAGCTAGCCAATTCAGAGTGAAGTGTTCATGAATTTTGATGGAAAAATAAGTTCTTTGGAAAAAGTCTATCTTAAAATTTATTCCTTTGGATGTCCAACTGGAGTCACCTTCGTAACAAATGCATCACTCCCAACATTTTTGTCTGGGTGTAGGACATTTTTGGAAAAACTCAAAGTTGAATATGACGTCTTGAAGTATCATAATATTGTTAGCAATTAAGGCATTCTGTTGATATAGAGCGCGTGTCAGGGAACAATATCCTGATTTTCCGCCCACGCATTTTGTTGGCAGTTATCATATTAGGTGTGCATAAGTCGTAGGTGGAATGAGTGCGTAAACGCATCGTGCAAAGTGGGATCGTATATCGCTGGTTCCTCGTCAGCGCTTATGCAAAACCTGCCGTGGTCTCCTGGACCTTTTGAATAATGCATGCGGTTTTGCACCGTCACAAACGAAATACGTATGCGGATACGTTTTGGCAGACTGCAGGTGGAACCGCACGGTTATTAGAATGATTTATGCGAGCTGTGGACTGTCGAGTAATATACAATAATACTATACTTGCACAAAGTACAATGAAGAGTGCACGTAACTCAGACCCAGTTTGCTTATACACTATACATAGACTTTGTCCTTTTGAAAAGATTTAAATACAACCTTCCTTCTTACGAAATATCCATCTTATCTCGCGCACCATGTTTTAGAGACAATTACAAATTTTCCAATACAAATCTCACTCTATTTTATAAATTTAGCCAAGGAAAAAGAAAGGAGTAAACAATTACTTGAGAAAATCGGTTTCCTTCAAGGTAGTGGATTGGATGACCGTGTTCCCAATCGAATTGAAGCATTTATACGTTGCTCAGTCCTAGTTTGCTGATACACTTTACATAAAGGACCCTTCAAAAAGATTTAAATACAGCCTATCTTCTCACGAGACATCCATTTCATTCCGTGTATCAAGTTTTAGAGACAATTAGAAATTTTCCAATTTAAATCTGACTCTATTTAGGAAATCCAATCCAGGAAACAGAAGCGATTGAACACTTACTTCAGTGAATCCATTCCTTTCGAGGAAGTGGATTGGATAACCGTTTTTTAATCGAAATGACCCATTCACACATTGCTCAGTCCTGGTTTGCTCACACACTCTACACAGACGTCCCTGCCAAAAGATCTTACGAAACATCTATTTCATCCCGTGCATCAAGTTTTGAAGACAATTACAAATTTCTCAATACAAATCTCTCAATCTATTATATAGATCCAGCCCAGATAAAAGAAAGAATTGAACACCTACTTTAGTAAATCAGTTTCTTTTAAGAAATTGTATTGGATGACCGTCTTTTCAATCGTACTGAAGCGTTTACACGTTGCTTAGGCTTAGTTTGCTTATACACTCTACATAGATGTTGTCCCTTCAAAAAGATTTAAATACAGCCTTTCTTCTTACTAAACATTCATTTCATTCAGTGCACCATGTTTTGGAGGCAATTACGAATGTTTCAATATAAATCTCACTCTATTTTATTAATCTCACTCAGAAAACAGAGATGTTCGAATTTTGGAAAATTGGTTTCTTCTCAGGAAGTGGATCGGATGACCGTCTCTTCAATCACATTGATGCGATTACACGTTGCTTAGTCCTAGGTTGCTTACACACTCTGCATAGACGTTGTCCCTTAGCAACAAGTTTTAGAGACAATTACAAATTTTTCAATACAAATCTTACTCTGTTTTATAAATCCAAACTATAGGGAACAGAAACGATTGAACACTTACTTTAGTAAATCTGTTCTCTATGAGAAAGTGGATTGGATGACCATCTTCTCAATCGAATTGATCCGTTCACACATTGCTCATTCCTAGTTTGCTCACACACTCTACACAGACGTTTTCCCTGCCAAAAAATCTTACGAAACATCTATTTCATCTCGTGCTTCAAGTTTTTAAGACAATTACAAATTTCTCAATACAAATCTTAATCTATTCTATAGATCCAACCCAGAAAACAGGAACGATTGAACACGTACTTCAGTGAATCGATTTCTTTTGAGGAAGTGGATCGGATGACCGTCCTTCCAATCCAATTGACGCGTTCATATTTTCCTCAGTCGTAGTTTTCTTAACCAATCTACATAGACGTTCTTCCTTCAAAAAGATTTAAGTAGAGCCTTTCTTTCTACAAAAAATCTATTTCATCCCGTGCAAGTTTGAGAGATAATGACAAATTTTCCAATGCAAATCTCACTCTATTCTTTAAATTCAACCGAAAAAGAAGAAACGATTGAACAATTACTTCAGCGAATCGGTTTCTTCTGAGAAAGCCGATGGGATGACCGCTTTTCAATCAAATTGACACATTCACACGTTTTTTTAGTCCTAGTTTGCTCACACACTCTGCATTTGTCTCTTCAAAAAGATTAAAATACAACCTTTCTCCTCACTAAACTTCCATTTTATCCCGTGCACCAAGTTTTAGAGACAATTACAAATTCTCTAATACAAATCTTACACGGTGTGCCTCAACTGACTTCAACTCAAAAAGGCTTGCATATGCCGGTTTTTTTCTGAGTATGCTTCTGGGATGCCCCACGAACATTTTGAGCCCACAAATAAAAAAATCGCTTGAGCCCTTTTTGAGATAACTCTTTTTTTGATTTTTTTGAAGAGGTTAATTAACATATTTTAAAGAAAATAAGTTAAACGTGGAATTTCATTGGCTCAAACCATTCAGTTTGGCATCCAAAAAAGGTCTACAGGTGCTGAACATTTTACGAGAACTGAAACCCTTCAATATTTTTGAAAAATGGTGAAAAAAGTGGGGAAAAAACAGTTTTTTGAGAATTGCCTTATTCCAGTTCATCCTGTGTCCAAAAGACCTTAACAAGGATCAAAGTACTGTCAATTTTCTGCCAAATAAAAACAGAAATCGAATGTTCCATCTCCAAAAGTTTGGGAGTTATGGTCTTAAGAAGTCGATTTTCAGCGATTAATTAGAATGAAAAAAAAATATGTATATAGTTTTTGGGAACTAACTTATTCCCTATGCATATCTGGTGGAAATGAGCGAATAATTAATTGAAGAAGACTTGATTTTGAGTAGATCTAAAAAAACATTGTTCTAGCTCTAATAGAACCAAAATTAGGGCCTCTTGAATATGACCCTTTTTTTTAATTTTGTTTAACATCAATTTTATGAATAAAATTTCTCGTTTTTCAAAAGAACTCATTTCCTCAGCGTTTTAGGTGAAATTTAACAGTGAGTTATTGAAAAAAAGACTTGATTTTGAGAAGATCTAAAAAGAAAAGAATGCTCTGCCTGAACCAAAATTATGGCCTTCTGAATATGGCCCTTTTTTATGAAATTTTGTTCAATATCAATTTTTTAAATTAAATGTATCGCTCTCCAAAAGAACTCATTTTCCGAGCTATTCAGGAGAACGTTGCCACCACATAGGTTAAGGAGGACCTGATTTTTAGCAAATCTAAAAAAAATAATGCTCTAGCTCTATTTGCATCAAAATTATGGCCTTCTGAATATGATCTTTTATAATGAAATTATGTTAATTATCATTTCTTTAAGAAATTAAATACGAAATCAAAATCTTATCAGTTCGTGAAATGAAATATCTCATTTTTAAAAAGGAATAAGTTCCTGAGCATTGAAGATGATGAAGTCTGTTCATTCATTTTAAGCTCACAATCATGTTTTCAGAATATCGTTAATAAAAGTTTTCAGTTCATAATTAAATCAATCAAGTATTTATTCAATTCAAGCACAAGATACACGATACGATAAAAACATTTTACCATGTCTCATCCTCCAGAAACGGAAAATTTTAAAAAAATTCAGCAAAATTCCATAAAAAGCATTATTTTTAGGAGGCCATAATTTCGATGCGATTAGAGCTGGAGCATTATTTTTTTTAGATTTGAAAAAAGCAGATCCTCCTTAACCTATCTGGTGGCAACTTTCTCCTGAGTTGCTCGGGAAGTGAGTTCTTTCAAAGAACTATAAATTTTATTTAAAAAATTGATATTGAACAAAATTTCATAAAAAAGGGCCATTTTTAGAAGGCCATAATTTTGGTTCTATTACATCCAGAGCATTGTTTTTCTTTTAAATTTACTAAAACTTAAGTCTTTCTTGAATAACTGAGTGGCAACTTTCACCTAAAACGCTGGGGAAATGACTTCTTTTGAAAAAAGAGAAATTTTATTTATGAAATTGATGTTAAACAAAATTTCATAAAAGAGGGTCATATTCAAAAGGCCATAATTTTGGGTTTATCAGAGCTAGAGCAATGGTTTTTTTTTTTCAGATCTACTCAAAATTAAGTCTTCTTCAATTAATTATTGCGTTTTTTTACCAGATATGCATGGGGAATAAGTTATTTCCCCAAATCTATATATATATTTTTTTCATTCAAATTATTCGCTTAAAATCGACTTCTTAAGACCATAACTCCCAAAGTTTTAGAGATAGAATATTCGATTTTTTTTTATTTTGCAGAAAATTTAAAGCACTTCAATTCTTGTTGAGGTCTTTGGGATATAGGATAAACTGGAATAAGGTAAGATAAGGTAAGGTAAGATGTTCAGCACCTGTAGCACTTTTTTGGATGCCAAACTGAATGGTTGGAGCCAATGAAATTCCACGTTTCACTAATTTTCATTAAAATATGTTAATTTACCTCTTGAAAAAAATCAGAAAAAGGGTTTTCTCAAAACCAGCCAAAGCGATTTTTTTATTTTTGGGCTCAAAATGTTCGTGGGGCATCCCAGAAGCATATTCAGAAAAAAAACCGGCATATGCAAGCCCTTTTGAGTTGGAGTCAGTCGAGGCACACCATGCTAACTCTATTTTATGAATCTAACCGAGGAAAAAGAAATTATTGAACAAATTACTTTAGCGAATCGGTTACTTTTAAGAAACTGGATTGGGTGACCGTCTTTTTAATCAAATTAACGCGTTAAATCGGACCTTAGCGTTCAAATGATTTGAAGAATTCAAGTAGCATCATACAGAGGAAACGGTCTGGCTGATCATCCAAGATTATCGAATTTTTGAATCTATTAGCTTGGATTCATGCAGTTTTTATAACATATTGAACACTTTAGTACATAGTATGTGGATTTTAATTCATATGTTTTAAAGTTTGGAACATTTGCAAAGCTCAATTTCAATGGTATATAAATTATATACACTGAAAAAAATGTTTCAGCTATCCCAGCTAGACGTTCAGCTGGATTTCGTCTTCTAATAAAATATAGCTGTCTAAATTTCTAGCTTTTACCTAAATATCTAGCTGTTTTAGCTAATTTTTGCCATATAGAAATTATCTAGGATTTTGAGATGGTAAAATTTAGCTAAAACAGCTAGAAATTTTAGTAATACAGCTATATTTCCTTAGAGGACGTAATCCAGCTACACGCCTGGTTGGGATAGCTGAACCACTTTTTCTAGTGTACGAAAGTTTCGGATTTTATAACGCATTTGCATTATAAACAAATATAGAACATGTCTGTGAAAAATATGTTTAATAAATAAATAAAACGCTACATTTGAAATCCCAGTGAATCGGTCGCTATCGGAAATAACCAACTGAGATTGCGGATTCACTAAAGGCTTCATGCATACTCAAATTTTCTTCTATCAGTTGTTTGTTTTTGGGATCGCGTATAATTCAAATCATTCTACACGCTCTTCTTGTACTTTTTTTAATTATTTCTCCAAGAAATATTTTCAATCCAAAAAATAATAGTCCTGTTTTCTGGTTTTTTATCACGCTTGAAAAAATTGATATCATAATTTCGCCGACCAATCAAAATCCTGAAAGTTGAAAAATACCGAAATAGAATATTTCCGAAAAACTTCCAACGTGGCAAATCACGGGAAAAAATAAAACTACCGAAAATATTTATTATCGAAATTGAAATCTCTGAAAGTGAAATATGGCGATCCTAGATGAATTCAGAAACTTGAAAATTACCGAAACTATGAAATTCCCGAAACTATAAAATTAAAGCATATTTTGAAACATGAAATTTCATATAATGTAGTGTGAACAAGAATTTAGTCATTTCAGGAATATGAAATTTCTGGAATTTTTTCTCACTTCGTTAACTTTCTTTTTCGCGATATTTAAATTTCGTTAATAAACATTTCGGGTAGTTTTTATTTTTACTCGGTAGATTGAAATTTTTGAAAGTTTCATTTTTTTTTGAGTGTTATATTTCGGTAATTATATTTTCAATAAGTTTCAAAATTCGAGATTCTGCTTTTCGTTTAAGAATTATTCTTATAAATAACTTGAAATAGTGCTAAGGGAGGATTCACATTTTATGTAGCATTATTAATGCCCGTATTGCTAAAAAATTGGAGAGCAAAATATTATTATTTTTAATGTTGAAAATATTGTTAAAAAATGTGATATACAAAAAAGCAAACGCAATGTTTTTGAATATTTCTAAGATATATAAAAAAAGGTTGGAACTGATTGTATTCAGTGCTTAAAGTCAACTTTGGTTGAGTAAAACCTGTTGACTAATTCATCATTGTCTCAAAAATAATTTTTTCAATACGTGAGTTTTAATTAGTAATTATAAATAATTCCAGTGATAGTATAAAAATAACAAAATATTTATTTATAAAGCATTCAGTGTTACGTAAAAATCTTCTTTTAGTTATTTTCAGAGAAAAATTAATCTTGAAGAATCTTTTTTGTAGATAGAGAATTGATATTGAAATATTTCAATTAATTATTAATGTTTATGTTATACGTATCTTTTTTTTAATATAAAAACAAAAAAATAGAAGTGAAGAGGTGTACAGAGAAGAAGTAAGAAAAATCATGAGAAAGGGTTAGAGAACAAGAGGGTAAGTTGGAAGACATGGAATTTATATCATATCTATATGAGAGTAGGTAAGAAAAAGATTGTGAAATATGAAGAGGAGGGGTAAGAGTAGGCTAATGGTAACAAGCGCAAGGGGGTATATATGGTTAGGGAATAAGAAAAATATGGGTAGATGTAGGGGAAAAGGATACAGGGCAGGCAGATAGATAAACATGATAAGAAGGGGTGAGGAAGATGTTAGGATCAGATTATAGAAATATAGAGACGTGGAGGTTGTTGAGTTATTGTGAAAGGTATAGGACAGATGGAGTATGGAAGGAGACTGCTGAAGGTAGAGGATCGAGGTGGATGTTACGGCAAATTTTCGGCATCTAGAGGTGGCGGAAAAGGGCTAGAGAAGTTTGAATAGGTCGAAGAGGCGTATATAAGGAATGGAAAACAATAGCGAATGTGTGAAATGGAAAAGGTGAGGGCATATATGTCTATAAAGTGTAAAGTTGATGAGCGGAAAGGGTACAAAGTGTAAATATTATGAGTAGATAATGCAAAGTGTAGAAGTGGGGGAAGTGGAAAAGAAAGGACACATAGAATTAGAAAAGTAAATTCAAGTAGAGTGAAGAAGGAGGGTCCAAATAGCAGTGGGGAGAAGAGTCTTTATATTCATGAGGAAAAGATCATAGAATGTATCTGATGATGAGCAGTCGAGACGGAGCTAGTGGAAATGTGAGTGAGTGGTTGAATGTGGTCGAGAGAAATGGCTGGAGAGAAAGTAGAAGAGTGGGCTTGAGTTTAGGGGAAGAGTTTACAATGTAGAAGAGTGGAATAGCATTTAGTGGAAGATTCTGAAACGTAAACGATTTAAGAGAAAGGTAAGAGAAGAGAAAAGTAGAGTTGAAGAGGTGAAGAGGTGAAGAGGTGAAGAGGAGTGGAGTGATCAAAATTCGCGTAGGGGTAGGGTCTTCATATAAGTGATGGCGAGTACGTAGAATGAAGACAGCAAAAAAGAGTTAAGAGAGAGCTAATGGAAAGCAGAGATGCGCGCAATACGTGAGAAGAGGTGATGTTATATTGGGAAATGAGGTGTAGGGATGAAATAGAGAAAGAAAATTGTGTAAGTACAGGTTTGGAGAGAGATTGAGTGTGGATGGACACATGGAAAAAGGGAAGGTAGAGAGCAGATATAAGTGAAGTGTTAGAAAAGTGATGATGAAGGGAGATGAGATAAGGGGGTTAGTGGGAAAGACGAACAGTGGAGACAATGGGTTCTGTGATTATGGGCTTCATATGGGAGTGGATGGAAAAGGGATTGGCACAAGGGGTGGAGAGGGGAGAATGAAAAATTCAAAGAAGCTATTGAAAAAAGTATTAGTATCAACGTGCTTCAAATAAGAATGAATTCTTGCTGTGATTCGATATCAAAACAGTGTTTTTTGTTTGTTCGCATTTTATGTTCGAAAAAAAGCTCTCCGTAAACATATAATCATGTCTCTTTGTCTGAACCTCAATATATTGTTGAAAAAGACATAGTGGCTCACTTCCAGTGTTTTTTTAACATTGCCTTGTCGCAGGTTGGCTGTAATCCTAGCAACTGATAGGAATCGCTCTCTTATTGTTCTGCACGTGGTGGGTCGTCGTGGCCGATCTTGCGGCTGTCCTGAAGAAGGCATGACTGAGTTCGTTCGTCGGCATAATAATACATGTACGGCACACAGCCGCCGGCTCGAAAAGCGAAAACCGCGAATCGAACCCACGGAGAAACGAAAGAACGCCGCCGGAGAAGAGCGGTAATGCATGCGATTATGCGGATCAATGAGCTATAGCGCTATTTATGGCTCTATCAGCTTCGCGCTACCACCGCATCAATCCACAATCCCCTTTTCCTCTTCCTCGCTCTTCCTTTTTCCATCCTTTTTCGCCCTCTCTCACTCATTTTTTCCCTTCCTTTCCGATCGCCCCGCACGTGCGCACGAGCCAAACATTTTTCCTCTTTACAATTAGTTTCGGTGAACGATCTTGTAGCGCATGGAGCATAGTGTGATGAACTGAAATTGACTTCTGACCACAGAAAATGATGTTCGAGAAAGGGTTCAATTTTGCAGCTTCTTTAGCGTACAATTTTATTTATAATTCTCGTTTAGTCATTCTGGACCAGTAAAATTTAATTGAGTCAACAAAATAAGCCTCCTACTCGCATCGGGATGTCTGTCGCGACTAGGGTGGTATTCACCTGCAGCGGGCAGGCAACCTTGCCGCGGGCGGGCGACCCTGTTGCGGGCGGGCGACCCTGTCGCGAGCAAGCGACCCTGCCGCTGGCAGTGGTTTCGGAAATACTAAACAAAAAATCTATAGTACTATTCCAATTGACTAATCAAATTTTAGAAATATTTTTGCGTCACTAAGAGTGTATGATAAGAGGGAGCTTCTCAAAATAAGACATTCAATGTAATTCTCTGAGAAAAAGGGGACGCCCTTCAACTCCTTTCTCACACAGAATTTGATTCATTCACATTAGTTTGGGCCTGATTAAAATGTCCAAAAAATTTATAGTTAGTTCGGATTTTCCTGAAAGTTTTTCATTCTTTTTAATGGAAATAGTCTCACACCATTCATGAAAGATTCTAATATAAAAATTTCAAATGATTAAAATTCTGGTCTCTGAACATTATTGGGCAAAAAAATAAAAAACTGATCAGGAGAATATTAGCGAATTTTGGAAATGAATTTTACCGGCCACCTTGATATAATATTCTTGTTAATTATTTATTATTCTTGTATTTATATTTATGTTTCTTTTCTTGTAGTTTCTCTCTCTACCGATTATATTTTTACTTATGAATTTCATCATTCCATTGAAAATTAAACAATTTTCTTTAAATGGTCGTTGTTGGTTGAAAATTGAACCTACTGTCTTGCTAAAAATTCCTTTTTTTCTTTTGGAAATTTAACTATTCTGGTAAATAATATACTTTTCAATGGAAATTATTACTTTGGTTTGGAAAACTTGATAGAAATCCTTCATGGTTGAAAATTCAACTATTTTTTCAGAAATTCTTTTTTCAATGAAAATTTCATCTGTTTGAATTGATATTTTATCTTTCTTGCAAAAAATGCAACAGTTTGTTTGATAATTCGTCTTTTTCGGTCCAATTCTACTGTATTTATATGAAATAAAAATCTTCCTGGCTGATATACCGACTATTACATTATTCGTCAAACATTTATCTTTTAAGGTTGAAAATTGAAATACTTGGTTGAAGATTGAACCACTTTGTTCAAAAATCATTTTTCTTTTAAGATTCATCATTGTAGTCGAAAATTAATTTCTTTGGTTGAATTTTTTTTTTGCTAACATTTTTTTTAAATTGTAAATTTTACCATTCCAGTTAAAGATAATTAATTTCTGTTGATAACTCATCTCTTTGGTTAAATATTTAACTATTTCGTTGAAAGTCATTTTTTTGGTTCAAGGTTAATCTCTTTATTTGAAAGATTACCTATTTTGTTGAAATTTTTGTTTTTATTGTTTACAATCAATTCTTTCTCTGACAATGCAACTCATCAATGTTGGTTAAAAATTAAACTTTTTCAGCTAAAAATTTGTCCTCTTTGGTAGAAAACTAATCTTCGTTCAAATGTCCAATTTTTGAGGAAGAATGAAACTTATTGAAACTCCACTTTTTTGTTGACAATTCATATTTTTGTTGAAGATTAGTCTTTTTGGTTAAAAAATTCATTGTTTCAGTTGAACATTTATCTCTGGTTTAGAATTTGAACACTTTATTCCAATTTTTTTCATTTTTTTTTTTTTTCAAATCATTTTCTTTTATGGATATTTTATCTTTTTTGGTTGAAATATCAACGATCACATTTTTTGTTGAGAATTCACCTCCGTAGGTTCAAAATTGTACTACTTGGTCGAAAGTTCAACTATTTTTTCATATATTTTGTTAAAAATCAAATTATGGTTGAAAATTAAAAATTTTGGATTATAAATTTAATTGTTTTCCAACAAAAATCGTCTTCTTGGCCTAAAAAGTTAACTATTTGTAACTGCTTGTAAATTTATCTTTTTTGGTTGACAATGAAATATTTTTTCAAAAATTAAACTGTCTTATAAAAAAATTGCCTTTTCAGCATGAAAAGGCAACTATTTAATAACAATTCCAGTTTTTAGTTAAGAACTAAACTATTTGGTTAAAAATTGAGATATTTTCTTTGAAAGTCAAGCCTGTTTATTCGAGAACTCAACTGTTTTGATGAAAATGACCTTTTTTGTTGAAAATTCATCTTTTTGAAAATTGAACTATTTTTTTTAAATGTTAAATTCAATGAAAATTCATCCTTTTTCTTTCAAAATCCAACTTTTCATTTTTAAATTCATGCATTTTGTTAAAAAGTCATTCTTTTTGTTCGGGCACTCAAAAGTTTTGTTGAAAATTAACTTTTTTGTTGAAAATTCATCTCTGAAAATTTAACTGTTTTGTTAGAAAATTTTTTTTTAGTGACAATCTATCTTTTTTAATTGTAAAATCATGTATTTTGTTGAAAAAGATGGTCTTTTTTGTTAGTAAATTAATTTTCTTGTTTTAAAATCTGTCGTTTTGTTTAAGAAATTATTTTCTTAGCTAGGAAATTTAACTCTTTGGTCGAAGATTCAATTATTCTATTGAGATTTCTTCACTTTGTATGAAATATCGAATATTATGTTTTTCGTATTTTATTCAAAAAAGTCATCCTTTTTGGTCAAAACCTTAATATTTGTCTATTTGGGCAGATAATTTGTCCATTCGGATTGAAGATTGATAATTTTCCGTTAAAAATTAATCTCTCTTGTGAAAAATTCAATTATTTGGTGGAAAATGCAACTGTTTTTGGTTGAAAATTAATCTTTTTTGTTTGAAACTTCGATCATTTGGTTGGAAATTTACCTTTGTAGTTTGAAAATTCAGCAATTTGGTTTAAAATTCATCTATTTTGTTGTTGTTAAAAATTTGATGATTTTGTTGAAAATTAAACTATTTTCTAACAAGTTCTGTTTTGTCGAAAATTCAACTGTTTTTTGTAGATTTGTCCTTTTGGATTGAAAAATCATGTTTTATCGTAGAATGGTCAACTGTTCTGTTGAAATGAATAAATTAATTAATTTTAGGTCTTAATTTGAAATTGTCTTAGTCCGCTTATGAAAGATTATATGTTAACAATTAAACAACAAAAAAATTCTGGTTTTTGAATATTAATGGTCAGGGAAAATGAAAAAGGAGGTAAATGTCAGGAAATTTGGAAATGAAGTATGACACTCTTTTATTTCCACTAGATCTATAATTCCTATTATGTTTCGTGGAAAGTATTTTTGCACTTGTAGAAAAAAGATCCCTTGAATTTATCCATCCCGGAAAAGTCCTGGAATTTTTTCGAAGAAACGGCATCAAAATGTACTGAAACCAAATTGAACGACAGTTGGTTCATATCGAGCGATACGAATATTAAAAGATATTAAATTGTTTTTCAGTTTTGACATTGATCAAGGAAGTAAATATAACTGAAATTAAAAATGATTTTGTAAGAAAATGACGTGATACAAAATTGAAACCCCAGTTTTTTTTCTATGCGTGTTCGTAGAGAATTACTAATACACTGGAACTTGGATTGAAGCGTGACCAGCAAGTCATAGAAATGACTCACGCGTTCCTACCTTTTTCCGTGCGACGGTCTGGAAATAGGATCAAGGCCAAAGCGTGTCATGCCCGAGACCGTTCTTAATTCTAAGTTCCATTGTACATATTCTTTATTTTACCACCTTGTAAAAAATATTTTGACTAATAATAGTTTCAATGCTTTCACAATCAAGTATTTTTTCCCCGGGAGGGCGGGAAGCCAAATCGGATTGGTATCATATCCATTGTCCCTATTGCTGTTATTAGGGTGTTTAAAGATTTTAATTGCTTCTCTATGTTTTCTTGGAAAAATACTGTACATTTTTGCGATGATGGTTGTTTTGTCAAATAAGATGATATGTCCTGTTCCGATATGATGCTCAGCTAGTGCTGGTCGCGTGAAATGTTTTTGCCTGACTTTACTCGAATGTTTCTTTACTCGTTGGCTCACCGCGCTCCCGGTTTCTCCAAACTAGACTTTGCCACAAGAACAAGGGATTTTATATATTCCTGGATCACTGAGAGGTGCCTTTTTATCTTTAGGGTTGTTTAGAAGTTGTCCTATTTTCGCAGGTGGCCTAAATATAGTTTGGATGTCGTGTTTGTCGAAAATTTTTCCTATTTGTTCTGTAATACCTTGAATGTAGGTTAGGATGGTGGTCGTTTTTCGCTCTCTTTCTTTAGTAAGTTGTATTTACTTGTTTTTTTTTTAGTATATTTTTTATTGAACAAACTATATAACAAACAAAAGGTCGGCAACCCAAGAAAGCTTTAGAAAGAATTTTGAATTTTAATCTTTTAACTATTTTGACTGTTTCTGAATTTAGTGTCAAAAGGATGACTTTGTTCCTGGTCACTGAATCGTGAATATCGAACATGTCCCATCTGTTGCATATCACGTGGGCGTATTCCGAGCGAGAGAGGCGTATCGTTCTTATTATAAAATTCTTGCATAAATCTCTGAAACAATAAACCGATGAAAGGCGCGGCTCGCATTAATAGTTCCCATAAAGCTCGAGCCCTAGTTCACTATAAGCCAGTTCACGTAAACACGGACTCCTCCAGGCGTCGTTTGTCAAACGATGGTTATATTCGTTAGAAATCTCTGATGTTTTGTAAGGCATGCTTATAATGACTTGATTTGTGAGTACGACTTTCCTTGATCTTACAAAGTGTACAAATAAATAGGCTAGTTATCGTCCAATTCAATCAAAATCCAACAGACTTTACTCTGATAGGACTGTAAAAACCAAGTGGGATCTAAATCAAGCATAGGTTCACAGTAAATACGAGTTGATCAATTCGATCCTGAAATCTGATTAGAATGAAATGCGCTTTTATTGAAATTTCGGATTTTTCTATTTGATCAGCAAATTGTGCGTCAAGATGATCCGTTTCTCAAAATCAATTTCATGTCATGAATTTTTAAGAGTAGCAACTGTCAATTGTCAATTCTTACATACTGCAGACATGATGAAAGAAATACCAAAGCGATTGAGATTTATGGTTATAATGGAAGGATTCTCAAAGAATGAGGAGACTTTGTTTGACAAGAGTGACAGATTTTTCCTAAGATGGTTTGGGCATGTTGAGAGAATGGAAGAAGAACGACTGACAAAAAAGGTATATCTGGGTAAAGTAAATGGTAGCGTACCCAGAGGCAGACCGAAGAGAGAATGGTTAGAATATGTAAATGAGTTCCTGATTCGAAAAGATTTAAAAAACCAGAGGAAAACGAGAGCTTGCATTAGAAAATGTATGGAAGTGAAGGAAGCTAACTTGAATATTAATGGGCAAGAGTGGAGAGCTTAACATAATGACTTTGTGAAGCTCTTGGCCTGGAGTGCTTGCTAGAGAGATTGATCAGCGACTTGGATCGGATAACTGCTGCGAAAAGAACGTCTTATTTAGATTAGTAGTACGGTAATTCTAGGTTAATGAAAAAATCCATACCCCTCCCCCCTTCTTAAATCCTTTCTCACATGGATTCCTTTATTTCCAGCTAGAACTGAGTGATTCACGTTCACTCTGAAAAAAATTTGCCTCAATGGTATACTAATAATAATAGAAGAATATTCCATAAATTTCCTTGTTGGTCCTAGCAAGTTCTGATTCTTCCAGAATTGGGAGTCGGAAGAAAACAAAATCAATTTGCAGAGTTGAATATTCCTGTCTTTTTTTATTAATTTTCTTGAACTCGAACTCGAACTATTCCAGTCAAACATTCCTTCAAGATTAAAACTCATCTCTTCAAAATCAATTATTTTTCGTTGAAAAGTCTAATATCATATTTTAATTTGAGGATTCAGCTTTTTTTGTTTGAAAATTTTATTATTTGGTTGACAATGTAATTTTTCTGTTGAAAATTCATATTTGTGGGTTGGAAATTCAACTGCGCTCTATTTAATTGGCCTTTTTGGATTGAGAACTCAGCAATTTTGTTGAAATAATTTTTTCGCCCATGACTAAAAACATTTTTGTGTTGAAAATTCAACTCTTTCGTTGAAAATTTGTCTCTTTGATTAAAAATTAATCTCCTTTTGTTGAAGATTAAACGATTTTGTTAAAAACTGGTCTTTTATTTTCAGTTCAACTGCTTCTAATTTAAAATAAAAATCGTTTTTTTTTTTTTTTAAATCAAATATTATATTTTCCGTTGAGAAATAATATTTTTGTCGTTTTAAAATTCAACTACTTGACTGAAGGTTGAGCTCCTTTGTTGAAAGTTTCATTTTTTGGCTGAAGATTCATCATCTTAGTTGAAATTAATCTCTTTGGTTGAAAATTCAACTATTCTGGTTAAATATTTCGTTATTGTTTAAACATTAGGTTTTTCAACAGAAAATTTAACTATTCCATTTTTGGTTGAAAATTTATCTTTTTCAATTGAAAATTCAAATATTCGTTCAAAAATTCCTATACTTTGTTGTAAATTACCTTCTTTGTTAAGAATTCATATTTGAGGGTTGGAAAGTTTATCTCTTTTTTTTATTGTATTTTTGGTTAAAGATTTAACTGCTTTGGTTGACGATTCAACTATTTTGTTGAAAATTTGTCTTTATTAGTCAAATCAAATTCAACTGTTCCTTATTTACAATTAAAATTTTTCTTTATTGAAGTATCACGTATTACATTTTTTCTTTGAGAATGCATCTTTTTTCCTCAAAAATTGTGATACTTTTGAAAGTTGAACTTATTTGTTGAAAATTTATTTTGGTTGGAAAATCTTCTTGTTTGAAACCATATCTCTGTAGAAACATTAACTATTATATTTTTGTTTTCAATTCATCTCTTCGGATAAAAATTAAACTATTTCGTTAAAAACTTAACTATTCCATTTTTGGTTTGAAAATCTTTTTTTTTTTTTTAATTTTGTTTTTTCTTAGTGGAAATGTAACTAATCCATTTTTTATTAAAAATGTATGTTTTTTACTTAAAAATTTTACTTTTTGGTTAAAAATGTATCTTTTTTAGTTGAAATTTCAACTATTTAATTGAAAGTTTATGTATTTTGTTGAAAATTTCTTGTGAAAAATTTATCTTGGCTAAAAATTAGCTTGTTTGTTGAAAATTAATCTTATCGGATTCAAAAGTCTGCAATTATATTCTTGCTTGAAAATTCAAATTTTGTCGTTAAAAATATGTATTATTTGCTTGAAGTTTCACTCATTTTGTTGTAACAATTCTGTTAAAATGTCATCTTTTTTGGCGGAAAATTCCACTATTTTGTTGAAACATTTGAGTAAAAAAAAAAGTCACCTCTTTGGTTAAAACTACAACTATTTTGTTGAAAATTTGTTTATTTTGATTGAAAATTAATTTTTAACTGAAAATTGAACTAATCCAGGTGAAGATTCATTGTTCTAATTAAAAATGTATCTCTTTGGTTGGAAATTTGACCATTATTGCAAATATTCATTTAGTTTTGTTTAAAATTAACTATTTTGTTGAAAAAGCGTGTTTTTTCTTAAGCATCAATTTTTGAAACGAAAACTTGATCCAAAATTAATTTTTGTACAACTACATTCATATCTGTCGAGTGGGAGTTTTTATATTCCAGCCAAATTGTTGAATTTCGAAATGAGGAATGTGAAAATCAACCTTTTTTATTTAATTTTTAACCAAAAATAGCATAGGTTAATTTCAAGTTATAAAATAATTGTTTAACAAAAAGTAAAGAATTTTGAAGAAAATAGTGAATTTCCAATCGATTGGATGAAATTTTAACTAAAATGATAAATCTTCAACCAGAAAAATTAATTTTCAACAAAGGAGTTCGACTTTCCATCAAGTAGATAAATTTTCAAGCAACAAAGATCAATTCTCAAACAAAAAAAAGTACTTGATGTTTAAACCAAACAATATTTCAATATAAGTTAAATAAGAGTTGAGTTCAACCAAGAAAGACAAATTTTCAACAAAATAGTTGAATCCCCAACCAAAGCAGACAAATTCTTAAACAAAAAGATCATTTGTCAACAAAATTGTTTGATTTTCTACCCGGAAAGATTTTTAAGTAAAGACAGAGAATAAATGCTGACAGAATTGTGAAATTTTCAAGCTACGAAGAAATCTTCTAACTCAAAATATTAATTTTCAGCGAAAAAGTTAATTTTCAACAAGATACATGAATTTTCAACCAATTAGTTGAATTTTCAACTGAAAAAAAATTAATTTTCAACCACATATATGTAATAGATAAATTTTCACTTCAAATAATAATTAACGTTTAAATAAAGAAACTCGTTTTCAATAAAATAGTTAAATTTTAAACTAAAGAGATCAATTTTTAACTGAAGTTATGGAGTTTCAACCAAAAAAATTAATTTTTAACCAATGAGTTGATCTTTTCAACAACATGTTGAATTTTCAAGCAACAAAGGTGAATTCTCAAACGAAAATGTAATAATTAATATTTCAACCAAAAAGTACCTTAATTTTCGAAAAAATGTAAATTAACCGAAAAATATGAATTTTGAACGAAATAGTTGGATCCTTAACCAAAGCAGATTGATTTTTATCCAAAAAGACGATTTTTCGAAAAATGGTTTAATTTTCAACCCAAAAAGATTTTTTAGTACATAGATAAAAAAATTCGACCAAATTGTTGAATTTTCAAGCAGAACAAAAATTTTTGAACCAATAATGGAATAGTTAAATTCTTACTTAAAAACATTAGCGTTTAACCAGAAACAAAACTAAGCTTCAAGCAAAATAGCTAAATTTTCAACCAAAGGTATTGTTGTCGATCAAAAAAGAAGTTGAATTTTTAACCAATTGGTTCAATTTCCAATATATTAAAAAATTGATTTCTGAAGAAGAATATAATAGTTTTTATTTAAACTATGCCAAAATTATAATTTTTTGTGCGATAAAAATTTGAATTTTTTATTTTTCAAGAAAATAAAGAATTCTCATGGTAATATTCTAGGGTGTTTAAAAAGAAGTATTTTTCTTCTCTGGACTTTTTTTCATATCGTGCACTGTTTAGCTTGAAACAATAATTTTCGTTTGTTTTTTGGAATTTCGTAAATTATATAACTCCGGTAATTTTTCTTCTATCAAAAAACGTCAAGAGAATATTTTTTTCATCTTCTTGAGTACTATTAATATCCTCCCATAGAATTTTCAAATATAAAAAAAAAGTATTCTAAAAAATTTTTAAACTGTGCTCATTTTTTGAATCTTTATCCAAAATGGCTGGCCAACAAAATTGACTTTCATTTCAGGACACTTGAGAAGTGTACAAAAGCCCGATTCAATAGGTGAATTCTTTTGAAAGTTATCGTGCTAACAAATGAAAAATCTACGGACTAACAGACAGACAGACTAACAGACAGACTAACAGACAGAAATTTCATGAAAACCTGTTTTTTTGGGTTAAGGGGGTCTTAAAATGTGAACATTTGACAAAAATGGGAAAGGGGTCAAATTTTACACAAATAACTTCTCATTATAGGATGAGAATGTAAAAAGGTGAATATTCAACAAATTAGTTGAATATTGAAGAAGATGCATTATCAACAGAAGAGGATGCATTTTTCAATTTTTAAATTTTCATCAAAACACATTAATTTCTAACCCAAACGTAGAATTTTTAACAAAAAAGATATATGTTCAACCAAAATTGAAATAGTTAAACTTTCATTTGAAAAAATATATTTGTCATGAAAAAAACGGATGTTCAACAAAATATTTCAAGTTCCAGACGATGAGATGTATCAGAAGATGGAAAAATCTAATGTATGGAATTTCTATGAATGATCCTATCTAATTCAGATCAAAATGAAACGATAAATTGATTTAAAGAGAGCAAGAGAGAAATGAAGTCACGAAATCTCGAGATGAAAAGGTGATTCTGTCTCATGTAAAATCAATATAGGCTCGGTGATACGCAGCGGATAAAAGAGTTAACTACCTTGTTATTATAAATAATTGCACTTAAGGAGACGACGCAGTGAAACGCGTTTTGCCACGGTGAATAATTATCGCCATTAATACTTCAATATTTTTCGAATGTCTTCCGTAGGTGGGACACCGGATAGGACCGAATATCAGCAGAGCCGGCGTGAATTGAGTTGACGTTAAAAGTTGATATATAACTACAGAAGTAGCAATTATCGAGTATTACCGCGATAGGCGTGTGTACCCGTCATTGGTATTACCATATACTGTTATTTTGACTCAGCTTTGCAGTCAGGGCTAATGATAGCGGCCATGAGGGGGAAGCAAGGAGGGAGAGAAAGAGAGAAAAGGAGAGACACATTTCCTAAACGCGATCTGGTCTCGACTTTGTTGCATGTTACCTGCTACAAGATGTTTCACAAGATTAGAGAATTATGACTATTTAAATTATAGCCAAATATCAGGGACCTTAACCTTTCGAATTTTTATTGCAGTCAAGTTTTTTACTCTTTCATAAGAAAATTAGACAAACGTTTTTCAAATATCGATTAGGCGACAATGTCAAGGAATTTCTTTCGTCAAGGAAAGTCAAGGAAAACTAAGGGATTTTGAAAAAAAAATTCAAAAGTCCAGGAATTTCTTCAAGAGACACTTTAAGCCTTCAAGTATGCTGTGCGGTCTCACAGACCGCACCATGCTTTCGATATGTGGGTCCCTCCCCCCTGGCCTTCCTCAAAGTTGCCGTCAGATTTCTCAGTTTTTTTTTTCATTAATTAGTTTTTTTTTAATTCAGTTTTTGAGCTTTGGTTTGAGTTGTGCTTCAGCCGAAGTATGTGGACAACGTGTGGTCCTGCGTGTAAATTGTGTTTGTGAGACCGTGAGACCGCACGGCCACAGTAGCATCAAAATTTCATATTTCTGTTTTAATTTGTCCCAGGTAATTTGTTGAGCAAAAAGTGAAGAATTATGTGGGTGTATCGACGTGCGGTCTCACAGACCGCACCATGCTTCTGTTATGTGTGTCCTTCCCCCCAGTGGTGTGAAAGATTATTAATGATAAAAGCTGATCAAATTTATGTATTCATTTATTCCACTGAACATTCATATACTTGTGTAAGTTTAACAACAAAATTTTCTGAAGTTATTTAATTAGATATAAATATGTACAGCGGTCTTTGAGACCTCAGATCCGTCTTAGTGCAGAAATGAAATCACGTCCACACTTAAAGTTTTAATTAATTTGAAGCAATTACAAAGGATTATAATTATTTAGATGGATTTTACCGAATTTCCGTCATTCTAAGGTATTTATAATATCGGAAGATTTGGAATGATTTTATAAAATATATAGGGTTGTAGGCTATTTTCAAAGATTCTAAAGGATTTTATCATTTTTCTTAAGATTTCGGACATTTCGGTGGATTTTGAAAGCTCTCAAGGTATTTTAATAAATTTTTCAGGATTCCAGGAAATATCAGATTTCATGTAATTCCTTGGGATTTAATAATATTTTAATAGATTTTAAGGAATTCATTTAAAAAAATTGAGGGATTTTGTGGGATATTTCAAAAGATTCTAAGGCATTTTCAAGATGTTTAAAAATTTGTAAGAAATTTTCAAGAATTTGAATGATTTTGGGAGATTCAACCAAATTTGCATGGACTTTCACAGAATTTAATAGAATTTTGGAATATATGGAACAATTTTATGGAATCATTGAAGGTTTAGGACATTTCAGAAGATTCCAAGAAATTTTATAAGATTTCTGAGGATTTCAATGATTTGAAGGGATTTTAAATGCTTTCAAAGAATTTACATGAATTTTCTAGGGTTTCCGAAAATATCATCAGATTTTATGTAATTTTGCAGAATTTCATAATAATGTTTTGATTAATATCATAGAATTTATTTACAAGAGTTGAGGGATTTCGTAGGGTTTCATAGATTTCCAATTATTTCAAGGTATTTCCAAAGATTTCAAAGAATTTTATAGATTTCATAATCTTTTAGAAGATTCTAAGGAATTTTTCACGAATTTGAATAATTTGAAGGTATTTCGAAGAATTTCAAATATTTTACAATATATTTGAAAATTCCAAGTAATTTTTGAGAGCTTTAAAAAATTTCAAGTGATTTGAAATGATTTTAAAGGAATTCAAAGTTT
The DNA here is from genome assembly GCA_932178445.1 of Andricus quercusramuli. Classification (NCBI taxonomy): domain Eukaryota; kingdom Metazoa; phylum Arthropoda; class Insecta; order Hymenoptera; family Cynipidae; genus Andricus; species Andricus quercusramuli. The sequence continues at coordinate 534,622 of CAKNXH010001532.1, read as the reverse complement.
TCAAGGGATTTTAATAATTTGTTATGGATTTCAGGAAATACTATCCGATTCCATAGAATTTCAATGTATTTTGTAATATTTAAGTGGATTTCAAAGAATTTATTCACATATAGTGAGAGGGATTTCGTTGGGATTCAAAGATTCGAAAATATTTTTAAATATTTCATGCCATTCATTTCGATTCATTTGGAAGAAGATTATTGCATCCCCCTCAATTCCTGATAATTTTTCCCGAATTATTTTTAATTCTTTCGAATTCTCTTTATTTTTTTTTTCAATTCACTTGAATTCTTCCAAACTCACTCGATTCTACTCCATTCAATTAATCTAAAAAAATGTTCTGTGACTTTTTTTAATTCATCTTGGAGGCTTTAAAACTTTAAATTTTCCTAAACTCATTTCAAACTCACTGAATTCGATTAATATTTTCATATTTTTTGAACATTTTTTGATACATTTGAATTCTTTTAGATTCAACTCGGATTGTTCTGATGTTTTGTGAAGTTATCCTGAATTTGTTGAATTTCACCTGGAATCCTTATAAATTTCTTCAGATGCTTTTGAATTCGTTTAAATTCAATAGAACATTATTCACGTTATTAGTGCACATCAGTCACTTTTAGTCACTTTTTGAGTCAGAAATTAGTCACTTTTTGTGACTTCTTCAGCTTAAATATCTCGATTTTTCACTTTTTAGTTTTTTGTGACCCCACGCAGAAACCCTTATATTTTCAGACGGATTTCCATTCGTCCACCCGTCGTACTTATTTTTCGTTGGAGTGGAAGTGGAGGAATATAGAAGTAGAGGAACGGAGAAGTAAAGGAATGAAGAAGTAGAAGAATAGAGGAGTAGAGTAATGGAGAAGTAAAGAAATGGAAAAGTAGAGAAATAGAAAAGTAGAGGAATAGATAAGTAGAGAAATGGAGAAGTGGAGGAATGGATAAATACAGTGATAAAGAAGTAGAGGATTGGAGAAGTAGAAGAATAGAAAACAGGAGGAATAGAGAAGTAGAGTAATGGAGAAGTAGAGAAATGGAGAAGTAGAGAAAAGGAGAAGTAAAAGAATGGAGAATTAGAGGAATTGAGAAGTGGAGGAATAGAGAAGTAGAGTAATGGAGAAGTAGAGGAATGGAGAAGTAGAGAAATCGAGAAGTAGAAGAATGGAGAAGTGGAGGAATAGAGCAGAAGAGGAATCGAGAAGTAAAGAAATGCAGAAGTAGAGGAATAGGAAGGTGGAGGAATGGAGATGCAAAGGAATGGAGAAGTAGAGGAATAGAGACGTAGAGCAATGGAGAAATGAAGAAATGGAGAAGTAAAGAAATGGAGAAGTAGAGGAAAAGAGAAGTGGAGCATTGGAAAAGTAAAGAAATGGAAAAGTAGAGGAATGGAAAAGTCAAGGAATGGAGAAGTAGTGGAATGGAGAAGTAGAGAAATGGAAAAGTAGAGGCATGGAGAAGTAAAGCTATGGAGAAGTAGGATAATAGAGAAGTAGAGGAATAGAGAAGTAGAGTAATGGAAAAGTAGAGGAATGGAAAAGTGGAGAAATGGAGAAATGGGGATGTAGAGGAATAGAGAAGAAGAGGGATGGAGAAGTAGAGTAAGCGAGAAGTAAGGGAATCGAGAAGTGAAGGAATCGAGAAGTTAAGGAATGGAGAAATAGAAGAATGAAGGAGTAGAGGAATGGATGAGTAGAGGAATAGGAAGAATAAAGAGGTAAAGTAATGGAGAAGTAGAAAAATGGAGTGGTAGAGGAATAGAGAAGTGAAAAAATGAAGAACTAGAGAAATGGAGAAGTAGAAGAATGGAGAAGTGAGGCTGAGGAGCAGTGGAGGGAAGGTAGGTATGGGGATGATAAAAAGTGAGGGGAGTGTAAAAACGGAAGGGAAAGTAGGGAGTGTATAGTAGTGATATGGAGGTTGGAGTAGTAAAAGTAGGAGTGATTAGAAGTAGAAATGGGTAGGGAATGGCTTATGAAGGATGGTTTAGGTGGGGAGGTAGTGGAGGGGGGATATTTCAAAAACTTTATCAACATCCTAATAAGCTACGAAACCCTTTTTTGTAGGCTCATGGCACCTATTTAGACCACCTCTTTTCAACTAAGTTAGGCTGTGGTAGCCCTAAGAAAAAAAAAATTTTAAGTCTGTAAATTTCAATCAAAAATTTTTTATTTCATTCATATTTGATTCCTTTTTAAATATGTTACGAAAGATTAGAATTTTGGTCTTCAAATATTAATTTTCAGGGAAAGTGAAAAATTAGTCAAGGGAAAAAAGCAATTTTTCAAATAAAGTTTTGTTCATCCCATGATTAACATTTTCTATATTTTGAAATGTATAATGAGTAATACAGAGTGATAGTTCAGAAAAGAATGAAACTAGTTAATTAAATTGCAGAAAACGGACTTTTAATTTCGTAGCAGGGCACATGTCACGATTGAAATGTATGTGGTGTGTCTTAAGCTTGTATCACATGTACGTAAAGCAGGCTGTAAACTTGCGGTTCAATTAGCACCGGGTAATTAGCGCAGCGCCGCTCGATTAGCAAGAGACAACGTCTCGGGATCCAGGCTCGGTCATTGTTGGTAACCGCCAATGATCTCGTGTTTACGCCGCGAGGCTGCACACGTGCTAACCATGCTATTCACCCTCTTTATTTTTACGGAAAAGAACCCAAGACAAAGAGGATCACGAAAGTTTTTTTTTTATTCATTGTTTTTTTCAACACTAACAACCACACTACCGTCAGAAATTGTCGGTGCGACTAGGGCGAGTACTATTAGAAATCACTGGCAAATGTTGGAATTGAAAAAAAAAATTATTACTGTTCGAAAGCTTATGAAATTCTGTATCGAATGACACTAGGAACTAGGTATGAACTAGGAACATTGCAGTACAAATCTGAAATATATACCACAGAGTATTTGACATCTTGTCTTCATTTTAAGCCAATGAAGCTTGAGAAATCTTTACGCGTTCCCGATATATGAATAAAAATGTTCAAGCGTGTCCCTTTAGCAGCGAGGCTGGCGCTGACAGCGGTGGACGCCGACCGCGGTGGACGCTGACAGCCGTGGACGCCGACCACGGTAGATGTCGACCGCGGTGGATGTCGACCGTGGTGGACGCTGACCGTGGTGGATGCCGACCGTGGTGGATGTTGACAGCCGTGGACGCCGACCACGGTGGATGTCGACCGCGGTGGATGTCGACCGTGGTGGACGCTGACAGCCGTGGAGGCTGACCGTGGTGGATGCCGACCGTGGTGGACGCTGACAGCCGTGGAGGCTGACCGTGGTGGGTGCCGACCGTGGTGGACGCTGACAGCCGTGGACGTCGACCGCGGTGGATGTCGACCGTGGTGAACGCTGACAGGCGTGGACACTGACCGCATTAGATGTCGACCGCGGTGGATGCCGACCGTGGTGAACGCTGACAGGCGTGGACACTGACCGCATTAGATGTCGACCGCGGTGGATGCCGAACGTGGTGGATGCTGACAGTCGTGGACGCCGACCGCGGTGGATGTCGATCGTGGTGGACGCTGACAGCCGTGGACGCTAACCGTGATGGACGCTGACCGTGGTGGATGCCGTCCCCGGGCTTTTTATTTGAATTATCAATTTCAATTATAAATTAATCTTTAATGGAATAATGAAATTTTTGAGAATTTAAATTCAATCAAATTGTCTGTATAAGTTATAATAAGAATGTATTCATAAGTTAATAATAATTTTATTGTGGAACTTTCATATAAAAGTCATGCTGGAGACGGTATTTGAAAAAAAGTCAACCTCAAAGTATGTTTAACTGATTTTTAATTGTTTCAGCAGTTATAGTTTAACAAAATTTTCCTTGTAAATCGATTATGGAAGGCAGTTCAAAATTATTTGAACAAAAAGAATTTTTTCAACCAATTTTTTAAGATAGGTTATGTACGGTTTTTTTTCAAATAGAATTCGTTGATATAGGAAAATACTGATTATTATTATTAAGCGACATACTCTAAGAGATTCGAAAAAGGTAGAATTTTCTCCATGTTTTCCGTGAAAGGGAGAAAGTGATATTCATTGTTTGAATAATTGCAAACTATCTTTTACCAAAAATATCACTTCATGCATTGATTCGAAAATATAATAACTTGTTAATAATTACAATGAGACCATTGTTTAAACAAATGAACATTGTTCAAATAATTCACAAATATCCTAAAAAATATTACTCTTAGGATTCGTTAATTTTGTCATTATTTCCAGAAAATACTAACATTTCACAATTTATTGAAAAAATTGTTTGAGCAATTAATAATGGTTTATATAATTGGAAATTACTTGGAAACTTGTTACTTATTGAATATAACTAATGAATGTTGAAAGAAATACTATCATTAGAATTAGTTTCAAATAAAAATGCTATTTTGCAATCTTTGGGACGTTTTTCGGGCACAATAGAAGAGGGCCGGGGAAGTGAAAGAAAGTAGGACAAATTAGAGGCTAAATGAAGGGTAGGAAAGTAGGGGAAATGAGGGAATGGAGGGTATGGAAAATAGAGGAAGTATAGAAGTGCGGAAAAGGGTGATAGGGGAAGTAAGGGTAGGAACAGTAAGGGAAATTAACGGAAAATGGGGAATGAGTTCGGGGAAGCGTGGGCTAATGAAGGAGAGGAAGTAAAGCGGATTAGGGAGGAAAATTAGGAGAAGTAAGTGTAAGGAGAGAAAGTAGGATAAATGGTTGCAAATGTGAGTTAGTAGCGGTGGGGAAGAAAAGTAAGTGAAGGGAATTGTTAGCTGTGGAAGCCAGGAGAGGGGAAAGTAGATGAGGAAGAAGTTGTGGAAGGAGGGTGAAGGATGATATGAGTGGGAAAGTAGGGGAATTTAGGGGAGTACAAGTGGGGGAGGTTCAAAGAACTTAATTACCCGGATAGCCCAAAAGTTTCCCTGAACATTCGTGGAACATTCCATTGGAATGTTTGGAGAATTCCGAAAAATATTTCAGGAAGGTTTCCGGAAGAAGGTAAATGTCTGCATATTCAGGAAGGTTCCCAAGGAAGGTTTGGGGAATTCTTGTGGAAATTTTCGCCTCATGTAAATTTAATTCATTTAATGAAGCAAATTCCTCACGAGCATCCCCCGAAACTTCCTAGAGAACCTTCAGGGATACGCGGACATTACATACTTCCGGGAACTTTCCTGGAACGTTTTTCGGAATTCCCCGAACTTTTCATCGAAATTTTCGAAGAATGTTCAGGGAATTTCGTGTGCTATCCGTGTAACTTCTTGATAGGCTACGAAATCCTTTCCAGTAGGCACGTGGTACCTTCTTTGACTATTTTTTTAAACAAGCAACTCGGTGGAAATTATTCCTTGAAAATTCATTAGGAATTGACGAAAATAAATATGTTCCCAACAAACTAACTCGAGCGCACTTCCTTGTTTTTGAATGCCAATAGGGATAATTTGGTTGTATATTCAATAGCATGTGGTGCACCCTATTGGGTATATTTCAAGAAACCAAAAATCAGTTCCCATGAAATGAATTTATCTTACTTATTCAAAAAATAAGCGCCAATTGGAAAAGGTGTAACGCCCGAAAAACATAAATCTCTTTCTCTTTACACCTGTTACGTGAGACTAGGGACCGTGAACCAAAGGGGCGAATGAGAGTAAGAGACACAGGGCATTTCTCTTTCTGCGGAGAACATTTCCATCGGGAATGACGAATGCACTCACGTCGACGGGAGGACTAATGACGTCGGGAGAATGATCCAACTCCAACCCCATGTGGCTCTTGCGTCGGCTCGAACAAAAAAGAATCAAGGTTGACTCGACCAGGTCGATCCAGTCCGCGGTCCACGCCGGCGCCCCCTGGTGACATTTCCCATTCTTCTCGGCACGCTATTACCGCGTCAAAGCGACCGCCCCCGCGGGACGTCGTGCTTGGCCGCCGCGATGCTCAAAAGGCCACTTTCCAGCCTGCTTTCCCACTCCTCGACTTTTTCCTTCACCATTCACGAAATTTGACATTCGACAACAGGGGATTCCCCTCGAGTTTACCCTGGACACTGAGTCTTCGACTCTTCCTCCCTGATTTCTTATTCTTACTACTTACTCAATCTCCTTATCAAGTTTCAAGACATTTCAAGTTTGTTGGGCAAATATTTGAAGGGTCGTCGGGAAAAAGCGCACCAGTATCAGGTTTCGAGAATTCGTTTATTGGCCTGAAAGAATTGTTTTGACCTTACTCGTACCCCTGCAGAATTGTTGATGTTTATGTTTCAGTTAGATTTGGAAGTAGGTCAAAATCCATGTGTAGTATGTTCTTTTTCAAATTACAGTAGATCAGTAAGAAGCAATCTGACAAAAGATTCCTATTACCGACATGTTACCGACATCGAGACCATTCTGCAGTTGAAGTGGTTTGTGTCTGTACTGAGTTTCTAGAGTATTCTGTATAACGTCACAAAGACATATTTCGCAATCGTGAGAGATGAATTTGCGTAAACAACTTCAGGATTATTCATTATCTCAATCAAGCATTTCTCGTAAACACTTTCGAAGTTTGATTTTTATTTGCTCTTGTTTGTCTCGTAACTATAATTCAGTAAAAATGCGAGGACGAATCAAAATATGAACTTGAATGTGTTTACGCAAAATATTGAGATAATGAATAACATTGAAGTTGTTTACGCAAATTTGTCTCTCACAATTGCGCTATATCATTTTGTGACGTCATCCAGAAGATACCAAAAACTTAGCGCGGACACGAACCACTTGAGCTGCAGAATAGTCTTGGTGTCGGTAACATGTCGGAAACAGGAATCTTGCGATAGAATGTAGCTTACTTATCGAATGAAGATTTTTTTGGCTTGTTCTTTTCACGATTTCATGAAGCTGAATAAAACAGAGTTGCCTTAGGTCAGGAAGATCCTAAAGATCAAGGTAAAGTCAGAAATTTTGAAAAAAAATCTTGCTAAGGTCAAGAAATTTCTATAAGAGGCACTCTAAATAACTGTCAAAGAGAATACTTTTCAAATTTTCTATTTTTTATTTTTGATTCGAAATTGTTTTATTCCGTTTATAAAAGATTCTATTTGGAAAATTTCACAAGACTAACAATCCATTGTCTTATATTTCTATTTCTTTTTTTTAAGGCATTCATTTCTGACGATTGTACTTACATTTGAAAATTTTATTTGGTTGAAATTTATATTTTTAATATTTTGTGTCGAAAATTCAACAATTATTTTGAAGATTTGTCTTCTTGGATTCAAGCCTTTTTTTAAAAATTGATCTTTTTGGTGAATTTAGCTATTTTTTATTCAAACTTGAGCTCTATTTCCAGGTTAAAATATCACCATTTTTTAAGAATTTATATTTTTCCGTTGAAAATTAAACAGCTTGGTTGTGGGTTGGGCAACCATGTTGAAACATAGTTTTTTGTTGAAGATTCATCATTTAAGTTGAAAATTCAGCTCTGGTTGAAAATTGTTTTATTTTATGTCAGAAGATTTGTTGAAAATTCATTGTTTTGATTGTGGATTTATCATTTTTGTAAATACTTTATCGCTCTGTTGAAAATTTAACTATTTTCTGGATAACTGATATTTTTCAATTCAAAATTCAACTAGTAAGGTAAAAGTTTAACTACTTTGTTGAATTTTTTTTAAGGTTCATCTCTTTTTCTGAACATTCAGCCTTGTTGAATATTTGTTCTTTTTTGTTTAAAATTATTTTTTTCAACTGAATATCCACATTTCCGTGTTGAAAATTGAAATGCTCGGTAGAAAAGACAACTGCGTTTGGTTAAAATTAAATTTTTTTTTTTAATTTGGCTATTTGATGCAAGTTTCATTTTCGTAGGTAGAAAGTTCAAGTTTTGTTGAAGATTCAGTTATTTGGACAGGAAATTTGTACTTTTCAATTGCAAATTTATCTTCTTTAAAAATTCAGCTGTATTCTGGAAAATTAAATTCTTTATTTGAAAATGCAACTGTTTGGTTAAAAATGAATTGTTTTGGTTGAAAATTCATTTTTGGATGTTGAAAATTCAACGATTTCGTGAAAATTAAATTATTTGTTTGCAGATTCAATAATAATGGTTAGGAAAAATGGAAAATTGTTCCGAAAAATATCGTGCTCGATAATGTTCTGGATCGTGCGGTCGCGCTCGATAATTTGTTTGCCTAGCGCTACGCGTTTGGATTTTGTTTATCCCCCAAGTTCGTACCATTTAAAATTGAAAAAAAATTATTTGAATATTTCCATATTGGAAAAAGAATTTTCAAAAGTACCTTATAATTAAGAATGAACGAATTTGTATCAGAAAACTAGCCAAAAATGATCATTTTTTATTGTTTTCCCTTTAACAAATATGCATTTGAAAAATTAATTATATTGTTTAAAAAAAAATCTAAAACTATTATTTAACAAAGTATAAATAGGCCATTTCTAAATATAGATTCATGTTACCAGTATTTACCGAAATCTGGAAACGTGCATGGTTCTGATCCATGGTTCTGATCATAGTTCTGATCATAGTTCTGATCATGGTTCTGATCATGGTTCTGATAATGGATCTGATATATTTCGAAATTTATAGCATATCGAAAGGGCGTGAAATGAATTAATGATTACGCAATCTTCATTTTACGGACAAAATTGTTGAAAACAAATAAAAATTGTTTGTGAGGTCATTTTGAGTTAATGAAAACATTTAAATTTCAAAACTTGCAACATAACAATCTTGAATTAAAACCTCTTGCAATTTACAAATAAAAATTGAAAATCTCATTAAAGTTTCTAATTAGCATAATTCTAAATGACTGCCCCTAATTTAAAAGCGCAAACCCTAATCACTATAAATTTCTATTTTCTCAATAAACAACTCGTTTTATTGAAACGACTCTATTTCCAATAAATCGAAAAACAATCCCCTGCAATAAATTAAGAAGCACATATTTTTCGCCAGCTCGTTCCTCGCTTTTCGAAATCGATAAAATTATGGAAATAGCCAGGTAGATAGTTATGGGGTCTACTGGTGGAATTCCAAAAGGAGACTGGGTCCCGTGCCATTGAATGAGAAAGAGATGGAGTCGTAGATTCTTATCTGGTCCGTAGCACGCGTCGAGGCACACGATTACAAGAAATCCCTAGGTCGAAAAAGAAGACGCGTGTTTTCACCTCACCTAATGGTACCGCCGATCGGTCCTACGATCATAAAATGCAATGGCATGTCAATGAGTACAGAACCTAAAGAACTGTCGTCCTGGCAAATAAAGTCCAAAGTATGGACCTCGTGCTGTGGTCGGATTCGCGCCCAGAATCGTAAACATGCACCGCACAATCGATTCTGACTAAGGGGGCGAGAATCCGAGCGAATTTATTGAAAGCGATGATCTTTCGCAGATAAGGACAAGGCAACATGAATATTATCGATACAGTGTTGGAGATGATAAAATCTCTGTCATTTTTTTAATCTTCAATTTATCGATGCTGTAGAGATTTCATAATTCTTCCTTATTCCTTGGAGACATTTTTTGTATGTATGATTCATTTTATAGTATTCGTAATATCAGGGTGGCCTCAGGTCAGGGAAAACATGAAAATCAGGGTACAGTCAGGGATTTTGACAAAAATCTTGCTAAAGTTAGGAAATTTCTATAAGAGGCACTTTAAATAACTGTTAAGGAAATAAATAAGTAGGGGAAAGTGGGGAGTTGTGGGCCGTGGGGAGTCGTGGGCCACTTCAATCTACGCCAATTTGTGGGTGGTAGGATTGCTTTAACCACTGCCAAAAGACTCTCTTTGTATGAGCTCACTTTTGTGAACTCGACCCATAGTCTCAACAGGCGTAGTTAGTATTTTGACATTGTTGATTGAAGAAATCAAAATAAAAGTTTGTGTAAAACTCAATTTGTTGATATTCGAAGTCCCGTTGTGCAGCGTATTTCAAAGGTAAGTTAGTGCAAAATATTCCTTGACCAATTGACTTTAAATTCAATCAAACAATTTCGGTAAAACATTCATTGTGTGTATGGCAATTCGGTCATTTCGTAAATGTCGGCTGTGAGGAGTTGTGGTCCACCATAAGTGGGGAGTCGTGGGCCAAACGTTCTTAATGCGTATTTCAATTTTTGAAGTGAACCTTCTTTTCTCTTGTTCTGAAAAGTGATGTTAGAGTGAATTTAGAATGTCAATTGTGTTGAAACAATGAATGTCAATCGGAACAACACAGTTCACTGCAACATGTGCGATCGTGCGGCGCACTTGAAATATGCCAACATCAGGACCGGATATTACACGTGCATACATTGTGAATCAGAATAATTTTTTGTTAATCTTTTTAAAATCATTAATTTTTATTTACTGCAACTTTAATAAACATAAACTACTGGAATATGCCATTTTCTTTTATTTTTTGTCATGGCCCACAACTCCCCACCAAAGTCACAAATAACGATTTTCATAAGATTTACGTCATCCTAAATATTTCTCGCGCATTTACGAATTTTATTAATTGTGGTCTCCAGTTGATACACTGAGAAGTTTACTACAAATACCAGTTCATACATTGACAATTTATGGATGTTCAGAGAAGTTATGTCTTGAAAACCAAGCGTGGCCCACAACTCCCCACTCTCCCCTAATAAATATATCAGTTTCAATTTGTTTAATTCCAGTTTGAAATTGTTTCATTTGGTTCGAAAAAGATTCTAATTTGAAAATTTTACAAGATTAAGATTCTGATCTTAGAATATTAACCCTAGAACCGCACAGTGGTACTGACAGACCCAGCGATAAAGTGAATTTTGTCGCTCCCCTTCACAATTCTTCGAGAAAGCACTTCTCCCATCCATGTAAATTTAGTTTAGGTTTCTGCCGATGGACTCAAGTGGTTGTGCGCGTCAGGTCACCTAAGAGGCTCAAACTCTCATCATCCAAACTTGGTCAAGGGTCTCAGTGACCCATGTGTGTGAGCTCAATGAATACATTTTTTGAAAAGAATATGTTCAAAGTATTTTTTTTTCGATCTCCCATATGTCCTCTTCAAACCTTCCTATTACCTTTTGCAGTTAAACAAAACATGGGAATGTGGCATGTTTTGTTGTAAAGCACGATTTTTGACCACCTCTTCTAGTTTTTTTTTACAAATAATTGCGTTTTTTGTATCTTAAAATTATTCAAAATGATCCAATAATGCTCAGCTCTTTCTAAAGATCCTAATAAACATTTCTAAAGAGAAAGTGTAAATCGGATAAACAGGGGCGTCACAATCATCGGGCGAAGGTGCTTGGGTCTCACGGACCCATGTATACGGTTCGTGTAAGTTTAATATAAGTGTGCGGTTCTAGGGTTAATGGCAAGGGAAAAATTAGAGAATTTTGAAATGTATCTTAGTAGATTATTTACTGCCGATGGGAAGATCGATGGAGAGATAGCCAGATGTACACACGAGGGTAGGAAGGTTATCGGTAGTGTGGAAGTCATTATCAGAAGAAATAATATAACAAATGAAGGAAAAATGGCAATTTATAACTTTATACTTGCACTCACTGTGCAGTACGGTAGCGAGACCTGGACCTGCTAAGAAAATGATAAGTGTAAAATAAACGCGGTAGGCATGAAATTTCTGCAAAATGTCTGCGGTAAAACACTAATGGACAAAGTCAGTGATAAGAGGGACCTTAACGAATGTGGTCTAAAGGAAACAGTGTTTGATAAGACAGGAAGGAATGTTTGCATTCCAGAAGTAAAAATAAAAGAAGTAGAGCTAAATTAGCAATATATATCTCTGTACATTAACCCACTGTGATGAACGGTAGCGTGATCTATATCTACCCAGGAATTGATGAGAGTAAAATTAATACGATTGACAAAAAAATTGATGCGCAATATCTGCGGTAAAACGCTAATCGACGAAGTCACTAATGAGAGGAATCTTGAAGAATGTGGTGTCAAGGGAAAACTGTTTGACAGGAATGGAAGGAATTTGTATCTCAGAAGTTAAAATATAACAAATAATGCTAAATTAGCAATATATAACTCTGTACTTGCACCCACTCTACTGAACGGTAGCGAGACCTAAACCTGCCAAGAAAAGGATAAAAGTGAAATTAACACGGTTGGCATGAAATTCCTGCTCCATATCTGCGGTAAAACGGTAATGAGCAAAGTCAGTAATGAGAGGGATTTCGGAGAATGTGTTGCGGGGAGCACTTTTTGACAAAAATGGAATAAATTTGTATTCTTGAAGTGAAAATATAACAAATAAAGCTAAATTAGCAATATATAACTCTGTACTTGCACGCACTGTGCTGAACGGTCGCAAGACCTAAGCCTGCTAAGAAAACGATGAGAGTGAAATTAACGCAGTTGGCACGAAATTCCTGCACAATATCTGCGGTAAAACGATAATGGACAATGTCAGTGATCAGAGGATTCTTAAAGAATGTGGTGTAGAGGAAGCACTGTTTGACAAGACTGGGAGAAATTTGTATTCCATGAGTGAAAATATAACAAATAAAGCTAAATTAGCAACATATTGCTGTACTTGCACCCACTGTGCTGTATGATAGCGAGACCTGGACCTGCTAAGAAATGGATCAGAGTAAAATTAACGCGGTTGGGATGAAATTCCTGCGCAATGTCTGCGGTAAAACGCTAATGGACAGCGTGGGTCATGAGAGGATTTTTGAAAAATGTTGTGTAGAGGGAACACTGGCAAGGCTGAATGAAATTTGTTGAGATGATTCAATAATTTAGTTAACAGGTTGTCTTATTTGGTTGGAAATTCAACCGTTTTGTTGAAAAATGGTCTCTTTGGGTTGAGAACTCAACTATTTTTTTTTACTTCGCCTTTGTGGTTTGTAAATTCATCTATTCTAGTAGAAATTCCATCTTTTTTTAAGAAGAATAGAAGTGTTTTTTATTCAAAATGGAAATTAAACTGTTTTACAGAAAATTTATCTATTCTAAAGGAACATTCAGCAAGCTAGTAAAGAATGCATCTTTCTTAATTTCAATTTCAACTTTTTGTTTGAAATTTTTATTTTTTTTTTGTTGAAATATCAACAAATTACATTTCTTGTCAAGAATCCTGTTTTTTCTTTGAAAATTCATTCATTTGTTCAAAAAAAAATAATTTTTCTGGTTGAACTATAATCCTTTTTATTTGGAAATTCGAATTTTGAGATAAAAATCATCTTTGTCGGTAAATAATTCAAGTATTTTATTAAAAATCAACTAAATTGTTGAAATTTGAAATATTTTGTTGGGAATTCGATACACATTTTAACTTCAATTTCAAAAGTTGATAAACCTTTTAATTTGGAAGCATTTCGAAGTTTATTAAATTACTTGATTTAAAATAAATCTATCTTTAAGTTTGACTATTTTAAAAGTTTCAGCATTCTTACGAATCTTTTTCATCAACTTCGAAATTAAAATTAGCCAAATTTGATGAAGTCTGAATCATTTGGTGAAAAAAAATTTTAAACAGTAAGGTTTGGTTAAACTTTTTTGTTAGTTACGTATCTGAGCTTTCCAATAAATTCTTTTGAATATTACCCAATATTTATTTTGTAAATTTAATGGTGGCCATTAATCTAATAAAAATTTTCTTCTTTGTTTCAGGTGAGTTCACTTACTAAGTATACTGAATAAAAGTTTCTGTAAGTGTACAACATTATTATAAGAAGAATAATATAGAATATTTATTATTTACTTTCCTTTACTAAATACATCTGATTTTTGAGACAATCCGTGCAGAAATTTTGCTGAGGCCCCGAACGGGCCCCGATTTGGTCCCTAACTAACAGCCCTAAATACGGCATGAATCGGGCCCAGGACGGGGCCTACGTTTCATTCCCTATCTGGACTAGATCCGAAAATTTCTGCACGAAATGTGACTGGTAGGTCAAGAAAAACCTGGAAATCAGGGAAAAGTGATGTATTTTAAGAAAAATCTTGCGCAATTCGGATTATTTTGGAATTTTGAATTTTTCATTTAAAATTGCTTCACTCCATTTGTAAAAGATTCTATATCAAAAAAATTTATGAGATTAAGACTCCGATGATGGAATAGTAAGGGTCAGCGCAAATGAAAAATTAATCAGGAAAAAATTAGGGAGTTTTGAAAATTAGGTTTTGCAGCCTGATTAAATATTGTGAGTAATTTATTTGTCTTGCATTTCTATTTCTATTTTTTTTTTCATTTTCCGCCTTCTGAAGATTATATTCTGACTTAAGAATTTCATTTTTTTTTGTTGGAAATTCAACTATTTTGGTATAAAATGAACATTTTCTCGAAAATTCCTATTTGGATATTGAAAATTCAACTAAAATCTTTCTTGGCTGAAAATTGAAGTATTTTTTTTAGATTCGTCTTTTTACTTTGAAAATTTATTTAATTCGATGGAAATGTAATTTTTCTATTGAGCATGAGACTGTTTAATTGAAAATTAATCTTCTTTGGTTGAGAATTCAAATGTTCTGTTAAAAAGTCGTCTTTCTTGGTTGAATCCAAATGTTTTTGAAATAAATTAAAATCTTTTAGGTTTGGAATATTTATTATTACATTATTCGTTAAAAAATCATCTCTTTGGTTGAAAGTTCTTTTTTTTTTTTACTGAAAATTTAACTACTTCAGTAGAAGATTCATTGTTTGAGTTGAAAATTCATCTCGTTGGTTCAAAGTTGAACCATTTTTTGAAAATCAACCTTTTTCAATTGACAATTCACCCACTTTTTTAAAATCTGATCTTCTTTTCGTTCATCTTAATTTCTGTTGAGCGTGCATCTCCTTTGTTGAAAATTGAACTGTTTTGTCGAAAATTAATTTTTTCTGTTCAAAGTCAATTTTTGAAACTGAGAATGAACCTAAATTTTCAATTTTTGGTTGAAAATTGATATTTTTTAGTTGAAAATTGATATTTTTTAGTTGAAAATTGATATTTTTTAGTTCAAAATTGGTATTTTATTGTAGAAAACTAATCTTCTTGGTTTGAAATTGCCTTTGTTTGTAGAAAAATTTAACGGCTTAGTTGAAAATTAGAATTTTTGTTGAAAATTTATGTTCTTGGATTGAAATTCGACTGTTTTACAGAACATTCGTCTTCTGTCTTAAAATTTCAACAATCCGGATGAACTTTTTTCTCCTTTTTTGACTGCAAAATGAACTATTTATTTCTAAATTCTTATTTTTTAGAGATATTGATAATTTGAGTTAAAAAATAATCTCTTTGGCTGAATATTTGATCATTTTGTAAACAAAAAAATTTTCCGAAAATTTATTTCTTAACTGAAAATTTGAATTTTCCATTTCTGGTTGGGAATTTATCATTTTTAGTTGGAAATTAATCTTTTTGGTTTTAAAGTTCATCAACTATCAACTATCAACTATCACATTTTTCGTTGAGAACTAATATGTATAGGTTAAAAATTCAACTATTTCGTTAAAAATTTTATTATTTAGAAAATTCAATTATTTTGTTGAAAGTTTTACTCTTTGGTTGAAAGTTTAATTATTTTGTTGAAAAGTGGTGTTTTTTGCTTCGAAATTCAACTATTATATGGTTGTAAGTGGAGCTGTTCAGTTAATAATAAATTTGGTTGTTGTTGAGAATTCAACTATTTGGTTGAAACCCCACATGTTTTCGACTTAATTTCAATCTTTTTTGTTTGAAAATTCGACAGTTTGGTTAAAAATTGAAACATTTCGTTGACAACTAATCTTTTTTATCCGATAATTCAACTGTTTTGTTTAAAATCTTTCGTTTTCGACGAAAAATCCATTGCTTGCAGTAGAAAAGGGATATTGCTTATCAAAAATTGAACTATGTTGTTAAAAAGCCATCTCTTTGGCCGAAATTAACAAAAAAATTAATCTGACGTTGTTTTATTACGTTTATAAAAAATTCTATGTCCAAAATGTTACAAAATTAAAATGTTGGTTTTTTAATATTGGCCAGAGAAAATGAAAAATTGATCAAAGGGGAAATTAAGAAAATGTCAGGAAAGGCTTTTTTATGTTATAATTTAATTGTTGAAGCCGTCCCTCGGAACATTTCAATTCAACAAACCTAGTATATAATGCAAAAGAATATAAAAATGTTACTTCCTATACCAGAAGAGTGCAATTTCAACCTTGATCAAATATTTTATTTCCCTAAATTATAATAATCCAATGCTGAATAGCAGTCCTCTTAAGTTCAGAAACGATTAAAAAAGTCCAATTTACTTATCTACATCAAGCACTAATATTCCCACGTCATATTTTTGTTGTCTAAAAAAGAATCAGGCCGCTCGTTCTTTGAAATGCAAATAGGGTGGAAAGCAGGGTCCCAGTGTCTGTGCCCGACTTTGTCCTGTTGTCTCCGAAGAAATCCAATTGAATTATCAGTAGGGGGGCGTGTCGGGGGCCTTGAAAGGACGAAGTACCTGTATGCAGGCAGACAGGGTGACTCGGTGATTATTGAAATCTTGTCGATCGCTCGCGTCACCCTGGCACTATAGTCCTTACGGTAGAGGCGCCGCAATTGTTTCGAAGCTGGTCCAAGTCCCAAGTCGGGCTGGAGCCGGGAACTCATCAATATGGAGTAGCCCAGTGTCCAATCCCGCGGCAGCCCCCGGGCAGCCCTTTTGAAGGTTACGAGGCGGTCTTCGGACTGTCATTCTTTGATTGGCTTTTAGAGTTGGTCATCTCCTTTGTTTTTTTAATCTTCCCGCGCCTCGGGTAGACGAGGGACAGCCTTTTTAGCTAGTCTTTTTGCTCATCTCCGTCGCCTCGTTTGCCGAAAGCACCTCACGAATGGGTACCAGGAAATCGTTGATTGTACCAGCATACACTCGACAAGTTAGCGACGATGAAACAGAAAGAGGAACGGAATCTGTCGTCTTCCAGGATCAGGTTAATGACTTCCCAATATGGGGTTCATAAAGAGGATTCAAGAAAGGCTTGAGTTTTGAGAGTGTAAGAGAATACAGTCAGAATGAGCCAAAATTCCGAACATGAACGATGACTAAAATATTGTTTAGAACTAAATAAGTGTAACACTTTTGATTATCGGCGATCTAAGGCTAGGTGACCAAAGGTTGTAGAAAAAAATTGTTCACCAAAACTTGAATTTGTCGAAGACATTCAAAATGAGCAATACCTAACCAAAAGACTCCAACCACGATTATTGGTGGTCAATTTTCGTATAAAACGAAATAAGTATACTACTTTTAACCATCGGTTATCAGTAGGTAGCTTTGGATAGAATTGCTATTGATTGCTGCCAACGAAAAATATTCTGATACATTCCTATACTTTCGTTAATATAATTTTAATACAATCAAGTCATATAGGCTAGCCCAAACTCCTATCTATTTTAATCTGCTTCCTCAGATAGAAATACAATTCAATGTTATCAAATAGTATATCCCACATTCCTATCTACTTTAAAACTTTTTTTTGAGGCATCAAATCAAACCCGTGAACATTTGTCGGAAAATCTTATACTTTTTCATCAACATTTTCTGGTTGAAACTCTAACAAATCTCAGTCGCACAATACATGTATCAAATCCTATGTTCTAGAATCTTCTCGAATATCCGAGCGAATATCTT
Source organism: Andricus quercusramuli (assembly GCA_932178445.1). Lineage (NCBI taxonomy): Eukaryota > Metazoa > Arthropoda > Insecta > Hymenoptera > Cynipidae > Andricus > Andricus quercusramuli. Next base: position 517,020 of record CAKNXH010001532.1, on the reverse strand, counting down.
GAAAGTTCTTATCTAAATCTATCTGTCGGAAATTATTATACATTTCTATAAACATTTTCTCATTAGAACACTATTGAATCCTAATCGCAGAATACTTGAATAAAATCCTATGTTCCAGAATCATGGGAGTGTTTATCCAAACACTATTCTCCGCGAAATCTTATACTTTTCTATCAACGTTTTTTCATTTCCCTCTGCCTGTCGAAAAATCTTATATTTTTCCATAAAAACTTTCTCATTGACACTCTATTAAATTGTAATCGCACAAGACTTGTATTGCATGAAATCCTATACCTCTCGAAATCTAAAAAATTCATGCTAAATGCTATCCATTATTAAATCTTATACTTCTTCTTCTAGAAGCTTTTTTTAGAACTCTATCAAATCTGACTCGCAACAGACTTGCTTAACATCCTATGTTTCAGAATCTTGGAAGGTCTTATTTAACTCTTTGTCAAGAAATCTTATAATTTTCTGTTAACATTTTCTCATTGAAACACTATTCAGTATTATTCGCACAAAACTTGTATCAAATCCTATGTTCTAGAATCTTGAAAGTTTTTATCTAACTGTATCTGTCGAGAATTCTTATAATTTTCTATCAACATTTTCTCGTTTGGTCTATATTAAATCCTTATCGCACAAGACTTGTATAAAATCCTTTGTTCTAGAAACTTGGAAGTTCTTATTTGACGCTATCTGTCGAAAAATCTTATACCTTGCCAACCACGTTTTCTCGTTGAAACTCTACTTAATCTTAATCGAATAAAACTTGTATCAAATCCTGTCTCAGAATTTCGCCTATTCGCACAGTAAATTTATCAAATCCTATGTTCTAGAATCTTGAAAGTTTTTATTTATCTCTCTGCGTCGAGAAATCTTAGACTTTTCTCTCAACATTTTCTTATTGAAACTGTATTCAATATTAATCGCACAAGACTTGTTTAAAGTCCTATGTTCTAGAATCTTGAAAGTTGTTATTTAACGCTATCTGTTAAGAAATCTTACACATTTTTATCAAAATTTGTCGAAATCTATCGGTAATTTCTATACTTTTCTATCGAAATTTTTTTATTGAAACTCTATCAAATCTTACTCGAACGAAACTTGTATCAAATCCTATGTTCTATAATCTTGAAAGTTTTTATCTTACTCTATATGTCGAGAAATCTTATACTTCTCCGTCAACATTTTCTCGTTGAATCTATATTAAATATTGATCGCATAATACTTGTATCAGATTCTATGTTCTAGAATCTTGAAAGATTTCATCTCAATCTATCTGTCGAAAATTCTTATATTTTCCTATGGACATTTTCTTCTTGAATAAATATTGAATTTTAATTGTGTATTAAATCTTATGTTCTAGAATCTTCTTGGTTCTTATTTAACGCTATCTGTCGAAAAATCTTATACTTTTTTATCTGCATTTTTTCATGGAAAGTCTATCAAATCTGAATCGCTAAACACTTGTATCAAATCCTATGTTCCAGAATCTTGGAAGTTTTTATCTAATTCAATCTGTTGAGAAATCTTGTACTTTTCTGCCATAATTTCCTTATTGGAACTGTATTAAATATTAACCAAACAAAACTTTCATCAAATCTTATGTTCTAAAATCTTGGACGTTCTTATCTGTCTGTAACTGTCGAGGAATCTTATACTTTTTTATCAACATTTTGTCATTGAAACTGTATCAAATCTCAATCGCAAAATACTTCTATGAAATCCTATGTTCTAGAATCTTGAAAGTTCTTATCCAAATCTGTCTGTCGGGAATTCTTATACTTTTCTATAGACATTTTCTCATTGAAACTCTAATAAATCATAATCGGACAAAACTTGTATCAAATCGTATGTGTCAGAATCTCGAAAGTTTTTATTCTGCTCCATATGCCGAAATATATATTTTTCCATCAACGTTTTCTCATTGAAACTCTATCAAATATTAATCGCGCAGTACTTGTATCAAATCCTATGTTCTAGAATCTTGAAAGATTTTATCTAAATATGTCTGTCGAAAATTCTTATATTTTTCTATCAACATTTTCTTCTTGAATGTATATTAAATTTTAATCGCACAAGACGTGTATAAAATCTTATGTTCTAGAATCTTCGAGGTTCTCACATAACGCTATCTGTCAAGAAATCTTATACTTTTTTATCTACATTTCTTAATTGAAAGTCTATCAAATCTGAACCGCTAAAGACATGTATCAAATCCTATGTTGCAACATTTTTAAAGTTTTTATCTAGCACTATCTGTCAAGAATTCTTATACTTTTCCATGAACATTTTCCGACTGAAACTCTATTAAATTTTTATCGCATAAAGCTTTCATTGAATCCTATGTTCCAGAATCTCGGAAGTTCTTATCTTACTCAATCTGTTGAGAAATCTTGTACTTTTCTGTCATAATTTTCTCATTGAAACTGTATTAAATATTAATCGCACAAAACTTTGATCAAATTCTATGTTTCAGAATCTTGGAAGTTCTTATCCAACTGTAACTGTCGAGAAATCTTATACTTTTTCATCAACATTTTCTCATTGAAACTCAACAGTACTGGTATCAAATCCTATGTTCTAGAATCTTGGAAGTTTTTATACTTAACACAAACTGTCGGGAATTTTTATACTTTTCTATATACATTTTCTCATTGAAACTCTATTAAATCATAATCGCACAAAACTTGTATCAAATCCCATGTTTCAGAATCTCGAAAGTTTTTATCGTACTCCATATGCCGAGAAAATCTGATTTTTTCCATCAACGTTTTCTGGTTGAAACTATTAAATATTAATCGCACAGTGCTTGTATCGGATCCTATGTTCTAGAATCTTGAAAGATTTCATCTACATCTATCTGTCGAAAATTCTTATATTTTTCTATCAACATTTTCTTCTCGAAAGTATATCAAATTTAAATCGCACAAGACGCGTATAAGAACTTATGTTCTAGAATATTCGAGGTTCTCATTCAATGCTATCTGTCGAGAAATCTTATAATTTTTTATCAACATTTTCTCATTCAAAGTCTATCAAATCTGAATCGCTAAAGACATGTATCAAATCCTATGTTGCAAAATTTTCAAAGTTTTTATCTACAACTATCTGTCGAGAAATCCTATATTTTTCAATAAACATTTTCCGATTGAAACTCTATTGAATTTGTATCGCATAAAACTTTCATCAAATCCTATGTTCTAGAATGTTGAAAGTTCTTATCTAAACCTATCTGTCGGGAGTTTTTGTACTTTTCCATGGACATTTTCTCATTGAAACTCTATCAAATCTCAATGAAACAAAACTTGTATCAAATCCTATGTTTCGGAATCTCAGAAGTTTTTATATTACTCTATATGTTCAGAAAACTTATACTTTTCCTTCAACATTTTCTCATTGAAACTCTATTGAATATTAATCGCACTGTACTTGTATCAAACCCTAGGTTGTAGAATATTGAAATTTTCTATCTAAATTTATATTTCGAGAATTCTTATATTTTTCTATCAACATTTTCTCATTGAATTTATATTAAATCCTCTTCGCAAAAGACTTTTATAAAATCCCATGTTCTAGAATATTGGAAGTTTTTATTCGACGCCATCTGTCGAGAAATCCTATACTTTTCCATTAACATTTTCGGATTGAAACTCTATTAAATTGTAATCAAACGAAACTTTTATCAAATCCAATGTTGCAGAATCTCTGAGGTTTTTATCTTACACTAATTGTCGAGAAATCTCATACTTCTCTATTAACGTTTCCTTATAAAAACTCTATTAAAACCTCAAGCGAGCAAAAGTTGTAACAAATCCTATGTTTCACAATTTCAAAAGTTTTCATCTAACTCTATCTCTTGAGAGAATTTATACTTTTTCATCAACATTTTCTTATTGAAAGTCTATTAAATGATAATCGTGCAGTACTTATATCATATCCTTTGTTCTAGAATCTTGAAATTTTTTATCTAACTCTATCCGTCAAAAATTCTTATATTTTTCTATCAACATTTTCTCCTCGAATCTATATTAAATCTTAATCGCACAAGACTTGTATAAAATCTTATGTTCTAGAATCTTCTAGGTTCTTATTCAACGCTATCTGTCAAGAAATCCTATACTTTTTCATCAACATTTTGCTATTGAAACTCCATCAAATCTTAATCGCATGATACTTGTGTTCTAGAATCTTGAAATTTCTTATCTAAATCTGTCTGTCCGGAGTTTTTATACTTTTCTATCGACATTTTCTTATTCAAAACTGTTGAATCTCAATCAAACAAAACTTGTATCAAATCCTATGTTTCAGAATTTCGGAAGTTTTCATCTAACTCTATCTGTCGATAAAACTAATACTTTTGAATCAACATATTCTCATTGGAACTCTTACAAATAATAATCCCATTATACTTGTATCAAATCGCAAAAGACATGTATAAAATTCTGTATTCTAGAATTTTGTATGTTTTTATCTACCTCTATCTGTCGAGAATTTGTATACTTTTCTATGAAAATTTTCTCCGTGAATTCATATCAAATCTCAATCGCACAAGACTTGTATAAAATCCTGTGTTCAAGAATCTTCTCGAAAAACTTTAAAGTTCTTATCTGAATCTATCTCTCTTGTATAAAATCCTATTTTCTAGAATATTCGAAATTCTTATTTAACGCAATCTTTCGAGGATTTCTATACTTTTCTATCAACATTTTCTCGTTGAATCTATATCAAATCCTAATCACACGAGAACTTTATCTAATCATATGTCTCTAAATCTAAACAAATTTTATCAAATTCTATATCCGTTGTAAAATCTCATACTTCTTCTAGCATCAGTTTTTTATTGACAATCTATTAAATCTTATTCGCAAAAGATTTGTATCCAATTCTATCTTCCAGAATCTCGAAATCCTCGAAAATCTTACACTTTTCCACTAAGATATTGTTATTAAAACTCTATTGATAACAATATCCAAGGCAGTGCAAGAAGGGATATGATACAAGTTTTTTTTTGTTGATGATATTTGATAGAGGATAATGAGAATCTCATGATAGGAAAGTATAATATTTGTCCATTCATAGAATTTGATAGAAATTTCTAAAATTTTGGAAGAGAAAACTTGATACAAGTTCTGTGTGGAAAAGATTTAATGGAGGTATAATAAAAATATGATCATACAAAAGTTCAGGATTTCTAGAAGGTTAGAGGATGATAGAAAGGTCTGTTGAATTTTTCTGGATTTGAGTAAAATTCGGTTAAATTTAAGAGCTTATTATCTGAATTTCAGAATTGAATCTTCAGTTGAGACAACTCTTACTGAAAACTAAATGACGTCAACAATGTTGTGGTGTAACAATTAAAAGTATTCTTTTCTAGCTTCTATGCGTATCTATGCATATGAACAAGGAATGCAATTCTTTTTCAACAATGGAGTAGAAGGAAAAATTCACAAACTGAAATTGAGTATTTGTTGTTAACAGATCGCTTTTGATTTTTTCTCCTAAGGAAAAGCGAAATCGGAATTAATGTCGCCTATATAAGCATTTAACATATTTATATATACATAAGAAATGGTTATAAATGATAATTAGTAAATTTATTGGAAAATGTAATAACATTAATCGAAAATGTTCTTATAAAAAATGTGGAATCTTGTTTGATTCACTGGAAGAGTTTCTTCTCTTGAATTGAAGAAGAAACAGAATTTCGACGCCGTTCAAGATAAAAAAAATTAATTCTCTTAAGTCTAAATAAAAAATTTATTGAACAAAAGTTATGATATAATATACATCAATCAATCTCTGTCGATTACGAAAGTTAAGCATCGCTTGGCTTGGTTTTACTCGGATGGGGGCCGACCTACTAGATATAAAAACTCTTGAACTCAGAATTAATCGATTCATGTTTTATTTGATGTTTAATTTCTTGTAATAGAATAGTCTTCCATGGTTGAAAATGAATTTTTTTGGTTCAAAATTCAACTTTTATGGATAGGATTTCAACTTTTCTGTTTGAAAATTCAACTGTTTTCTAGATATTTCGCTTTTTTCTCTTCAAAATTCAACAATTTTGTTGCAAATTAGTGAATTTTGTTGAAAATTTATGATTTTTGATAGAACATTAATCTTCTCTGTGAAAAAAACAATTTTTTTCAAAAATTTAAATATTCGATTGGAAAATAATCTTTTTTGATTGAAAATTCATCTATTTGGTCGAACAAATTTGTTAAATTTCTTTGAAATTCACGTACTTAGTTTAAAATTCAACTTTTTGGTTGGAAATTCATCTATTTTTATGAAAATTCGTCTTTTGGTTGAAAATTTGTCTTTTTCAGTTCAAAATTCCATTATTACATTGAAAATTCATCTATTCTTTGGAAAAATCGTCCTTTGGTAGAAAATTAATCTTCTTTGTTGAGAATTTGTCTCTTTTAGTTTAAAATTCAACTAGTCTCTCAAAAATTATTGTTTTAATCAAACTAGTTCAAAATTCGACTTTTGATGTAAAGGTCCATCTTTCTTGGTTGAAAATTCATATTTCTGGTTGAGAGTTCAACTATTTGGTTAAAAATTATTTTGTTTTCTGTTTAATTCAACTGGTTCAAAATTGAACTATTTGGTTCAAAATTTGTGTTTTTTATTTAAAAATGCCATTATTGCATTGAAAATTTATGTACTTTGAAGAAAAATCATCCTTTTTGATAGGAAATTAGTGTTCTTTCTTGAAAATTCATCTATTTGGTTGCAAATTTGTCTTTTTTAGTTTAAAATTCAACTATTTTCTTAAAAATTCTTTTGTTCCTCTTGATTCAACTAATTCAAAATTCGCCTTTTGATGGAAAGTTCATCTTTTGTGGTTGGAAATTCATCTTTTTGGTTGAGAGTTCAACCTTCTCGTTAAAAATTCGTTTTTTTGTTCAATTCAACTGGTTGGAAATTCAACTATTTGGTTCAAAATTGGTCTTTTTCATTTAAAATTTCCATTATTGCGTTGAAAATTTATGTATTTTGTGAAAACATCGTCCTATTTGGTAAAAAAATTAATCTTCTTTGTTGGAAATTCAATTATTTG
>CAKNXH010001532.1:488278-499174 GCA_932178445.1 Andricus quercusramuli | reverse complement strand
CCTCAAGCAACTAGTTCAAATTTCAACAAAAGTAGTTGAAATTTGAACCAATAAAGATGTTTTCTCCATAGAAAGGTAATAGTTGATATTTTAACCAAACTAAGATTTTCATTCCAAACAAAAAATAGTTGAGTTGAACCAGAAAAGACAAATTGTCATCAAAATAGTTGAATCCTCAACCAACATGAATTCATTTTCAACCTACAGTTGCATTTTTAACCAAAAAAGATGAGATTTCTACCAAAAAGAATTAATTTTCAACAACATACATAATATTTCGAGCAAACAGTTGAATTTCAAACCGACTAGATTGAAAATAAATAAAATAAAAATAATGTTGACAACATTTTTATTAACAAAAAAATTCTACAAAAGCAGTTTAATTTTCTATCAAATAGTTCAAATTTCTACCAAACTGTTATATTTTCAAGTCATAAAGACGAATTTTCTACAAAACATTTATATTTTCCACTCGAAAATATGATTTAAGCCAGTGGTTGAATTTTCAACAAAATGGGATAATTTCCATTCAAGATAATTCATTTTGAAAAACAAAGAATTGTCATGAAAGTAGTTCGATTTTCAACCAAAGAGATAAATTTTTATCTAAGACATGAATCTTACACGAAAAAATTTACTTTTGAGAAAGCAATTCGATTTTCAACAAGGAAGTTAAATTTACAACCCAAAAAGATAAATTTTCTGCAAAATATATAATAGTTAATATTTCTAACAAAAAATATTCTGAGTTTAGGTTGAAAAATAGTTAAATTAAACAAAAAAGTAACATTATCAACAAAATACTGGATTTCTTAATTAAATAATTTATTATTTTATTTTCATGTTATTTTTATATTCTATTTGATTTATTTATTTCATTTATTATTTTCAACCAAACATTTGCATTATTAAACAAAACAAAAATTGATTTGCTGTCTAAAGAGATGGATTTCCAAAAAATTACATAAAATTTCAACTAAATAGTTAAATATTGATTTAGGAGGATTAGTTTTCTTCCAAAAAGGACGAATTTTCAACAAAATACGTGAATTTTCAAAAAAAGAAATAATTGAAGAGTTGAGAAATAAATCTTCAACCAAAAAATAAAAATAAATTTTCAACCAAAAAGTTGAAATTTCGACCAAAGAAGTAAATTTTCAACAAAAATTATGATTCTCCAACTAAAAAAAATCATTTTGAAGAAAATAGTTTAACCTTTGACCAAATGAGTTAATTTTTCACTAAATGGTACATTTTTCGAGCCGGAAGTACAAATTTCATTCAGAAGGAACGAATTTTCAATCCCAAAATGTGAATTTTAAAAAAAGGTTATTTTCAACCGAAATGGGTTAATTTTTAATTTGACAGATGCTTTTTTGACGAAACAATATTAGATCTCTATAAAAAAATTATTTTTCACCAAAAAATGTAATAGTTAAATTTTCATTCGAGAAAATTAATTTTCAATTACATAAAACCTACTTTTCAATCAAGGGGATTAATTTTCAAAAACAAGAAAATAACTTTTTACCAAATAGGCGGATTTGAACTATAAAAAAAATTCAACAAAAAATGGGATAAATTGAAAAAATTAATTCTAAACCGAAAATGAGAAACGAATTTTCAACAAAATAGTTAACTTTTCAACCAAATAACTGAATTATTTATTGGAATGATGAATCTCAGGCTGAAAAAATAATTGTTAATAATGTAGTACAACTTTCGATCAAAATATTTTCAATTCAAAATATGAGATTTTTACAAAAAGAAATGAATTTTCCAACTAAAAGTACAATGCTCAAGAAAATGATTAAATTTGCAAAAAAAAAAAAGTTTCTTGTCAGGAAGGAAAAAAAATTTGAATCAAAAACCACGTTACCCAATTAATGAAAATTAAAATTAAATTAGTAAATTAGTTTTAAATTAAACAGTTTTGGTGAAAATTCATCTTTCTGGGATCTTTTTGTTGAAGATTCATTTCTGGTTAAAAAATTCAACTAGTTTGTTGAAAACTCTTTTTTTTTTTTGTTAGAAATTATTTTTCCATTGAAGATTCCATTTTTGGTTCAAAATTGATATTTTTTAATTGAAAATTGAACTGCTTTGAAAAGAGTGGCACAGCTTCGTAAAAATTCAATTTTTTTGTGGCATATTCATTTGTTTGGTGGAAAAGTTTTTGGAATATTTGTCTTTTTTAGTAGAAAAAAATCTTCGTGGTTGACATTTCCTATTTTTTGGTTGAAAAGGCAAACTTTTGAGTTGAAAATTAACGTTTGTGCTGAAAATTCATATTTTCGCATTGATGAAATTCAACTGTTTCATGAAAACTTTGTTTTTTAATTTTAAAGGTCAAGAATTTGATCGAACTTTTTTTTACTAAAAAATCTTGATTTGTTGGAAGTTCGTCCTCTTGGTTAAAAAGCTGATCTTCTGAGTTGTAACTTGAAATAATTAGTTAGAAATGTATTTTTTTTTCTTTGTTTGCACATTCATCTTTTAGTTGAAAGTTCATTTGGTTACAATTTTGACTATTTTGTTGAAAATTAATTTTTCTTGCTGAAAATGGAACCATTTCTTAATGATTCATTCAGAATTTAATCATTTGAAAATTAATTAAAAAATTTCATTCATTCATTCAGATAAAAAATTCATATTTTTGTTTGGATTGAATTGTTGTTTCCTTAAAATTGAAATCTCTTTGGTAGAAAATTAATTTTTTTGATCAAAAAATATGTTCTTAAATAAAAATTTAACTATTCCATTCTTGGCTGAAAATTGTTTCTTTTTAGTTCACCATTGAACTATCTGAGAATTAAACTATTTTGCTTTTTTTATTCGGTTCTACCTTTTTGTAACTTTATAAATCTCTGAAAATAAATAGATCAATTCAATAAAGTAGATTGAATAAAAACAAATAAGAACTGATGAAAAAATAAAAAACTATAATATATAAACATATTCAAAAACATTTTCGAAACGTATTATCATTTGGAATGTATTTTAGAATCAAGAACATCCATGGAAGGAGAATTTTCGTAAATGTGTTGTACTTCCCCGTATTGGGATTCGAACCCGCTACAGCGTGATCTGCGTGATTATTGGACTGTGCTTAAATATAATTCAAGCACGTTACCATTTGAGCCACGCTATCTTCCATTTATGCTTGTTTTAATTGATATAATAAAATTTCCTGTTGGAAAATTGAAATTTTTAACAAAATATTGAATTTTCAACCCAAAATCGAATTCTTAACAAGAAAGTTCAGTATTTAAGTTGAAAAGTTGGAGTCTTGAAAACAGATGAATTTTAGTCTGGAGGAATTATTTCCAATCAAAAAGTTTAATTGGAAAAAAATTGTCAACTAAACAGTTGCATTTACTACCATATAGTTGAGAACTTTTGAGCAAAAGAGAAGAATTATTAATTAGGTATTTGAATTTTTGGCCCAGTAGTTGAATATTTAACGTATAGAGATGAATTTTCAACCAACTGGATCGAATATTCAAACAAATTGTTGAATTGTCAAACAAATAGTCGAATTTTCAAACAAAGGAGAATAAACTTCAATGACGAATTTCTTAAAAGACAGTTGAATTATCAGCCTAAAAAATTAAATTTTAAACAAAAAAGATAATTGTTGACAAAAAAAAATGTATTTTCAACTTAATAGTTAAAATATATGAAAAAATAAATAATTTCTTACCAACCAGTTTAACTTTTTATCAAGAGAGACGAATTTTTAACAAAATAGTTAAAATTTCAAGGCAAAAAGACGAATTTTTTGGAAGACAGTTGTATTTTCAACGAAAAATTTAATTTTTAAGCAAGAAAAATTAATTTTTAACCAAAAGTTACTTTTCGACCGTAAAAGAGGAATTTCCAATCCAAAAGGATGAATTTTCTATCCAAAAAGGCGAATTTTCAACAAACCAGTCAAATTTTTGACTAAAAATTTTAAACAAAATAGTTCAATTTTCAACGAAATAATTTTATTTTCATCCAAATAGTTGCGTTTGCTACCAAATTGTTGAGAACTTTCGAGCAGAAGGAACAAATTTTTGATAAATTAATTGAAGTTTTGGCCGAATAGTTGAATTTTTAATCTATAAAGATGAATTTCCAAACAAATGGTGGAATTTTCAAACTAAAAAAAATTAATCGTCAATCAAATAGTTAAATTTTTGGGCCGAAATTATGAATTCGTTAGAAGGCAGTTGAATTATCAAAGTGAAAAGTTGTATTTTCAACAAAAAAGAGAATTGTCAACGGAAAAAAAAGAATTTTCAACCCGATAGTTGAACTTTCATTAAAGGAGACGATTTTTCAACAAAATAGTTGAAATTTCAAGCCAAAAAGACGATTTTTTTAAACTGTTGGATTATCAATAGAAAATTTAATTTTTTATCGAGAAAGAATTTATTTAAACATAAAAAGATTACTTTTCTATCATAAAAGAGGAATTTTCACTCTAGAAGGATGAATTTCTTTTTGAAAAAAGTTCAACAAACCAATTAAATTTCATGCAAAAGACGTTCCAACAAAATTGTTGAATTTTCAAGAAATTAAATGAATTTTCAACCAAAAAGGATTGGATTTTCTTACTGGCTTCTAATCAATCAGTTCCGCATTAAAAAGAAAAACGAGAAAGAGGGAAAGTTCCTTCAAAACAGGTGAGAAAAGAAGAATTCTTCAATAAAGGGAGGAAAAGTGGAATGAAGAAAGGAGTGCGAAGTCTGCAATTTTATTGAATTTGAAAAAAATTTATTTCAAACGTTTTTAACTTGAAAATATATATTTTCCAATAATATATCTTGGAGAATGATTCAAGTCTCGTAAATTAAGAAATCTCAGAATTTTGAACCAAAAATACAAATTTTCAACAGAATAGATGAATTTTCAACCAAAAAAGTGAAATCTACATGCCAAAAAGACGAATTTCTTAGAAGTCGGTTAAATTTTCTGAAAAAAGATCATTTTTAACCAAGAAAGATGAATTTTCAATTCTGAAAAATTAATGCTTTATCATCCAAAGAAGCGAAGTTCAACAAAACTGTTAAATAATAGACCAAGAAAGATGATACTTTAACAAAATAGTTGGATTTTCAACAAAATAATAAGTCAATAATAATATCGATATAAAAAATTAATAATAAGTAATTTTAAGAATTGTAATGATAATTAATATTAATAATTATTTGACATTTGAGCGGAAAAGCGAGAAAAATGTAAAAGAAAAAATCTTGAAAAAAAAAGAAAAAAAAAAAACTCTTTAAAAAAAAAAAAAAATTTAAGCTGAAAGTGTGTGCAGTTTGCAATTAAATTGGAAATAACTTGATTTCAAACGTTTTCGAATTAAAAATGTCCAACTGTTAAGGCTTGCAATTCAAAAATCTTCAAACATTGAATACAGATTCACACAATTAGATATTACCCAATTGCAAAAGCTACTAATTAAACATTTTTTTACAGTTTTGTACAACTTGTTCGGTTTGAATTTCAGTTTTAAGTGTTTCATTGTGTTAAAAATTTAAACTAGGTATAGTGAAATTCTGCTCAAAACGGAAAAAAGTAGGAAAATTCGCAAGGTCCGTGTATTATGAAACTTAAAAAAGAAATGAGAAAGCTTATTTTCCTCTCAGATTTAAGATGGTCACTGTCCAATATGTCAAAGGCATTTTGTTTAAAATTGGACTTTTCGAATAGTTCGCGGAGTGCTGTCGTCCTTGGGTCGCTCCGTGTCCGCAAGACACACGAGGGTTTGCCAGCCTGTCCTTATATCGTGCCCTGTGTCTACCAGCTTTACGGTCCTGAGACGTGGCCGTAGGTGTCATTTACCGCGATTCTACTGGGAGCCAGTGTCATTTTTATATTGGCAGTTGCTCCCAATGAGAACCAACGGTGTTTGTTCACCTTCTTTTTCAATTATATATATCTGCTAACAGTAAATGTAATGTATTGGGAAAAGCCTGATTTTTTAATCCACAATTTGTGGACTGGTCTGCAGCCTAGTGCATGAGAGGGGAGGAGGTCTAGAGCTTAGAGTGGGATCCGAACCATCAGAGCCTTGATAAAAGTACATTGAAAATTGTCCACAAGTAACGGCTTAGAGTTAGAACCACAGACCTCTAGCGTGAGGTCCAAGCACCTAAGCTGCCTGAGCCATCAAGGCTCTTTATTATTTTTTTTATTATCTTTTTATTATTATTTTTTTTTAATTCATTTTATTGTTATTGGTTAGTCATAATAATGATGAAAATTCCTTAAAATATGTATCTTCAGGAAAGATTTAAGGATCATAAATTGAAAAAATCTCACAATTCAATCACTGGTTATCTTTGGCCGGCCTCTGATTGATCAAATTCATTGAGAAAGGGGGCCGAGAAGAGGAACAGTAAGTATTGGCGTACGCCCGGTAGCAATTTATTCATTACGCGCGCTAACTGGCCATGCATTGAAACCCCGCCACCGTAATCTGCATTCATTTGAATAAATAACCGATCAATAACCAATAATAAGTTTGGCAATCGCTGGTTTGTCATCTTAGCCATCTACTCAGTTGATAAACTACGTACCAACTTATCGATGACCAGGTGGCAAATTAATACCTGGATGATTCTCTGTAAATCATAATTTCATGCCGAAATCAGTTTTAAAAAAGATTTATTTTAGCCTGATAACCTCGGATTGGCGTTTAGTTGGAACTGATGCAACAGAATCATCCAGAGGTCAAACTGATTTTCCATTTTTACGTGGTGAGTCCGGAAAGTATCCGACCTTGTGGTGTTCCAGGAGCATGAGTTAATTCTAGTCAATGGCGATAATAGCCTCTCCGAATTAATCCCCTTGGGACGCCACAACCTTCTTCCAGCAATCCTTCTACTTTAGGAAGCACTCTTTAAAGTCACCTTCCGGCGAGCCTTTCGGAATAACTAACGGCTGCTTCGTCGCATTCTGTTTTATATCATCTAGGTCTTGAAATCGTTTTCCTTTGAGTGGATTCTCTAGTTTGGAAAATAGCCAAAAATCACAGGGTGCCAGGTCAAGACTGTATGAGTGCCGAAGTTGTGCAAGGCCGTGTTTCACCAGAAATTGCTGAATAAGCTGCGACGAGTGTGCAGGTGCGAATTATTCGCAACCAACATGTGAAGTTGGTTACTGTTCAATAGTTTTACTTGAAAATAAACAGAGTGATTTATTTTTATCATAAATTTATAATTGACACGTAACAGATGAATGAGAGGCTTGGGTGTGACATAAACTTAATGCATATGACTTTTGAAGAAAAAAAAAAGCATAACAAATTATGCACTGAAAATCTGTCAGCTCGGTGGGAGAGATATAATGTCACTGTGTGGAGATGAGTGACCAACTAGCGCCACCTGGTGCGCGTATTCTTTAATAGTTACGGTTAAAAAATCAACTTCTTTGTTTGAAAGTCATATTTTTTGGCCAAAAATTCAACATCTACGTTGAAAGTTGAACTAATTTGTTAAAAATTCATCTTATCATTTGTAGATTGAACTATTTCGTTGGAAATTTCTTTTTTCTTTCGATAATTAATTTTTTGAATTGCTAATTTAACTATTCCATTTTGGTTCAAAATTCAACTGGTTTGTGAAGAATTCACTTTCTTGCTTGAAAATTCAACTTTTTGGTTTGAACGTTAATCTCTTTTGGTTGACAACTGAACTATTTTTTTAAACTTTGTTCAATTTTTGGTTGAAAATTCATTTTTTGACAGAAAATTATCTTATCTTATTTAAATGTTCTACTAGTTTGTTGCAAATTTATCTATTTAGTTGAAATATTATGTATTTCGTTCATAACTTTCAACAAAATACAAATTACAATTCGTCTTTTTTGGTAGAAAATTAATTTTCTTGGTTGAAAAATCAGTTTTGTTTGAAGATTCAACTATTTGGTTGAATGTCACTGAAAATTTTTTTTTTTTTTCTCATTACAGATTCATCATTTTTATCGAAAATTTGAATTTTCAGTTGAAACTTCAAATTTTTTGCTGAAAATTCTTCCTTCTGGCTAGAAAATTAATTTTTTTAGTTGAAAATTAAAATCTTCTTGGCTTGAAAAATAAAAATACATGTTTATAAGCCTTAAAAATTCAATTATTTTGTTCAAAATTCAACTGTCTTGTAGCAAATTCCTCTTTTTGGCTTGAAAATTCAACTTGTTGAATGGACTGCAACTGTTTTTAATTAAAGTTGAAAATTTCGAAAATTGTGTGTTGAAAATTCGATTATTTGGTTGAAAATGTAACTATTTTGTTGAAGATCCATCTACTTCACTTGAAATTTCAATTCTTTGGTTGTACATGAAAATTTTTGGTCAAAAATTTAATTTTTTTGATTGAAAATCCAATTATTTGGTTGAAAATTCATCCCTTTGCTTATAGTTTCAATTGTTTGGTTGTTAATTATTTTGTTGAAAAGTCGACTATTTTGTTAAAAAAAATCATCTTTTCTGTTCGAAAATTCAACTGTTTTGTTGAAAATTCGTCTTTTCAGATTGGAAATTCATATTTCTTGGTAGAAAAGTCCTTGATTGAAAATTCAACTGCGTTCTAAAAAATTCGACTTTTTGACTTCTGGATTGATCTATTTTGTTACAAATTCGTTTCTTATGCTTGAGAGTTCAACTATTTGGTTATAAATGCAAATTTTAAGTCTAAAATTATCATTATTTATTAATTTTTTTAATTGAACTATTGTGTTGAAGAATCATCTTTCTTAATTAAAATTAAAATTTTTTCTTCAAAATTCATTTCTTTTCATAGAAAATTTATTTTTTTGGTTGGAAATTTAATACATTGATTTTATAAATAGGAATTCATTTTTCTATTGTTTTTCTATTTTCGAGAAAATCATCCTATTTTCCCCGTTTTACGGGCATTTGAGTCTGTGAAGTCTGATAACTTTTCTAGACAAATTTGCTATTACGTTTATGGAAATAATGAATTTTTTGATAATTCATATAAGATCATCGCCATTCATAAAATAACTTAATCAGTGAACAATGAAAATTGTTTGTCTGACCATTAACTTAAGTACAAAGGTGTCTAGGTCTGAAAGGATTTTTCTACTGGGCCAGTAGGTCGGTCTTATAAATAAATCAGCAAAATAACTATGTCAAAAAAATTAAATCAGTGAACGATGAAAATTGTTGTCTGACTGTTAACTCAAATTGAAGGGCGTCTAGGTCTGAAAGGATTTTTCTACTTGGTGAGTAGGTTGATCTTATAACTAAATCAGCAAAATAACTAAGTTGAAAGAACTAAATCAGAGAACGATTAAAATTTTTGCCTGACTATTAACTCAAGTAGAAATGTGTCTAGGTCTGAGAGAATTTTTCTACTTGATAAGTAGGTCGATTTTATAACTAAATCAGCCAAATAACTAACATAAGTCAAAAAAAATTTAATCAGTGAACGCTGACAATTGTTTGTCTGACTATTAACTTGAATAGGAAAGTGTCTAGGTTTAAAAGAATTTCTCTACTTGGCAAGTAGGTCTTGTAACTTAATCAGTAACATAACTAAATCCAAAAAACTAAATCAGTGACCGATGAAAATTGTTTGTCTAAACATTAACTTAAGTAGAGAAGAGTCTTACTCTAAAAGGATTTTTCTACTTGACAAGTATGTCTTATAACTAAATCTGTAAAAATACTAAATCAGTGACCGATGAAAATTGTTTTTCTGAACATTAGCTTAAGTAAAAAAGTATCCGGGTTTTAAAGGATTTTTCTACTTGACAAGTAGGTTTTGTAACTAAATCAGTAAAATAACTAAATCCAAAAAACTAAATCAGTGACCGATGAAAATTGTCTGTCTGAACAATAACTTAAGTAGACAAGTGTCTTAGTATAAAAGGATTTTTCTACTTGGCAACTAGGTCTTATAACTAAATCTGCAAAAAAAACTAAATCAATGACCGATGAAAATTGTTTTTCTGAACATTTGCTTAAGTTAAAAAGTGTCTGGATTAAAAAGTATTTTTCTACTTTACAAGTAGGTCTTGTAACTAAATCAGTAAAATAACTCAATCAAAAAAACTAAATCAGTGAACAATGAAAATTGTTTGTCTGTCAAATAACATGAGTAAAAAAGTGTCTAGGTTTAAAAAAATTTCTCTACTTGGCAAGTAGGTCTTGTAACTTAATCAGTAAAATAACTAAATCCAAAAAACTAAATCAGTGACCAATGAAAATTGTTTGTTTGAACATTAACTGAACTAGACAAGTGTCTTATTTTAAAAGGATTTTTCTACTTGACAAGTATGTCTTATAACTAAATCTGTAAAAATACTAAATCAGTGACCGATGAAATATGTTTTTCTGAACATTAGCTTAGGTAAAAAATTATCTGGGTTTAAAAGGATTTTTCTACTTTACAAGTAGGTCTTGTAACTAAATCAGTAAAATAACTCAATCAAAGAAACTAAATCAGTCAACAATGAAAATTTTTTGTCTGACAAATAACATGAGTAGAAAATTGTCTAGGTTCAAAAGGTTTTTTCTACTTGGCAAATAGGTCTTGTAACTAAATCAGTAAAATAACTCAATCAAAAAAACTAAATCAGTGAACAATGAAAATTGTTTCTCTGACAAATCACATGAGTAGAAAAGTGTCTAGGTTCAAAAGGTTTTTCCTACTTGACAAGTTGGTCTTGTAACGTAATCAGTAAAATAACTAAATCCAAAAAACTAAATCAGTGACCGATGAAAATTGTTTGTCTGAACATTAACTTAAGTAAAAAAGTGTCTCGGTTTAAAAGGATTTTTCTACTTGACAAGTAGGTCTTGTAACTAAATCAGTAAAATAACTCAATCAAAGAAACTAAATCAGTGAACAATGAGAATTGTTTGTCTGACAAATAACAT
>CAKNXH010001532.1:415716-485375 GCA_932178445.1 Andricus quercusramuli | reverse complement strand
AAGAAGTCGAGTTTTTTAAAAGTGAGTTGAATTTTCACCAAGAAGAGAAGAATTTTTAAACGAAGAATTTTCTACAAATAAAGAAGAATTTTCTATCCAAAAAGATGAATTCTCAACATATTAGTTTGATTTTTGATAGAAAAGATAAATTTTTAACGAAAAAGTGAAATTTTCAAATAATAATAATGTTCTCAACAAAATAGTCCAATTTTTCACCAAATAATTAAATTTTCAATGTACAAAGATGAATTTTCAAACGAATGGTCGAATTTTAAGGCGGGAAAATAAAATGCAACAACGAAAAGATTAATTTTCAACCAAATTGTTGAATCTTCAAACCCGAACTTTGAATTTTTTAGAAAACTGTTCAATTGCCCGCGAAGAAAGATAAATTTTCAATCCAAGAAGTGTAATTTTGTATCCAGAAAGGACATTCTTCAATATAGT
The DNA here is from genome assembly GCA_932178445.1 of Andricus quercusramuli. NCBI lineage: Eukaryota > Metazoa > Arthropoda > Insecta > Hymenoptera > Cynipidae > Andricus > Andricus quercusramuli. The sequence continues at coordinate 484,928 of CAKNXH010001532.1, read as the reverse complement.
AGTTTAGTTTTCGACCAAAAAAAATAATTTTCTTTAAATAGTAGAATTTTCAACAAATTATTGAATTTTTAACAAAATTGTGTAATTTTTTTACAAAATAGTTAAATCTTGAAACCAAAAAGTCAGCGAAAGAAAGAAATTTTCAAAAAAAAAGTTTCATAGGAAAAAATTTAAATTTTCAAGCCAAAAAGACCAATTTTTTTGTAGACAGTTGAATTTTAAATGTTTAATAGTTGAGTTTTAACAAATGTTAAATAACAATAGTTAAATTTTTGAACAAAAGAAATTATTCCTTAACTAAATAGTTGATTTTTCAACAAAGTAACATATAATTATAATAAAATTATGAGTCATAACAAAAAAATGAGAAAAAATTAAAGTTGAATTTAACTGAAAAAAGATAAGTCTTCAACATTCAAATAAATTATCAACAAAGAAGTATATTTTTCAAGCAAGTACTTAAATTTAACCAAAAAAGATGAATTCTCAACAAAATACTGAAATGGTTAACAAAAACATACTAATTTTTTACCAGTTTCATTTATACTTTAAAAAAATTAGATTTCTACCAAAAGAGATTAATTTTTAAACCAGGGCGACGCATTTTTAATAAAAGGGTTGAATTTTTCACCAAAAAATGTTTTCCACACAGAAGAGAAAAAAGTTTTGAACCAAATTATTGAATTTTGAAGTCAAAAAGGCAAATTGTTCACAAAACAGTTGAAGTTGTAATCTGAAAATATGAATTTTCAAACAAAAAGTTCGTTTTTAACTTACTCAAAATAAATTTTTTCAACAAAACAGTTGAATTCTTAAGCCAAATTCACGAATTTTCTACAGAAAAGTTGTGTTTTAATCCTAAAATATGAAATTCAAAAATTGATTTTTAACGAAAAATGGAATAGTTTAATTTGTAGTTCAAAAAATTGTTTTTCAACCATAAAAAAATAGTTTTCAATAAAATAGTTAAATTTTTCAACCAAAGAGTTCAATCTTCAACTGATATAATAAATGTTTAACCAATGATGGAATAGGTCAATCTTCAGTTGAAAAAATGAATTTTCAACAAAAAAAAAGAAAAAAATTTCTGAATAAAATAGGGCATTCTTCAGCTAATAAAATTAATTCTTGACAGAGCACTTCTGATCCTAATCAAGTAGTTGAACTTTCAACTAAAAAAGATAATTTCTCAATAAAAAATTCAATGGTTGAGTTTTCAATTAAAAACGATCTGTTCCCAGCCAATGATATATTATTTAAATTTTTAATAAAAAAATTCATTTAAACTAAGAAAGTAAGATTTGTAACAAAATAGTTCGACTTTCACCAAATAGAAAAAATTTTAAGCAAAAGAGATTAATTATGAACCGAAAATATGACGGAAGACTTTTTAACCCTAGAACCGTACACATATATTGAACTTACACGAACCGTATACATGGGTCCGTAAGACCCGAGCACTGTCGCGCGATGATTGTGACGCCCCTGTGGATCCGAATTACACATTTTTTTTCAGAAATGTTTATTAGGATCTTTAGAATAGAGCTAAGCATTATCGCATCATTTTGAATAATTTTAAGATACAAAAAACTCAATTATATGTTAAAAAACTAGAAGGGGTTGTCAAAAATCGTGCTTTAGAATAAAAAGTGCCACGTTCCCATGTTTTGTTTAATTGTAAAAGGTAATAGGAGGGTTTGAAGAGGACACATGGAAGATAAAGAAAAATACTTTGAACATATTCTTTTTAAAAAGTGTATTTATTGAGCTTATACACATGGGTCTCTGAGACCCTTGACCAAGTTTGGATCATGACAGTTTGAGGGAGGCGACAAAAATCACTTTCTCGCTGGGCCTGTCAGACCCAGTGTGCGATTCTGGTGTTAATTGGAAAGATTGAACGAGAAAAAGGGGAAGTTTCTTAAAAACGGGGAAAAAGGTTCTTTGAAAAAGGATAAAATTGGGGAATAGGAAAATAGAGGGATAGGGGAAAGAGCATGATGTCTATATATAGATCCTTTACTTATAAAATAAAATAGCTAATTTTCAATATTTCAAACATTTCAATAAATGGTTATTCACATTTATATTTTCCATGTGTGAATTACCAACTCAGTTTCAACTCGAATTGAATTTTGAATTTGCAAAATATGCTCAAAAACATAGTTTTTGAACGACCTCTTTCGCCTCTTTTGCCCGACGGCCCTTGAAGTGTCCTTCCTGGGATACAATTTCAAAGATCCATTTCCCTTTCCCCCTAATTTGAAATCTGACCTTTAGTTTTACCAAAAAGGACCCTAAACCCAGAAAGCCTCAAAATCAGAAAAATCCATGAATCAGGATAAAAAGGCAATAAAACTCTAATAAATCAGAAAGGTCGCAGGGCGATAAAACTTTGAGAGCGAGAGTTGGGGACAAAAAAAAAGTAATCCTGGAAGATTCTCCGATGATTCCTGGAAGCTAGAGGGCTAATTGGTCTTGAGGACGAGGCGGGACCATAAACTGTCGCCTGCAATCAGCGGAGCGCGACTTTAGCCCGCGGCCGGTTTCTGGTAATACGAAGTCTTAAGTTTTATAAGGAGCCGAGGGGGCTGCGGTCCGTATCTGTTCGTATATACACCCGGCCAGGACCGTGTACGAATTTACATTTAAAAAATATAATGAAGCAGCGTGAAGCGACCATTAGTCGTTCGGAGATGACAGACTGCTTCGGACCCCCGCAGGCCCCCTCACCCCCTCCGCGAGGTTGGGGCATGGGGCCCATACGCATCAGCCAATGAAACAAAGAGAAACCGTCTAGAAGGGCACCGGGCCTTAATGACAACGGCCCATGGACAGTGGTTTTCATTAGACGTCCTTATCCTTATATAGGGCTGTTAGCGCCGATCCAGCATCGATCGATCTATGCACCCAAAAAAGAGACTCGGTCTGGCAAATCGATTTCTCGTCGTAAATCATCTCACCGAGGGCGTATCAGCGTGACCAACTTGCTTCACTCTTCTTCGAAGGAAAAACTTTCAGATAAGGGGCCGTACTTAAATTACGTCACGGATTATAGGCCCTCTCTGAGACTCCCCCTCCCTCCTGCAACAAACCGGTACAAAATATTTCTTCCCCCCCCCCCCCGCCCCCCAATATTTAGTACGTAATTTTTCGTTTTCAAAAATGTTTTACTAGTTATTGCTAGTAGAATTAGGTGGAATGTTCGGGAACTTCATTTTAAAAATTCACTTGGGGTGATCGCTAGACAGATTGATCAGCAACCTGGGTCAGAGCAGGGTTGCGGAATGAACGTGTCATTTAAATAAATAACACGAGAATTCCGGATCAAAATATCTATACATAACACCTATATACCTATCTACCTTATACCTATATACCCATCCGAGAGGGAAATGACCTAATAGCATAATAATAATAATTAATATTCAAATACTGGTTTTTCAAACTTGAAATACTTTCACCTTAGAATCTTTTATAAACAGAAGAAAACAGTGTTTCAGATACAAATCCAATTATTTATTTAAAAAAAAAAGTATTTTCTACTATAAAAGATAGCTTTTTAACAAAATACTTGAATTTTCAACAAAGAATTGCATTTTTAACATAATAGTTGCATTTTCAACCTGAAAATATAAATTCCCAACAAAAACTGGCATAGTTTATATTTCAATCAAAAACATTAAATTTATACAAAGAAAAGTTTTTTAAATCCAGAAAAACCAATTGTCAACAAATAATGATTTTTCACTGAAGAAAGAAAATTTTACCTAAATTGTTGCACCATCAAGTCAAAAGACGAATTAACTCTACACAAAATTAATTTACATACAAGAAATATGAGTTAATTATTTTTCCACGAAACTGATGCAATTTTACCCAACAAAAATAAAATTCTCAACCAAGAAGATTATTTTTTTTACCAATAAAGGAGAGGTTTCATTTCAAAAAGATCAAACCTGAAAAAATGGAAATGTTACATTTTCAGTTGAAAAATCAATTTTAAACCAAGAAAAAACAAATTTTCCACTAAACAGTCCAATTTTCAATCAAAGACATAAGCCTTCAATGAAAAAAATAAATTTTTAACAATGTATTTTAATTTCACCCAAGAAGTTCAATTTTTGATCTAAAAAGATTAATTTTCAACAAAATAGTTTGAATTTTCAACCAAAGAGAACTCTTAAAAAAACAATGTTTTCTTAACAAAGTGATTCAACCAAACCTTTCAAATAAAAAAATTTAATACGCAAGCAAAGAAGAATAATTTTTAACCAAAAATTTACATTTTCATAAAAAAAAGAAAATTCTACCAAAGCTGGACGAATTTATAAATCGAAAATATAAATTTAAAAAAAATAGTTGAATTTTTTGTTGAAAAAGATTTTAGTTGACTTTTCACGATCAAAATATGAATTTTTAACCAAGAAATAAGTTCCTAGGAAAAAAATTGAATAATTAATCCAAAAAGACGAATTTTTACCCAAAGATGATGACTTCGTCACAAAAGTGGTGAATTCTCTACCTAATAGTTTTATTTTTATCCCAAAAAGATGGAATTTTTCCTGAAATAGATGAAACTTTTATTAAAAAAATAAAAGAAAACAGTTGAACTTTCATCTAGACAAGCTTTCAGTTCATTTTTTAACACCAAAATATGAATTTTAAACAAAAAGTGAGTTTTCTACGAAATAGTTAAATTTTCAACAAAACAGTAGAATTTTCAACCAAAAGTATGACTTTTCAACAAACTAGATTGATTTCCAACCAAGCAGTTGCATTTTTATTCAAGAAAGATGCAATTTCTCTTGAAACAGATGAATTTTTAATTTTAAAACAAAATTTCAAAAAAATAGTCTAATTTTCAACAAAACAGTAGAATTTTCAACCAAAAAGTATGAATTTTCGACAAAATTGTTGAATTTTAAACCAAACAGTTGCATTTTTATTGAAGAGAGATGTAATTTCTGCTAATGCAGTTGAATTTTCAAATCAGAAAAACCATTTTTCAAACAAGCGTTGAATTTTCAAGCGAACTTGAACGAATTCAAGAAAGATGAAATATTTCTTTTGAAACAGATGAATTAAAAACAAAACTTCAAAAAAAAAGTTAAATTTCAATCCAAAAAGAAGATTCTATTTCTGAGAGCTTACGTAACTTATGCGTATTTTGTGTTTTGAAGTGTAAAGTGAGAGTTGATCGGTAGATATGACAACCAACGAAGAGTTAAAATCTCTCTTAATATCAGTGCAAGAGAGTGTAAAATCCACAGGAGCAAATGTTCAGCGAATGACTGAAGATATTAAAGTCTTAAAGAACTCAGATGAAAAAATCTTAGAAGAACTCAAGATCTACAAAACCAGATGTCATGTCTTAGAAGAGAAAAACAAAGCATTCGAAGAAAAAGTCAATATTCTTGAAAAAAAGCTGGAATTTTTAGACATAAAAGAGAGGTCTAGGAATATTTTTCTCTACAATGTGAAGGACGATTCTTCTAACAATGAGAATCTTTTTGAGGCGGTTAGCAAGATTTTCAAGGAAGCTAAAATTAATCTACCTATTGATTGCTTCGAAAAGGTGATTCGACTCGGGAAAAAAGATGGACCAAGACCTGTTCTAATTACATTTACGAACTCGAGATTTAAATATGAGATCTACAAGAATGCTAAAAATCTGCGTTCACTGAGGGTAACTTTCGCAAACGATTTCACTCTCGAACAAAGAGAAACTCGCAAGAAGCTTCGAGATTACCAACAAAAGCTGGAGAGTCTTGGGAAGTCCTCAATGATTAAAGGAACCCGATTATACATGGATAATCAGTATTTTGATGTATTTTCAACTGCTAAAATTGTGGCAGAGAAGAGTGAAGAAGGTTATCAGTCCGAAGGTCGAATCTCAGCTTCTTCTGTAAGCTCTACTGCTAGCAGGAAAAGGGCAAGAGGACGTCCTCCAAAATCACAATCTCCCACTACTGATTTAAATAAAAGAATCAAACATAGCCAAAAGGGAAATTCAATCAAAACTTTTTTAAATGTAAAGCCGGGAGGAGAAAGCTCCAAAACGATCCCAAGTCCATAAACGGTTCGCCGACAGTACCAGAAAATCGAATTATATTTTGGAATGCAAGGGGATTTAACAATCTAGATGACATCTTTCAATACACTACCACAGATGACATCATTTGTGTGAGTGAGACGTGGCTTACTTCTTCACCTCAATTCACGTATCCACAACGTAACATCGATTGTCAAGTTGTCTACAGTGCAGCTACGAGAGAATACTCAAAAGGAAGAGCAAACGGGGGTCTACTCATCATCAACAACGCAAACAAATATAAAATGGAAACGTTATGTGCGGCAGAGGATTATATTTTTGTTAAACTCGAAGGTAATAGTTTTAATATAATTATTGGATCAATATATTCGAGCCCGAATTCTAATTTTGAAAATTTTCTGCGCAATATAAATGAAATAATCTTTGACCTGTCAATGAAATACCCGGAATACTCGATAATTGTGGGAGGGGATTTTAACGGCAAAATTGGAGAAATGAATCAATTAGAGGAGGAGACTCTCTGTAACAATGTAAATTTGTATGACGTAAGAACAAGTCTAGTCCCTGATTTGGACACTAGGGGAAACCAAATGGTAGAAAGCTTTGAAAAAAATGGGTTTTTTGTCCTGAATGGGAGAACTAAAAGCGACTGCCCAGCTCAATGTACATTCCTAAGAGAAAAAAGTTCCTCAATTATAGATTTTGCCTGGTGTAATAGTGTGGGAATTCACTCAATAGAGGATTTCCAAGTGCTAAGGGTTCCAACTCGATCGGATCATTTTCCTATAGCGTTGACGCTATTAGATCACTCGACATTAAATTATGCGAACCATTCAAGCACCCCCTTTTTTAAGTGGAATAATGACTTTGCTGATCAATATAAAGAAATTATTCAGTACCCTCCGAATAATAACTCTGCAATGTTGTCGATAGATGACCTTTCAAATAATTTAATTGGTGCAATTAAGGAGACAGCGACAGAACTTAACATGACTGTAAAACCGACTAAAAAACTGAGTCGTTCGAAGCCATGGTTTGACGCACAATGCAGAAAGAGTAAAAAAAAGCTAAAACAAGTACTTGTAAATTGTGAACAACAAAAATTCAATCCTGAGGCTGTGTCGATTTATACGAATTGTAAAGAAGTGCATGCAAAATTATTAGACTCCAAGAAGGAAGGTTATAAGAACTCCTTATTGGATTCTCTGGCGAATGCAATCGACTCCAAACAATTCTGGAGGATAGTGAATAGCTATAATTTTAAACCTTCGTATAATGATGATATAGACTTATTTATATGGGAACAATACTTGAAATCTCTTTACCCAGTTCGCGATCCAAATCCTTACTTGATAACGATTAATAATTTTCGAAATCCTTATCTTGATTCACATATAACTCTTGAGGAAACTATCTCAAGCTTGAAACAGTCAAAAAATGGTAAGGCCCCTGGTCCGGATGGTATTAGCTATGACTTTTTTAAAAATCTGCCCGGCAATCTGATCCTCTACTTAAACTCGTTATTTAATAAAATAATTGATGAAGAAAAGATTCCAATATCGTGGTCTCAAACATTTCTTAGAATGATACACAAAAAAGGGGATGTCACTGATCCTTCTAACTACCGCCCCATTGCCTTAGTTAACTGCATTACAAAGATATTTACGCAGATACTTTCCAAAAGGCTGACAGCTTGGGCTGAAGATATGCAACTCCTTCCAGAGTGGCAGGCAGGTTTCAGGAGGGGGAGGGGTTGCACGGATCAGATATTTACCCTTAACGCAATGATTCAAAATCGTCTGAGACTGAACGGAGGCAAACTTTTTGTACTCTATGTTGATTTCAAAGCAGCCTTTCCCTCAGTTAGTCATAATATCTTGTGGAACAAATTAATCTCGAAAGGTTGTGGGTCAAAATTCATTAGATTAGTAATAGATTTCTACTCTAAAGCTAATGTTGCAATCAAGGGAAATAAGGGCATCTCTGGATCGGTAGATGTAACGAAAGGAGTCATGCAGGGGTAGGTTCTAAGTCCAACAATGTTTACATTTTTAATTGCTGATTTACAAGAATTTATGTTTGCCAGAGGAATCAGAGGTGTATCTATAAACCATTTATTGGAAATATTGCTCTTAGCGTACGCCGAAGATTTGGCTTTCTTCGCGGATTCTTTGGTTGGAATGCGTAAGATTCTTGAAGGATTATTAGATTACTGTAGAATAAATGAGCTCGAAGTCAACACAGACAAAACAAAAATAGTGATCTACAGAAAGGGAGGTCATGGACATGATAAAAAATACCCACCTTTTATGTACGGAACATGCGAGATTGATATTGTCAAAAGTTATATCTACCTAGGCACTCCATTCACCCAATCTGCACTTTTTGTCGGGGCAAAAGATGAAGCTGTTCGTAAATCTAACCTCGCTGTAGGATCTACGATTAATCTGATTCACAGATTAAAACTTAATTCATGGAATCCTATTGTTCGACTTTTCGATAGTCTTGTATCCAGCGTTTTAATGTATGGCGCACATATTTGGAGTCTCAGGTATTTATGTTTTATAGAAAAAGTTCAAACCGCTTTTTATAAGAGAATCCTGCATGTTCCACAAAATACTGCTGGATATGCTATTAGATTAGAAACAGGTGCTTCCCACCTTGCAGTTCGAGTTTTTGGGTCAATTCTCAATTGGATAGAAAAAATTCTAAACATGTCCGACGATCGATATCCTAAGAAATGTTATTTAAGATTAAGAGAACTGGATAGACTGAAAGATGATTTGTCAACCCTAGAGAAATACAATTGGGCCCGCCAGGTTAGAAGTATATTTAAAAGGATTGGGATTGAGGACGACTGGGATTTCCTTTCTCTTGCCTCTCTTCAAAAGAATAAATCGACATGGATAAGAGCTTATGACAAAATTTTATATCTAGAAGATTTACAGAGAGCCCACACGTCCTCTGCTCTAATTCTTTATCCTCAATTAACCTTGCGAGAAGGACCTCAGAAATATTTAACTCTGACAAGAACACCACTCGGTTTCATCAGAATTATAGCACAATTAAGGTTAATAAATAAGTTCATTCCCAGACTTATAATCAAGAATAAAACCTGCAGTTTGAACGTTGATAGTTATTGTATCTATTGTTATGAGAATAGTCTTAATACAGAACCCTGATAAAAATTCTCTCAAGAAAATGATTATGTTTGTTAGTAAGTTCCACGAATGAGCATTATAATTAATTATATAGTAAAATGTCTTTGGATTTACTTTCGATGTAATCATGGTTTAAATCCTCTGGGGTAATGTTTACCATCAGCCTTTAATTTTATCTTTTATTTTTATTTATTAGAATACCAGTTAGTTTTAGAATTGAACTGTAACCTATTTGTATGAATCAGAAGATTCTAAAACAAATAAAGCACTACTACTAACTATAAGTTAATTTTTGCTAAATAATCAAATTTTTAACCAAAAAGTATGACTTTTTTACACGATTGTTAAATTTTAAACCAAACAGTTGCATTTTCACCCAAGAAAGGTGTAATTTCTGCTAAGAAATAGTTGAATTTTCAACAAAACTGTTGCATTTTTGTCCAAGAAACATGTAATATTTTTACTAACAAAAACATTAAATTTTAAATTGAAAAGACAAATTTTCAAGAAAAATATTTCTCATCCAAAAACTATTTCAGGTGACTTATCAGCAAGAAAATATGAATTTTAAACAAAAGGTTGATATAATACGGAGAAAGTTTGTGCGTATTTGCAAAAATTACGTAAATGAGTGAAGGAACCTAGGAGTCTTTTCACTTTGTTATTCACGAAATTACTCGTTCTCCCTCTTTAATTGAAAAAAAATAAATTCATTTGCTGAGTAGAATTTTTTAATAATTTTCAATAAGTATTCAAGGTTTCAAGGAATATCACCTTTTCCTCATTTTCTCACTTAAATGCAAACTAAGTCAATAGAACCCAATAAAAAAAACACAACTATTCTTGATTAAAAGTTAATTTTTCTTTTTTTTTTTTTTTGATAACTCCACCATTAGCTTTTCGGTTCAGAATGAATTTAATTTGATCAAAAAATCAATTATATGGTTGAAAATTTAACTACATTCTTGGAAATACTATTATTTTATAGGAAAGTAATCTTCCTTGGTTGAAAATCAATTTTTGAACAGAAAATTTGACTACTCCAATTTTTGTTGAAAATGTATCTCTGGCAGTTCAAAGTTCATTGATTTTGTTAATAAATCGTATTTTCTGGTATAACATCAATTAATTCATTTCTTTAGTTGAAAATCCTGATATTTTTCTGAAAATTCGTATTTTTTGGTAAAACGTTGATATTCTTGTTTAAAAATGAATCTTTTTGTTGAAAATATCACTGCTTGGTTAAAAATTAATCTGTCTTGGCTAAAAATTCAACTGTATTGTTGAAAATGCGACTATTTTATTGAAAAGTAATCTTTTTTCAAATTCAAAATTCAACTCCTTTATGAAAAGTTTAAATACCTTGTTAAAAATGTATACGTTTGGTTAATTATGCATCTCTCCGGTTTGCAATTTAATTATTTTGTTGAGCATTTTTTTTAACTGACAATTTGATTATTCCACTTTTGGTTGAAAAATTATATTTTTCAGTTGAAGGTTCAAATATTTAGTTGTAAATTAATCTTTTCCAGTTGGAAATTCAAGTACTTGGTTGAAAATTCCTAATTATTTTATAATGTACATTGTACATTTTTCAATACAAAATTAATATTCTTGGTTGACAAAATCAACTTTTTGTTTGGAAATTCAACTATCTAATTGAATTTTGATCTTTTTTCTTGAAAATTCATGTTTTGATTGAAGATTTATCATTTCAGTTGAAAATTCATCTCTTCGTTTGAAAATTTTAATTTTTTGCTGAAAATTCGTCTTTTTTGTAAAAAATTAATCTATTTGGTGAAGGAATAAACTATTGAGTAAAATATTAAACTATTTGTCTGAAAATTCGTCCTCTTGAATTCAACTAATTGAAAATTCGTTATACTTTTCTTAAAAGTCAGTTTTTTTAACGTTAAATTTAACGATTACATTTTTAGTTGGAAATTCATCCTTCTCTATTGAAAATTAACTTTCTTCTTAAAAATTAGTTTTCTTACGATTTGAAAGCTTGTTTTATAAACAAAATCGACTTTTTAGCTTGAAAACCTAACTATTTTTAAAAATTTTTCCTGAATCTTATATATTGAAAATTCATCAGTTGGTTGAGAATTCAATTATTTTGTTGAGAAATCGTCTTCTTTCGTGGAAATAAACTAGTTAATATATTTTTGTTATTGAACAGTAATTTTTTAATCTGAAAATTCAATTATTCCATGTTTAGTTAAAAACTTACCATTTCTAGTTGAAAATACATCTTCGTACGTAATGTGTTATGACTTTAAATAAAAATAATGATTTAACTCCCAATTTAAAAAGTTTTCAGTTAAAAAAATGTTTAATCTTTTAATTTTTTAAGTTTTTCACTTAGAATTGCTGAAAATAATATAATTTAACAAATTTACAGAAATCTTGATTTATTCTTCAATTTAGAGAATTTCAAATAATAGCGTGGATTTATATTTCTTCGAATCTTTGAACTTTACAATGTATACAGGTAGAAAATGTTTAATTTTGAAGTTTAGAGGCTTTTATTTTTTTGAAATTTGATTGAAAAGTGTTAATCTCTTTCATTTTATACGCGTATATTATTCAGCATTGAAATTAAAAAATTCTAAGCAGTTTACTTTTTATAACTTTAGATGAAAGAATTATTATTCTATCAATAAGCCAAATTCCTTTCAAGGTAAGTGATCTCTCAAATAAAGTTATCCTTTTTCAAAAGTTTCGTTCAAAAATCAACTTAAATTTAAAAAAAGAATCGCTTAATTAGAGATATATCTCTCTGATGGACAATTTAACTATCTTGTTGCCAATTCTTTTCATTTTTGGTTGAAAATCAATTTTTTATCAGAAAATTTAACTATTCCAATGTTGGTTTTTAGTTCTAAATTCAAGTCCATGGTTACAAATTTATTAATTTTGTTGATAATTTGTATTTTCTGTTCGGCACACAAATAAAGTTGAAAATAAATAAAAATAAATAAATAAAAAGCCAGAAAAACACAAGAGGTTTCTTGAGAAATGGGTGAAATCGGATAAAAGTTATCCGCGCGGAGAGCTTTGCATGGTGACTTTAGGAAGCTCTTTGCCTGGGGTGATTGCTAGAGTGATTGATCAGCGAACTGGGTCGAAGCAGTGTTGCGGGACGAACGTGTTATTTAAGTAAACAAGACGGAAATTCAATAATCTAAAAATATACCCCCCCCCCCCCCTTCCAGCCTCGTACACTGAATTCCTCGATCCCCGACAGTACAACGAGGCTAGAACCAAGTTAGTTATGCTTAACCCGAAAATGATTTGGCTTAATGGTATAATAATAATAAAATAATGAAGTATACACATCAACATCAGCTGGCACCATCCGAATTGCGAGTATCCTTACCGTCCCGAGTGCCGAAACTGCCTGGTTTCATCCTCCTCCCTCTTATCTCTCCCTCCTCTTTATCTCCGTCTCCGGGAACCGCTTCAATACCGAAAAATCTACCCGTCCATCCATCTCACCCGGCAAAGAGGCGTGCTCCCTAATTATTATAATTATTTCTGACCGTGGCCCGAGACCGTAATTAACGCAACCGCGCCAGGACATCTTGACAGATCCGAATTCTCCGTAATGATAAAAAATAGCTAGCCGCGAAGACGACCGATGGCACGCTCAATTACAGAACATCCTAGCCAGGTCTCGAATCGATACGTTACACCCATTAGGGTGAAGTAATTCGCGTCCAGAGGCTCCTGATGGAAATTGACCGAGATTCGCTCCCGAGTAGAAAAATCCCGTTATCCGTTATTCCAAATCGTTCGCGAAATGGATTCAACCACAGAAAAGGAATAACTAGTTCGATTTACATTTTCGAATTTGCCGCCCAAATGAGACTGATTGGTTTATATTTTTGAATGCACCGCTTCAGAGATTGATTTTCGTTTTCGAAGTTGCCGCGCAAATGAGGCGCTTCAATTTCAATTTCGAATTGCGTGATCAGAAGTGTAATTGCATTCTTTAAGAATGCAGTCCTGCATTTAACTTGAACGAAACGCAAGCCATTAAGGTAGTTCTTAATGCTCATTCGATTTTTTTATCCGATCAAGTTTTTTTGTTTGTTTGTAATTTTTCTTGAAGATGTATTAGGAATGATGCGTTATATCGAGCTGTGCTTGTGAGAAACGGTCGTTTTAGCCACCTAGCGGAGAAGAGTTGTACTACTACTGTTCGAATCGCCTTGATGTTCTGAAATTCATTCGAATTCATTTAAATCTGCCTCAAAATCAGAAAAAAGTCACAAAATTATTTTAATAGTCTGTGAAAATCAGGAAAAAGACGGGAAAATTGACAAACATTTTGCCAAATTCAGAAAATTTCTATAAGAGGCACTTTAAATTATTGTCAAGGCTATAAATTTGAAATGTCTATTCATTTTTTTCTGTTGCTTTCTCCTGATAATTTCAATTTACGTTGAAAATTTTATTATTTGGTAGGAAATTCAAGAATTTTGTTGAAAAGTCTTCCCTTTTGATTAAAAATTCAACTGTTTTTTTTTTTGTTTTTTTTTTGAGAATTTATCTTTCTCGGTTGAAAATTCATATGTTTAAGTATAAGCCTAATTTTTTTCTGAAAATGCAACTGTTTTTGCTTGAATATTAATCTTCTCTTGTTAACGGTTCAACTATTTTGTTGAAAATTCTTTATTTTTATTGGATTAAGCAGTCTTTTATTTATTATTAAAGTATTCTTAGGTTGAAATTTCTGTTGTTACATTATCTGTTACAAGTTCGTCTTTTTTGCTTGAAAATTTAACTAATTGGTTCAAGGTTAAACAACTTAAAAAAAAAAGACTTTTTTCATTCTGAAGATTTATCACTTCAGTTAAAAATTATTCTCTTTGGTTCAAAATATTTTTTTGGTTGATAAATAAATCTTTTAACTCAAAATTTACCTATTCCATTTGAAGATTCATCGTTTTAGTTGATTTTTTCTTTAGTTGAAAGCCTTTATTGAAAGTTTAACTATTTTTTTGGAACCTGATATTTTTTTATTTAAAATTCAACTACTGACTTGGGTAAAGGTTAAACTGCTTCGTTAAAAAATAATTTTTTTTGGTTGAAATTTGTTTTGATTTGAAATTTGATTTAAATTTTAACTATTTTGTTGAAATTTGACTTTTTTGTTAAAAATTATTATTTTTGGCTTGAAAGTTCGAATATTTTGATAAACCTTTTTGTAGTTGAAAATTCCTCCTTTTGGAAAAAACTAATCTTCTTAGTTTAGAATTTCCTCTTCAGTGAGAAATTCCTTTTTTCAGTTGAAAATGAAATTTTTGTTACAATTCACATTTTCAGCTTGAAAGTTCAACAATTTGGAAGGCCTTCTTTTTTTCAAATAAAAAACTTCATTTGTTGAAAATTTGTCTTTTTGGTTGAAAAATTCATGATTTTAGTTGAAAATTCATCTCTTTGGTTCAAAATATTTTTTTTTCGGTTGATAAATAAATCTTTTAACTTAAAATTTACCTATTCCAGTTGAAGATTCATCGTTTTAGTTGAATTTTTTTTCAGTTGAAAACCATTATTGTAAGTTTAACTATTTTTTTGAAACCTGATATTTTTTTATTCAAAATTCAACTACTTACTTGGGTAAATGTTAAACTACTTTGTGAAAAAATAATTTTTTTTGATTGGAGGTTCATCTATTCCGTTGAGATTGTAACTATTTTGTTGAAAGTTAACCTTTTTGTTAAAAATGATTATTTTTGGCTTGAAAGTTTGAATATTCTGATAAAATTTCTTTAGTTGAAAATTCGATCTTTTGGAAAAAAACTAATCTTTTTAGTTTAGAATTTCTCCTTTTCAGTAAAAAATTCAACTGTTTAGTTAGAAATGAAATTTTTGTTAAAATTGATATTTTCGGCTTGGAAGTTTAACAATTTGGATGACCTTCGTTTTTGAATGAAAAATCTTCATTTGTTGGAAATTTGTCTTTTTGGTTGGAAAATGTATAATTTTAGTTTAAAATTCATCTCTTTGATTGAAAATTGAACTATTAATTTAAAAATTCTTGTATTGTGTTGAAAATTCATCTTTTTTGTTAGAAGATTAATCTTCTCGGTTGGAAAATCTTTTTTTTTAATTCATCTCGTTTGACGGAAATCTCAACTTTTTTAGTTTAAATATCAACTGTTACATTTTTTTGAGAATTCATCTTTGTTGGTTGAAACTTCAACAATTTGTTAAAAATTCAAGTACTTTGTTGGAAACTCAAATATTATGTTCAAAATTCAAGTAATTTATGAAAAATTTAACTATTTTATTAAAAATTCATTTTTTTATTGTCTTGGAAATATAAAATATTACATTTTTCGTAGAAAATTAATTTTTGTGTTGAAAATTGAACAGTCTTCTGAAAAATTTGTCTTTTTGACTAGCAAATTTAACTGCTTTTGGTTAAATTTTTATCTTTTTTGATTGCTAATTTGACCGTTTGGTTGAAAGTCTATCTTTAGTTGAAAATTTAATTACTTTCTTGAAAATTCGTCTTTTCGGGCCTAAAAGTAAATTTTTTCTGAAAAAGTTTTTTCTAGCTTGAAAATTCAACTATTTGGTTGAAAATAACACTTCTTTGGTTGAAATTTTATCTGTTTTGTTCGAAAATTCGATTACTTGGTGGAAAAGTCACCTTTCTCGGTAGAAAATTAAAGTATTTGGTTGAAAATCCTATTATTTGGTTAAAAATTAAATTACTTTTTCAAGGATATAAGTATTTTGTTAAAAATTCACTTGGTAGGTTGAAAATTTAACAATTTGGTTTAAAATTGAGCTATTTTATTGAAAATTTAACTATTATGTTCAAAAGTCATATTTCTTGGCCAAAAATTCAACTGTTTTCTTGAAAATTCATCCTTTTGTATTAAAAATCAAGCTTTTACAGTGGAAAAGTTAACTTATTCACCCTTTTCCATCTCCCCTGAGCTCACCGAAAATATTAGTTCCACGCTCACCAAATTTCAGTGACCCTGGATACGGACACGTAACAAGATCAAAGAGCTGGTCCTTGAGTATTAATGGCCCAAGAAAATGAAAAATTGGTCCGGAAAAATACAGGTAATTTTGAAAATTAAGTTTTTGGCCACCCTGAATCGCCTCAAAACGAAGCGTAATTATATAGTTTTCTTTCAAATGAAAGCTCTTCGAAGATGGATATGTCCTCTGAAGTGACTCGTCTCCTAGAATGATACCAAAGGACCCGAAGGTTAGTAATTGACTACCCAATAAGAGCCGTCGATCGATAATTAAATCAGAGAGTTATTCCCGTCACGCGTCCTCGCAATTATAATTAAGGATTTATTAGTAGCCGTACCCGCCCCCGGACCGAAGACCACAGAAACGCCTCTTCGGGTCCTAACAACTAACAGGGGTAAGACTCCTTAAAGACCGAGAACACCCCCCCCCTCAACCCTCTGTCTTCATCTCCTGAAACTACCTCAACCCCCTCTCACCCTCAACTTCGCTCGAGGGAGAACAAATTAAAAACTGTCCCAGTGGCCGTAAATAAAATGCGGCCGGCATTCCGCCCATCTCAATATAGGTACGCTTTTTAAAAAAGGCCTCTAGACACGCACCTAAAGTGTTCTCTATACCGGGTGTCACGACCCATGAAAACTGAACGAATTTCACTCTCTTGTATCTCTTATTCTTCATTCAGGTACTCTTTTTTTCATCCTAACAAGTCAGGGGTAGATTTCGTAACTTTCTTTAGAAACCCTTCAGAAATTATACACTTTTATTTTTAATTTAGTTAAAATTATTTTTAAGAGTGTAATGGAATTGAATTTTGAGAATCCGCATTTTTTGAAAAATGGCATCTATTATTTATTCTGTTTGTCAGAAAATATTCCAGTCTGGAAAGTATTAAACCTTGTGATGTAGGGGAATGTGGGGTATGGTGTCCGTGCGGGGCATGGTGACTCTTGCTAATAATGCTCGTGTTTCTTGAGTTTTGTATTAGTTTCTTTTTACGTAATATAGCTTCCTTGAAAAAAGAAAGAAAGAAAGTTGAAAGAAAGTCAAAGAAAGTTATGTTTTGTAAACAAATGAATATGAAAATGAAAAAACAAGAGCATTATTTGCAAGAGTCGTCATGCCCCGCACTGACACTGTACCCCACTTTCCCCTAACAACAGTATAAGTTAATTCTGATCAATGTCCATGATATCCTCTTCAAAATACTCCCCTTTGGAATCCAGAAATTTCTTCCAGTGTTCCTAAAAATTTTGGGAGCATTCCTTAAAGTCACATTTCGGAATCGCTACACCTGCTTCATAACATCATGTTTTCTTTGCTCCACGTCTTGAAATCGTTTTTCTTTTAGAGGATATTTCAATTTGGGAAACAACAAGAAATAGCAGGATGTTCAGGAGTGTATAGACTCTACCGAAATGATTTAAGGTTTTGTTTCACCAGAAATTGCTGAATGAGCTGCGATCAATGAGCAGGCGCCTTGTCCTTGTAGAAAGCGTTATCCTCCGTTGTCCAGTCGCACAAGGGTGGATACTTTCCGGACAGAACTCATACAGCGGACATTCTTTGACGCTAGTTTTTTACTTCTGAGATTGTAACACTTATTTTTCATATTTGAGCATACGAAGCCACGGGTCAAAAAAGCTTTCAAATCAAATTAGAAATCCATTCGAAATGTTAAAATAAATGTAAGAATTTCATGACTGGAAAGGCAATATTGAAAATTCAATAGTTCAATTTGAATAACATTTTGAAGTTTGAAATTTAATTAACAGATCATGTAAGAAAACAACAGTTCTATTTGTGAATGCTGGAAACAATTGACCAGAGATCAATCTTTTTGTAGATGATAATTTGAATTAATAATAAGCCTCGATGAATAATAAACATGCTAAGGTTTATAAAAAATTCATAAATAAGATTCCTTGTTATTTATGATCAAGCACGTACATTTCATAGAGATTATACCGAGTGGCTCAGCATAATCGGTTAATCCAAGTTTATAAAAATTACAGAAATTATTTGTGTGAAAAAAGTCCCATTGAGTTCCCATCTGGATCCCAGTTTAATTCCCGTTAAAATAATGGGTACAAGATAAATCAGTACTTGAGTACTAACTCAATTTTTTTTTGCTAAACAGGTCTTCTTTGGGAAAAAGTACCGGAAAAGACCCATCAAATTCTATTTAAAAAATTTTACATGTCCCTAATAGTTTTTGAAACAAGAGTATTAAAAAAAGATATTTCATTGAATCAACCAAAAGTTTTTTGATTCAACCAAATTTTCATGTAGAACCAAGAAAACATTTTTTTTATGTTCAGACAAAAATTTTTCCGATTGCATATATGTCCAAGCTGACACATAATTTTCTAACGTAATATAGTTAACGGACAGATTGGATAGTCTACAGATATCAGAATTCGATTATTAGGATCTGATAATACGGATTCTTCATCATCGTGAATTTAACTCAAAATCGAAATACACCTCCATTTTATTGTTATATTTCTATTTGTCTCTAATAAGCCGAAAATAATTCATACTTAGAAGCTTACTTTTCTCTGATAAGTGATAAAATAATCTTAAAAGTCGTATAAATTAAAAAAGAATGCATTATGAAATATGAGTATTTGGTCTTCATCATAAAAATTACTCTTCTACTACTATTATTTATCAAATACAATAGGAATGGAATCTGAAACTATTACAAGTTTTTTTATCTGTTCTTGATATAATTTACAATTTAGAATTATGAGTTATAAAGAAACAAATAATGAAAATCAAGCAATGATATTGACCTGGGTTTAATTGTTCAAATTTATTTTTCTATAAATTCCGAACACCCGGTATGCGAAACCATAGTCCATGCGGCTTTTTAGTAGAAGGATGAGATACTGTATCCTGGCGCCGCGCGGTTCAAAATAATGACACGGACCAGGCCACGGTCCCATCGGGGAACTTTTAATTACAAACTGATGACCAAGCCAATCCCAAAAATATTGTCTTCGAACGTGTTTTTCTTAGAAGCCCAATATATATTGCCGAAAGATCGATATCAGGTCCAATTCAGGTCTTGCCATGACCTACACAATATTAAAAAAAAAAATTATGTTTTAAGAATGGTCTTATTCTGTCACGGTTATCACGTCCATTATTATGAAATTAATTCAGATAAAAGGCTGACAGAAACATGATTGGGGAATAGGTTAAAAAATGGGAAATATTAATAGGAAATAGGCCAACTCCAGTACTAAATTTCTGTTCTCAAAATTTGCATCGGATGCGAAGAAAAATATACTCATAAATTCAAGTGGATATAGTACAATTTAAACTTCTTCTAACAAGTAGAATTGAAGATGGAACATCTTCTGGGGTGTGTTATTTGAGCTTCGTCACGGGTGCCATTCATGTTACTCGTGATTCATGACGTTGAACCATGATACTGCAGTACATGTATCAACTTCGTCTGTATTTCAAGCAACTAACTGACCTAAAGACGTCAAGTGTCCATAAATTGTAACGCAGCAAAAGTAGTGAAGATTAAATCAGAAATGCATCTCAATATCTGATTGTTAAGTGCAGCTGATAATAAAGCTATCATACGTAATACTGTGGTAGTTATACAGCTCTAAAATAAGTTATATAACTAGCACATTGTAAATCAGTTTTGATATATAATTATGGATGAAGCGCGAAAAATCTTGCAAACATTTAGACAACTGAACTAAAAATAAGCATGTTGTTCCAATTTGGAAAGAAATATGTGAACGTTCTCTGAGGAAACATACTTTATTAATAAAAAATCACATATAAGATTTCAGTGAGTCTTTCGAAACTCGCAATGCACTATTACCACAGTTCCCTAATTGCACCAAGTTCTCCAACAAGGGAAGTATTTTAGGTTCTCGTGACCTGAACGCTTTTCCGCCTTATCATGCAAAGATTATCATTCGATTCGATCGCCTCGTTACACGATGATATTGTAGGCTGATGAGTGTAAGTGCGTTAGCCAACACGTAGGTCGTAGGTGAACATGTAGAATCAACTCAAATGATCTTGAAGGGACGCATGAAAAGTGGGAGAATGGGGTGAGTGAATGAAGAAAGTGGGAGGTAGTTGAGTGTTCAGGGCGCGATAGGGGGCTCAATTTCTGCCTCCAACCAATTCCAACTTTGGCGGAGCGGTTGGCCCACGTAACGTAACTTCTGCCCGGCAATCTGACTCGAAATCACCGTTCGCTGAATTATCGCGGTAACTGCGTGCCGTTCCCGGATTGCGGCAATTACCTGGCATGGGTAATTATCGAGGAGAAGGACTCAAGTGTTGTTTAATCTGTGATCTGCTGCTTGCCCGAGGCCCGAGTCGGTGCCCCAGGTCCGATTACGTCAGACCCCCGTGGGCTCTTATAGTCTTACAGGCCTCCGTGTCTAACACCAAAAGATCATCGTCAATCGTGATTTTCACAATTTTTTTGCCTCTGCAATCCCAAAGCGACGAGTTGGTTCAACCAAAACCACGATCGAGTTGGTAGAATTATTGGTCACGAACCATCGAACCCAGGTGGGACGATGGGATGATCGAAAGTTTGCCAAGCCAGTAAACTGTGGAACTTGGGCTTCGTGTCGATCAATCGTAAAGGGAGCAGCAAAATTTGTCGATTGCGGTTGCACCAACAAATGTCGAAATTACATACCGTAAACAGGAGGTTCTTTTGAGACACTTGGCTCGAAGAGACTGTTACCGAAGTGACCTAATTTCCACAGATACCCACCAATACTGCAATTCTTGCCCTGTTGACTAAACTGAAGTTACCAGTTTGTCATGCACCATTGTGTATGCAGTAATTTGTGGTTCGAAATGTTACCCCTTTGGATCTTTGCAGTATATACTAAAGGGGATTGCAACAATTTTCTAGCTGTTACTCCTTTATGGGTGAAGTTTCTTTAGCATAGGACTCCATACGTGATGACCTCCTATTACCTTCCAAGATATTTTCCCTTTTGAAGAAGTCTTTGGGTGATCTAGTTATTGGATACGAGACAAAGGATCCTTTGGTGTAGGTAGATATCTCGGTAAGGTAAAGAACGATCCTTGACTGGGAGACGACTTACAGGTCCGAGGAGGAATTTTAAAAGTACGCCACCGCCAATTTCGAGAGAAATAGGGGTATACTTACGCACGCAACAAAGAGAGGCACTCGCGTAACAACGACACGTACGGAATGCCCGGCGCTCGTAAAACCCGAGTAGAAACTCCATACGCTGGCGGAAAGGCGAGCAGCGATTTTGCCATACGTATCCATCTACGTTAAACCGCAGTCATCGCCGTCAGGGGCGCATTTGGCTTTTTATATGTGAAGAAAAGTTTTCTTTTGAATCATCAAATTATAGTCCTAATAAGATTCGTGTCAAAGTGGACTTCTAGTTGGGGAACTGAACCATACTTAATTTGATCTGTCCTATTGAAATTTGTTATCCAGTTCTGAAGATTAGATCTAGTCGCTCGAACTTTCAAATAGGTTCTTAATATACAGAATAATGAACTATCAGCAATTGTTGTACGTCAATTTAAGAGTCGATCAATACTGAGGAAATGTGCACTGAAGGAAGTGTACTTGACGATTGTACCCATCCAACGGATTGCTGTCGTATGATTCCTAAAACTTTTGTGACCAATGTTGAAAGAATTTATCTTTGATAAAATTTATCCAAAGAATTATAATTTCAAAGCCTATTTTCCAGTGTTGAAGATTTCGTATCCTTCTGTCCCAATTCTATTATCCAAACCTACTGATAAAATTTCACTACCCGCATCTGTCTAATCACATTCAACGAGTCATCATATTACCCAAACCTATTGTCTAGCCTTGAAGGTTTGATTTTCCTCGACGTCAATCAGGAGCATCATTTAAACATTTCGCAAATTTCTTTGATTCAATTTGTCCCATTTTTTTCTGATCCACAGAAACTCAACCCGAAATCTTTATTTTCGATCCCGACCCTGATGGTAGTACCAAACTCAGAACAAATCGAATAAGACAGAACAGAGAAAACGTCGCAGAAAAGACCGTGCTCTTCTCGGGGGCTGTTTTACGAGCGGACAGTAAGTCTGGCCGCTTCGACCGACTTCTTCTTGACGTTTAATTATTCCCGATTGGAGAAAGAAAGCAGTAGGCGAGGGAGAGCCGCGGAAAACGGGCGTTACGCCTGCCGCGATATCCCATGGCAATTATTCTGTACAGTGTGCAAAATAAGTGGCTTACAAGGCTGTAGTGCTTAGCTGCTTCGCCAACAGAGAATAAAATATTCCACTTTGTCGGAAGAGACTATATGCTCCTTAGGATAAAGCAAATCCGAGCCAGTCTCATTTGGATTCTTTTTCGCTAAATTTTTCCGCATGCAAATTGTCCTTCATCAAAATCTTAAGAAAAAAGTCGGAAAACAAAAGAAGATAGATCGTACCATATAATTTCCAATAAAAAATGAAGACCTCGAGATTAGCGGATGCATGTCTTTAATATCACACGTAGCTGTCGACGCCAAGACCGGTCTGGAGGTGAATTGCCGGCTCTTGGACGACCGGTAATTAAACTAAATGTTAATTGCATAATCGCGCGAACCGCACGCGAACCCCTCTTGTATTGCCGGGAACCGAGGATCAGCTGTTTTTTCTCCTTTGTAGCTCAGTTCGTTGCGCGATCAGCAGAGGCGATAATCGTTTACACGTGTAACCGTGCAGATAATAATAAAATATTAAACCCCGATGGGGTTGCGAGAATATGATAAAACAGTGCGATCTGAGATAACTGAGGTTTTAGCTCTTGAATCGTACATTCGATGAAAAACGAAACTAGTCGTGTTCAATTCACGATTGTAGGATCAAAGCGAAGCGCAGTTCTTATTCGACCGCAGTTATTTGTAAAAAAATGTGACCAGTTATCGTTTCCCTAGAAAGGGTATAATGGCGTTTACAATGCGGTCGTTCCTTCGTTTGCTTCGTATCTTGGTGTGTTGATACCGTTAAGTTCTGATAAGATAAGTTCAATATTGTATGCTATGGATATATTGTAGGTCGTGAATTAGATTGGACGTATGATAGGATAGTTTTTAGTCAAAAACGAGAAAAATTATATAGTTGCATCAGAGAAACTTTTTATATTACGAATTAACAGAACAAAGGAAACTATCTCCTACAATCTTCACATAAGCTATGACACTTTAATTATTGAACCCACAGTAATGTCTGCTATAATCCATTTAAAATTTAAATCCACCTCCTAGATGAAAACATCGTCCACAGCAAACATTAAACATGCAGAAAAAGTCCTCTGGAAAAAAAAAGAACAGAGAAGCTTGACCCACGGCAAAATTAGTATACCGTTCCCAAGAGCCATAGTGCGAGGTTCAACATCCCTGATTCTCAACACAGCTCGGGGGTTTCCTCGTCGTTCTCAAGGAACGCAGATATTCCGGGCAACCCGCGGCGAGCAGACGACGAGGTGGGCTTAACGTGTAATCTCCTCGGTTCGCGACTGCATGTATGCCCTAGAAGCATTAAAGTCCCGACGTCATCCCTGATCCTAGCGGACGAGCGAAGACAACAAAGAGAGAACAACAGGAGTAGAACGCGGCATATAAGGTGGAAATAAAAGAGGAGGCATGAGGGGGTAGAAAGAGAGAAGAAATCGTAGAGGAGTTAGCAGAGAGAGAAAAATGGCAGTGGGAAGATGGGGGAGGAGGAAAGAGGAGGAAAAAGGAGAGAAGAGAAGAGGCCGGGAGCTATGCGTGCTCCGCCCCGCCCACGCTTTCAGAGACCCAGGACTCAACTTGTCCACCTTCTTCGCATTGTACAGCCACATGCAAGAGTGATTCGTTTCTTATAGACCTCCGCCACCCTCTAACCTTTACACCACCTACAACTTTGCAATCATCCCTCTGCTACTGGTATCGACATCATCTTTTGTTTCTTTTATCCTTAGTGTTTTGGACTCGGATAGGGTAGTCTTTTGTGTTTTCAGCGGGGCATGTGATTGGTTTACACAGAGATAGAAACAGAAGTTTCTTTATCTTTAACAGACTATCCTTTTCATACTAATGTTTTTTACTATACCTGGATATCTACTTCAGAAATTTGTATTCTTAGAATTATTACCATCTGCACCATTAGAATTGTTTAGTTGCTACTGTTAGAGGTGAGAACACTTTCAAGAATTTCCATCTTGAAGATCAGTCTATTATTATGAGTTTTTAGATTCTTAGTGAGAATAGGGCAGATGCTTGATCAATGGATATGCATTTGATTTGATTGGTTTCAAGATTGGAAATATCAGTAGTCAGGTATTTAATATTAGGTAATCTTAGAGGATCATGGAAAACAAAAACACAACTGAAACCATTTATTTAATTGTGGTATTGATTCATGCCTACCCAATTATCTTTAGCAAACTTTGTTTTCTCCTGAGCATCCCTATTTTCAGAAACTTCAAAATTTCTATTCCAACATTTATATACATTCCTATCCCTACTGCTATCAACACCCCCAATGGGACTTTATATTCTTAGTATTCTTCGGATAGAATTCTTGATACAAGCTTTATTAATATAATCACCATCAGGCCTCGGGTTTGTTGAAGTTTGCTAATAAGATTTCCCATTCCTCTTACCTCATCTCCAGTGCGGATGCTCCCGTCATACGTGATCATCTCTCCAGAGCGCCTACCACATAATTCCCAATCCCATATGGAGATCTAATGTGATTCTCATTTCATAAATCGCACTCCAAGAAGATGAAAGTAACATCACGACCTGTATGTCTGCTCTCACTATTTTCGTCCTCTCATCTGCTGATCTTGATTGAATGTCCGCATACAAAAGCGCTAATGCAATTTATGACATTTGCACAATCGTATATGCTCCATCTAATATATTCAGTCGATATCTACAGATGATCCACCATCACAATTTTCTCTCCACGAACAAAATCAGACAATCCTCACAATTTGTGAACGAGTGATAAATTATTCTTCCTGATGATATCAGAATATCGACTACGAGTTTCTCACCTTTCAGATGTTTTGAACTTGACCGTACCCACACGCCGGAGGCCAGAGGCGCCATGCCATCTTCTGGAACGGTTATCCCGGTGTATCCTCCACTCTGAAAGTCCGTGTCCCTAGCACATTACCATAGTTCGCCCGCGAGCTCTGACTTGGCGGGCGTCCTACGAGTCCACGTTGAAGACAGTTCGTATGAGGAATAATATTCTGGACTACAAAAAGACCATTCTCGAATTATGCATACACTATCGCCAGAAGGTTAACGTTACCAAGTCGGGAACCATTGAGTAAACGCTAGAGCCACAAAAGCCGGACGTGGGTACTCGTCTCGCGTTTTGAGCAAATACTAAATGTTAAACGGATTCATTTCTGGCGTGCCTCGTGCTTCTCTTTTCTCCCTTATGAGCTCATGGGAGTGTTTGGAAACACTGTTAAAACGTCAGGTGGAGACTGGACGCGTCGCCATTGTGTGTTATGAACAAAACGGCTCACGACGAGCCCCTGTGATTTTCCGCAGCTCAATGAAGAATGAGCTCTCCTACTAAAAGAGCAGTCTTTTGTCTTTTCATCGTCACCCCTTAGTTACCGCCACGGAGTGATTTACGGGGTCTTTTCAAATCTGCCATTTTGCAGGAAAGCTGAATGAAATGCGTCTTTTTATAGAAGGTGTGGCTTATAAAAGGGATAAAAATGGGTTCATTTAATTATTGAACGGATAGATGTTATTTTAACTGTTAGGAAACTGCAACACATGTTTAACTCCAGCTTCAAAATCCCATCAAGAAGAGGTCAACTATGTTGCAAACGACCCCAATTTTTTAATTCGCACTATTCAGTTTTTGCCTTTTGCACTTTGTAATTTCGTGGCCTCGCCGAGGTATCAATCAAAGGGACAATTCATCAGCCAACCACTTTGAAAAATGAAAAGGTGGTCGATGCTGCTTGTTGATTGATAGTGTGGTTATTGCACAGATATAGTATGAAAACGGAGAACACACCACACCACGTGATAGCGTGGCCACCTATAAAACAATTTATACGGTGGCTCCGCAGGAGGCGTATTGTCTCTGTACGAGGCAAAGGCCAAGCCGACGTTGTTCAATGTTCACCTTCGATTTTTTGGATCCGCCGCTTCGGAAAGACGTATGCGGATCACCTTTCGGAATTCGTGTCGAGCCCGCCAGGGGGCAAGTTACTTCGGAGTCCCGATAATTACCGCCCAAGGAGGCTGGCCCCTCTTTATCGCAGGAACGTGTTCCCACTCTAATAAATGCCCCTAATCAGCTGTCCGGTCATAAACAAATAACAGGATTATAATTATCTAACATTTAATGTCTTCACGAGCAACCAGCAACCACGTTCAACATCCAATACATGAATTATGGAAGCTAATGTTTCTACCTAATGAGCGCAACAAGACAAACCTACTTTACTCTTTTCAAGATAAAGACTTTTCAAGTTTTAATTAAATTCGTGATATTGATCATGATCATGATAAAGGCAGAGGCTTTTAGCTTTATTTGTTTTTTCAAAATACCATAACACATGTCATTAAAATTGCACTGGATACCTAGCTCTTTGGGAACTTTAACAAACTAAGTAACTCTATTTTAAACACTTTTTCCACCCCTTCCCTTTTTCGTCACAGATCATTATGCAAAGCTAAAACACCCCAGGATGACGTCACAAATACGACCCCCTCCCCCATCCACCCCTCCTCTTTAAGTGAACATTTCTTCTTTGATTTAATTTGAGAAACGCCTAAAATGAAGCAAAAAACATAAAAACAAAATTGTTTTCGTTGAAATAGGGAAATCAATTCTTTTGATCATAATTATTGTATAGGCACCGTATTGAATTCAATATTAAACGTTCAAGATTTGAAGTCAAATTATATTGCATTCGCAACAAAATAGTTGGATTTTCAATAAAAAAAAAGATTAATCTTCTTGCAAAAAAAAATAAATTTTCAATGAAAGAGTTCTAATACTACAAAGTCAAGTGTTTTAGAAAAGAGTTGATTTTTAAATCTAAAGAGTTTTCAACCAAGAAAGATGATTCTTCAAATGAATAGTTGCATTTAAAACAAATTAATTCATTTCAGACCAAAAAGTTGAATCTTAAAGTAAATGGTTGAATTTTCAAACAAAAAGCAATTGAGTTCAACCAGAAACAGGTGCATTTTCAAACAAATAGTCGAATCCTTACGCCTAAAATCAATTTTCAATCCATAATAGATGAATTTTCAATTCAGAAAAATAAATTTGCAACAAATGGATTGGATTTTCCTACAATAAATTAATTTGTTAAAAAATAGTGGAATTTCGTATAAAATAAATAAATTTTCAACACACCATTTGAATTTGTAACCGCACATAATTGAATTTTTAACCTAAAAAGATGAATTTTCAAACGAATAGATGAATATATATGAAAAATTAATTAAATTTCCAACAAGATAGTTGGATTTCAACTGAAATAAAGAACTTCCAACAACAAAAATTAATTCTCTTTAAAGATATTTTACCAAGTAGTTGAATTTTTAATCAAAACAAATCAATTCTCAACAAAAAATATAATATTTGAGAAGTTAACTAAGAAAACATTTCAGTTTTAAATCAAAAATAGTGGAATTGAACCAAAAAGATGAATTCTTGACGAAAATTTTCGATTCTCAATGAACTAGTATTAGAGTTGAATTTTCTACGAAAATAATAGAATCTTAAACCAAAAAGTGAAATTTTCAACAGAAAATTGAAATTTTGAAGCCAAAAAGATAAATGCTCTACCAGAAAGTGCAATCTTTAATCCGGAATTGCGCATTGAAAAAAATAAATACATTTTAAACCGACTAGTTGAATTTTCATCTAAAATAATGAAGTTTTAACAAAAAAAATTAATTTTTAAGAAAGAAGTGCAACCAAGCAGTCGAATTTTTATTTTAAAAACATAAATTCTTAAAAAAAACGCAATAGTTGATACATAAAACAAAAATATTTTTATTTCAAATGAAAAACAGTTAAATTCTACCAAAAACAACGAATTTTCAAGCCAAAAAGATGTATGTTCTACAAAATAGTTGAATTTTCTACCCGAAAATATGAACTAAAAATAAAATAAAATTTGCAATTATATAGTTGAATTTTAAACTAAATGCGATCAATTTTCACTAAAAAATGTGATAGTTAAATTTTCAATTGTAAGCATTGATTTGTAACAAAAAAAAAGACTTTTGAACAAAATAGTTAAGTCTTGAACCAATCTTTAACTGATACAATAAATTTTTAACAAATTAGTTCAACTTTCAACCAAGCAGTAAAATTTTCAATCAAAAAGATTAATTTTCTACAAAAGAATACGAAATCGCAGAAATATGTAAATTTTCAACCAAATGGTTACATTTATAAAATAAAAGGACCCGTCTTTAACTTGTCATGGAATAGTTGAATTTTCAGTTTGAAAAATTGATCTTCAACCTGAAAAAGCAAATTCTCAACAAAATAGTTCAATCTCTAACCAGTCAGTATCGCAAGTCACATTTGTTAAGTTACTTAATCCCGAATTTTCAAAAAAATAATTCAATGTTCAACCAAATAGTATAATATTTTAACAAAAGAGACGAATTCAGAACCAAAAACATAATGGTAAACTTTTCAGTTGAAAAGAATTAACTTGTGAGAAAAAATAGTTGGATATTGTTATTGAGTTGCATCAATTCAGTTCACATTTGAGAAAAAAAAAGGCGGGGGTGAAAGAGGAATTCTTTCAAAAATGGGGCAAACATGAGGATAGGGGAAAGAGTGTGAAGCTAGGTTTGAAGTCATTCTTCAAGAGGTAATTCACTTGAAACAACAAAAATAGTCGATTTGAAGAAAACGGACAGCTAAAACCCAGAATTATATTTTCAAATTAAGATCGAACAGAAATCAGAAAATAAATAATTTAAAAAAAAGAGCAGGATAAAGATTCAGAATTTAAAAACAAACTTCTAAATTTCCTCACTTTTCGGCTCATCAGAGACAAAAATAACCAAATGAAAAAAGAGAGAGAAAAGGAGAAAAAGTCAACCGAAACCAACCTCTCACTTTTTCCTTTATCCTTCTATTTTGTACTACCATGGAGCCAACATTTTTCGGGGCCAATTTAGACCCCCTCATCAGGGATTATTCATAGGAAACTACAAGGTAAGATAAATATATTATTATGCTAATTGAAAAAATCAAAAACATAATACCTACAAAGAAAAATAATATATCTATACGTGTATAAGAATATATTTATCATACCTTGTAGTTTCCTATAAATAATCCATTTATGAGGAGGTCTAAATTGGCCCCAAAACATGTTGGTTCCTTTTTCCTATTTGTGAAAATGTAATAATCTAAATAGATTGGTTTTGAATCACCCACAAACACCAGAATAGGGTATTATAATCATTATAATACCCTATCTATTATTAATCATATTTGTGATATTCTTTACACTATACACTAATCATCGGTCAGTATCTTTTCACTCCTGTTGACCCTCTTATGTAATCTCCAGAATACCTACAGAGCCTGAAGAGCCTTGAACTTGTCTGCTGAATATTTGAAAAGTATGTGCATGAAAAATTTTCTGTATATAATCACTTGACGCCAAGTGCCACCGGAAGTGACTATCGCCTCGTGGAAAAATAGTATCTATAGTATACATAATCCCCGAACGCGAGATCTCTCGAGGACTCTTTGGAATGCCACCGAAGTGTTTACATTTGTCTCCTCTGGCAGCGTGACGTGACTCGTACGACGGGGTCACACACAAAGACCGTTTTATAGTCTGGTCCTCAGTGGTAGAATTTCTCCCGCTCGTCATGGCATGTCGCGGCGGGCGACAAAACCTCACAAAGCAAGCCTTGTTAATTACAGCCAGCCGTAACTGACTCCATCTGCACCGAGCTTGCGGGCAAGACCGTTTTCCGATTCCAAAAAAAATGCACTCATAACTCTTCCTCCATTATGGACTTACTGCGAATTCTCGCCAAGGAAGCAAGTCAATTTGTTGCACACGTACGGCTATCGCTGGAACTGGAATTTATGAAAAATATTGAACCATTTTTTTTTTCTTAAAAAAATAGTCGCAAAAAATCATGAAATTTTGGGTCTGAATGTTTAAACGCATATAAAAAATTGAATTCTCAAGTTTTTCAAAAAATCCTAGTTCCGGCGATAGCCATCGACCTATAGATTAGAATCCAATTTTGTTTTTCGATTTCGGATAAGCCACTCTGACAGAATCATTGTCGCCGTTCACCTACCTTTTTTATATGATTGCCATTTGCTCAATAAAACTCGCAATCAAGATCATATTTTCGCATATATAGTGAAAATTTGGAAGCTCCGTGTTTTTCAATTTCGCTACAAAAAATTTCGAAAAAACCTTTAAAAAAAGGCTGTCACATGCGGTGACCGCCTTAAGACGTACATTAAGTCGTTTAAACCTCCTTCACCCATACTTTGCCTTCCTTACTCTGCCTCATTCCCCAACTTCTTCCTTCTCTACTTCCTCCTCTACTTGCTTCCCGCAGATAACACTTCCCTTTCCCAGCCCTAACAGCCCCTTCCCAACATACCCTTATTTCTGATCATTTCCCCTACTTTTCCTTACTTATACTCAATTCACCTCCCCTTATTACCTCCTAGGGACCGTACTTAAATTACGTAACGGATTATAGGCCCTTTCTGAGACCACCCTCCCTCCCTCCTGTAACTAACTGTAACAAAATATTTCACCCCCCCCCCCCCCACTCTTTCTGTACATAGTTTTTAATTTCCTAAAATGTTTTACTAGTTATTGCTAGAAGAATTAGGCAGGGTTTCCGAAAACTTCATTTGAAAAATTCCCTAATTCTTCTAATTTTTTATTTTCCCTGATCAATACCAGCATTTCAATCCTGAAAACTTTTAACATAGAATCTTCTATAAACAGAGTAAAACAGTATTTCAGATTCAAATTTAAGAATTTCAAATTTATTAATTTATTTTGAAGAAAAACAGGTATTTTCTACTATAAAAGATGACTTTTTAGCTAAATACTTGAATTTTCAAGAAAATGATTAAATTTCAAACATAATTATTGAATTTTCAACCTAAAAATATAAATTCCCAATAAAAGTTATCATAGTTTATATTTCAATCGAGATTTCAATCAAGAAACATGAAATTTATACAGGAAAAAAGTGTTTTAAACCCAAAAAGACGAATTTTCAACAAATAAAGATTTTTCTCTAAAGAAAGAAAATTGTACCTAAATTGTTGAACCTTCAAGCCAAAGGACGAATTTTTTCTACAGAAATTGAATTTACAAACAAAAAATATGACTTCGGCAAAAAATTATTTTTCAACGAAATTATTTTTTTTACCAATAAAAGAGAATTTTCAACTAAAAAAGATCAACTTTAAAATAATCGAAAAGTTATATCTTCAGTTAAAAAATTAATTTTAAACCAAACAAAAGCAAATTGTAGTGGAATTTTTAATTCAAAAAGACTAATTTTCAACAAAATAGTTAAAGTTTCAACCAAAGAGATGAATGTTCAACTAAAAATATAACTCTTAAAAAAAATGATTTCTTAACAAAGTGATTCAACCAAATCTTTCAAATAAAATAGTTGAACACTCATGCAAAGAATAGTAATTTTTAACCGAAGAGTTGCATTTTCATTTGAGAAAATGTCTACCAAAGACGAATTTTCAACAAAAAGGATGAGTTTTCAACAAAATTGTTGAATTCTCTACCCACTAGTTGCATTTTTATCCCGAAAGATGAAATTTCTCTTAAAACAGATGAATTTCTATTTAAAAAGAAAGCAATTATTGAAAAAATAGTTGAATTTTTATCCAGAAAAGATTCCAGTTGATTCTTCAATATCAAAATATGAATTTTTTAACAAAAAGTAGGTTTCTACAAACAAAATTCAATTTTTCATCGACAAAGACGAATTTTTTCAACCAAAAAGGATGAATTTTTAAGTGAATAGTTGAATTCTCTACCAAATAGTAGAATGCTATCCAAAAAAGATGTAATTTAGACAAAAAGTTGAGTTTTCACGAAATAGTTAATTTTTCAACAAAACAGTAGAATTTTCAACCAAAAAGTATAACTTTTAAAAAAGATTGTTAAATTTTCAAGCAAACAGTTATGTTTTCGTCCAAGGAAAATGAAAATTCTACTAGAACAGGTAAACTTTTAAATCGAAAAAACACGTTTTCAAAAAAAGAATTGAATTTTTTATTCAAGAGGATTTCAATAGACTTTTCTACACAAAAATACAAATTTTAAACAAAAAGTAAATTTTCTAGGAAATAGTTGAATTTTCAACAAAACAGATGCATTTTTCCCAGAAAGATGCAATATATCTACGAACAAAAGATGAAGTTTTGAATTAAAAAGACGAATTTTCAAACAAAAAACATTTTTCATCCAAAAAATATTTCAGTTGACTTATCAGCAACAAAACATGAATTTTGAACAAAAGGTTGATATTACACGAAAAGAGATGAATTTTTAAACCAAAAAGACGAATTTTTAACAAAATAGTTGAATTTTCAAAAAGAATGATGTCTTTTTAAGAAAAATTTTAAATTTTCAACCACAAATAAAGTTTATAACCAAAAAGATAATCTTTAGGAGAAAATTCTTGCGAATTCCTTCTTCCTTACTTCTCCTGTTCCATTTATTACCCGTCATTTTCCCCTCACTTCCTCTACTGCCATCATTTTTCCTAAATACCTCTACTTCCCCTCCTCCATTTCTCTTTATTTCCCCCCTTTTTCCCTGCTCCACCTATTCCCTCCTTTTCATTTCCCGTATCTACCCTCCCCTTACTTTTTCCGATTACCCACCCCCAATTTCCCCTACTCCCCTTTCTGCATTTCCCACACTTCCCCTCCTCTCATTCCCCTCTGTTCCAGTTACCCACCCCTTATTTTCAATACTTCAAATTCCGTATCTCGCATAGATGCTCTCCCCTCATTTCTCCTCACTTCCCCTACTTCCCCTTCCATCATTTCCCTCATTTCCTCGATTTCCTTTTCACTCATTTTCCTTATCTTCCCTTTTCTCATTTTCTCTCACTTTCCAACCCTTGATTTCTACTCCCATTATTTCTCCTCACTCTCCCTCCTTGGAAAAAGTACGACAGAAGGATGGACGGACGGATGGACAACCGACAATATTTTCAAGTACAATCTACGCTCCTTCCCCTATTCCCCCTTTTTTTCTCTGTCTTTCAGAAAATTCCCCTTTTTTCCTTTTTCTCGTTTTTCACTTAAATGCGAACTGAATTAATAGAACCTAATAAGAAAATCAAACCTTTTTTAGTGAATCCTATTTGGTTACAAATTCGACTATTTGGCTGATCTAATTATTTTCTTGAAAATTCAACTATTTTGTTAGAAAGTTATCTCTTTGTCAAAAATTCAACTGTTTTGTTGAACATTCGCGTTTTTTGATAGAAAATACTCCTTTTCGGTATAGTGAGATATCTCTCCTTTGGTCGAAAATTCATCTTATTTGATTGAAAATTATCTTTTCATTGCAAATTTAACAATGTTCTAAAAAAATTGTCTTTTTGCTATAAAAATTCCACTGTTTCGTTGAGAATCTATGTATTTTGTTGAACAATTCTTCTCTTTCAATTATAGAAGTCCAAGTATTTGATTGTAGATGCAACTTTCACTTGAATATTAATATTTTTTGTCGAAAATTTAACTATTTGGTTCAAAATCAATCTTTCTGAGTATAAAACGATCTATTTTTTGAAAATCAGCTTTTTCGACTGATAATTGAACTGTCTTGTAACAAAAATTTCTTCTTGGCTTAAAAATTCAACTGTTTTTGTTGAAGTTTGACTTCTTTTATTTGAAAATTTAACCATTTGGTTAGGAAGGTTATATTTTTTGGCAGAACATTTATCTTTCTTCTCAAAAATCAACTTATTTGTTTAAAATTTAACTATCTTGCAAGAAATTCATCGTTTTGGCTTGAAAATTCGACTCTTTTGATTGAAAGCTCAACTATGTGATTGTAAATTTAAATATTTTTGTTGATTATCTTTCTTGTTCATGATCCAAAGATCATTTTCAAGAAATTTTTTTCTAAATCTTATCAATTAGAACTTGGTCGCCTTTGGTCCGGGAACTTTACTCTTTGTGCTTGGCTGAAGTCGATGCCAGATATTCTTGAACTGCCTGTCGCTCTTCCAATTTCCAACCCGTCCGGCACCAACATTTCTTCGAACCTCTACAGATTATCGACATCGTTCTATTCTCGTCACACGTCTCTGCGACGTGACTCCATGCCCTGGCCTGCAAGACATTCGTCTTAAGCTCCGTCCACTGGAGCGAAGTAATAGAGCAAAGTGCATCCGAGAAACTGTGGTTTGCGAAGAAAACTCATAAGTCAAGGAAAAAGTTCCTTTGAGAAATGACGACGAAGTACTGCCAGGAAGTAGCAAAACTGTCAGAGAAATTGGACAAAACAACCACCAAGAGTCGCACAACGAGCCAGTAAAATTAGTTTATACTTCAAAAACATTAGGGTTCCCAAGAACCCCTT
Organism: Andricus quercusramuli; assembly: GCA_932178445.1. NCBI lineage: Eukaryota > Metazoa > Arthropoda > Insecta > Hymenoptera > Cynipidae > Andricus > Andricus quercusramuli. The sequence continues at coordinate 450,052 of CAKNXH010001532.1, read as the reverse complement.
TCTCATCTACAGCTGATTTCTTCTTAATCCTGAAACAATATCTCTACCTTACGTCGTCTTCCTCCTCAAAATTGTCGTATCTTTGTCTTGTGCAATCTACCTTGATAAATCATACAATTGCAGTTGGTGTTCAATTCATCAAATGATATTTATTGTTATGCGCTAATTGACTACTGCTTGATGTGCAAACATCTTAGACCTTGACATGGAGGGTGAAACCTGTGTCAGAGTATTGAACGCCTTACGTCAAATCAAATTTCAGTTTAAGATAACGTTGATTGAAGATGTCAACATGTAAATATGTCTGAGACCGCAGTTACGGATGCATGTACTGATTTTTTAACTACCTGAATTACTGTATTCTACTTCAAGAACTAATTACATTTCTGCAGAACAATCAACCTAAAAAGAGAATCAGCAGTTTCGAATAATGGATATACCTATTGAGTGAAAACGAGCATGACCTTATTCGTTCTGCACGTAAGTTTCAGCTTTAAAATTGCGTCACCGGGCAGACCATTTACGCGCTGAGCATTAGTCAGCTAACCGAGCAACAGGGTGCCAGTGTATAAAGGCTGCTTTAGCTTCGCTGTTGGCGATAGATCTGCAATGGTACGATCCTCTACGCAGAAAACCATCGGCGTATCGAAGAATCGTCTCAGACTTTCCAAGAACAACCCGCTGCTGATACTGTTCACGAGCTGCTCTAATTGGGTGGTCCCATTAGCAGAAGCTATTACAGCCGGCTTCGGTGATTTCCCTTGGTATAGGGATCTGATGAACACGGAACTATTACAGGTGCAACAAGGTGTACCAATCGTTGCTGCGCTTCCTAAGCCCCGGGCACGCTTGCCTTGTTACAACCTCGCGAATGGAGATCGATCCCAGAGACAGTAACTAGTCACACCAATTTTCCAGTCTATAACAATTACCGAATTTTTTTTAGAAAATTCTCGGGAGGTCTTTTTTTCTAAAGGATACGAGATTGAAGAATACGGAAAAGAAGTATAGATAAGTGGAATGTAGCTGCAATTGTATGGTACATTCGTATTTGGTAGGGTATTAGAGGATTCATAGAGAAATCGGATTTCAAGAAATTGGTGATATACTAGCTATAGGTATTAGGATAAGAGGATGAACAAAATGAAGATTAGATGCATAATAAATTAGAGGATAAATTGGAAGAGATTTTGGGAACTACGATATTCCTTATGTTCATATAGAGGATGCAGTATAACAGGCTCTAAGAACGAATGACATGCTAGTCATAGGTGTTAGGTAACAGAATGGACAATTTTAGATGATAAAACTGAAGCATATTTGGTTTCGAAAGGAATACAAAATACTTAAGAAATTAAAGGATAATTTGGGAGACATTTTCGGGAACTAAGATACTCCTTATATTCAAATCGAAGATGCAGTTAATCAGGCTTTAGGAATTGATGACATAGTAGCCATAGGTATGAGGTAAACAAATTGAAAATTCAAGACGTTGGATCCGAATCAAGTTTGTTGTCACAAGGAAGAAGAAATACTTAAATGGCTAAAGGATAGCTTTGAAGAGGCTCTTGCTTACTAAGATATTCCTTATGTAATTATAATAGAAAATATCAGGAAGTGATGAAATACGAGCCATATGTATTAGGTAAGAAGATGGAGAATTGTAGTTGATTGAAATGAGGCAAGTTGGGTTCCAAAAGGAAGAAGAAATACTTATGAAATGAAAGGATAAATTGGAAGAGATTCTTAGGAACTAGGATATTCCTTCTGTTTAAGTAGAAGAAACAGTTAATCAGGTTCTAGGAACGGATGACATATATTAGCCATATGGGTATTATAGGTAGGAAGATGGCGAAATTTAGATGATGGAACTGATGCAAGTTTGGTTTCGAACGGAAGAAAAATGAATTCAGAAATTAAAAATATAAATGGAGGAGGTTCTTGGAAACTAAGATACTCATTATGTTAAAATAGAAGATGCAGTTACTCAGGTTCTAGGAGTAGATGATATGATAGCCATATACAAAAAAATATATTTCATGTTGAACGTAAAAGCAACGTCAAAACAATCGAGCAAAATCGATCCACAGTTCTTTCATTTTGATTTAACACAAACATTGAAAGCTTTTTATGGACTTTTTTTGAATTTGACATGGAAAATAACAGTAGATATAGGTGAAGTTTATAACAATGAGGAACCGATGATATGCTATGGATATTGTTAACTATGGATATGCATGGATGTTTAGATAAGAAAATGGAAAATTCTAGATTCTCTAGTTCTGTTATCTGATAACAGAACTGATGCAAGCTGGATTTCAGAAGGAAGAAAAAGTACTTCAGAAATTAAGGGATGAATTGCGAGAGATTCCCGGAAACTAAGATATTCCTCATGTTCAAATAGACGATGCAGCTACTTAAATTGGGGAGGAAAATGATAGAGTTCAAAGTTCAGTGAAAGATAATCTTATCATTCCCTCCTAAATAGGTGCGTAAACATCAGAACCGAAAAGAGGATCAGCTTTATTGAAAATGATCTCTTCTTCTTTGATTCGGTGCACGTGTTTCAAGAAGGAACCTTTTTAGGGCACTTGAAATCAGAGTAGATTAGTCTTGCCGCAGTAAGCTGTCAAGTGTCTCGATCTTGGCAATCGTCGCAAGTGATTCCATTGACTGAAGCTGACACGAAAAATATTATTGGTAGAAGGTTTGTGAAGGGTTTGGGGCTAAAAGTCTCTGAAAAAAGCGAAAGGCGATGAAGGCATGGGTGGTCGGGTTTTGCTGAGCGACTTCAAGGAAACGTTTCTGGTGCCCGTCAAGTTCGTTACCTAAGAAAGTCTTCCAAGAAGGCGGTCTTTCGACCGTTGTCACTTTACTGGTCGTCACGAGCATATAATCATCCGACACATATCGAAAATAGTGTTCGGGAATAGCGCAGAGCAACCCAGTCAGTTTCCACAGCAGATGGCTTGCGTCTAGCTCGGCATGCATCGCCGCGACACTCTTCTTGTATTTCTGTTCCTCACCGTATAAACAAACTCAAGTGACGATCACGGTCCAGGAATAACATTTCTTCCTGCTCTCTTGTCCCGATGGAAAATCCAAATTCAAAATTGTTGGACAATTTTTGTCGAAAATTGTTGCAGATGTTGCTGTGCACACGTTGTGAGCATTACTGCAGAAATTGTTCTGCAAACGTGGCATTACTGCACGGAATCTGACGTGAGAATTGTCTTTCGAAGAGGATGATAAGAACTGATGGATTTTGAATGGAATCAGATGTTTCAGCTTCAAGAGATGTCACGATTGAATACAATAAATTAGAGTCTAAATAATTTTCTAGGAAGGGTCTCGCTGTCCGGAAATTTGAAATGACGCAGCCAATTTTTTACGATGATCAATGGGAATTATATTAATTCACAATAATACATTTGATTGAGATTGTTATCCTGAAGTCAATTCAAAAATTTTTTAAAATATAATTATAATTATTATTCCACAATCATTTATTATTATTATTCCAAACATTTCCATTCAGAAAAAACATTTCTTGAACTAAAAGAAAACACTGTTTTTTGGATATACATGAAGATTTGGTTAAATAAAACAAATTTTAGTTGATTTAACAAAATATTTGATTATAACAAAATTTTTTTGTTGAATCAACCAAGAACCGCATCAATTTGAAACTTCCTCTTTCAAATTTCAGAGAAAGGAAGTCACTATATTTCAGAATTAGAATAGAAAATGTCATTGTCAAGGAAGAATAGAAATTTGATGTTGCAGACGAAAACTAATTCGAAAATATTTTTGAAAAAGCATTCAAATTTAGTATTTTTAATTAAAAATTGACACTTTTACACACTTGCTATACGTTATAACTTACAATTTTCAAATATATTTTCAGAAGTATTATTCTTTGTATACTAATTTCTTCTTTTATTGTTTCAGGTAAGCCATCATAGTTAATTCGCAAACATCCGAGTGAGTTTAGATATTAGATTTAAACGAAAACTTATTTATTGTATTGAATATTGTACTTGGATGCATTCTTAATTTTTTTTAGTTTATAATTTAGACAATAAATAAAAGCGAATTTTTTTAATTCCAATGACTTATAGATTGTTTAAAACCTGTTGAAAATGGTGATCTGACATTTTTTTCAATAAATTTAAACATAGAACCCAAGAATTTTTTAACTTCATTGAATTCCTTGTTGACTCTACTTAATTCGATGGATCCTTTCTGGATTTTCACTTAATTTGAATTCACTCTGACGATTTTTCAATTTACTCTCAATTTTCATGGATTTCATCAGGTTCTCATACACTTATTCTATTCTTTCGTATTCATCTCAATTCAATGGAATTGTTCCGATTTTAAACATTTTGTTCCTTTCGCTTGATTAATTTGTAATTTATTAAACTCTTTTCAGTTCCCTTTCAATATTTTATCAATTCATTCCGAATTTGATGAATGCAAAACATCTTTTAAATTGTGTTTAATTCCTTGTTTTTCACTTTATTTTTCATTAATTCATTCAAATTCTGTTGAATTTGCCCTGAATTCTGTTCATTCCATTTTACTCAATTCGATGGACATTTTTGAATGTTTAAAATTTTGATTCATTATATTCTTTTAAATTCTTATCAATTCCATAGAATTTTTCTTAATTCACTTCAGTTTCACTGAAATAATTGAAATATTTTAGATTTTTAGATATTATTTAACTTCGAATTCATTGAAAATTTATCTGAATTCAATGGAATTTTTTGATTCCCAAAATTCTGTTTTATTTACTTGAGTTAATGTTAATTTATATTGATTTCACATTATTCAATTGAATTTTGTTGAATTCCCTTAAATTCTTCGAAATTCATGCAAATTTTAATACAATCAATACAATGTTTTGGATTTTACAAATTTATTTTCAATTTATTCGAATTAATTCTGAATTCACCCTGAATTCTTTTTGATTCGGCTTGAATTTTTCTCAATGCATTCCAAATTTATTGAATTCAATGCATTTTTTATATTGTTTTCAATTCACTCAAATTTTATTTTATTCGTTGGTTTTTTATTTTATTTTATTCTTCAATGCACTAAAATTCTGCTGAAGTCGTCACAAAATGGGAGTAAATCCCATTTTATTCAATTCGATAAAAACTTTCGAATTTGAACATTGTATTCAATTATATTCTTTTATCTCCACATAAATTTCATGTAAGTCTTTTGAATTTCACTGAATTCTTCTAAATTCCTTCCAGTTTTACTGAAATCGCTAGAAAATTTTAGATTTTTGAAATATTTTTCAACTATTGGAACTCATTGAGAATTCGCCCTGAATTATTTAATTTTTTTAATTGTTTGAAATTCTTTCGATGTTTTTAACTTTCACTGAACACTTCCGAATTCACTTTGATTCTTCCAAATTCACTCAATTCTACTAAATTTACTAAGTTCTACTGAAGCAAATCGATTCAGTAAAATTTTTTAATTCATCCTGAAGTCTTCTGGACTCAATTTGAATTCTTCAGCATTCTATGAAATTCTTTAGAATTTTCTTGAATTCTTCTCAATGCACGCCAATTTCATTTACATTAGTGAAAAATTGTAGAGTTTTCGATTTTTTTCAATTTACTTGAATTTCTTGAAAATTCACCGAATTCTTCTCATTTCCCTTAAATTCTTTTGAATTGACTCGAATTTCATTCAATCCACAGGTTTTCTTTTTTGAATTTATCCTTAAGTGAGGGGTAAATGAGGGGAAGTGCTGATTGGGGAAGAGGGTGTAGCAGGGGTTAATGAGGAATGTAAGGCGAAATTAGGGCAGAGAAGTAGGGGAAATGAGGCAAGAAAAAGTATGAAAAGTGAGGGAAATGAAATTTAGGAATGTGAGAGGAAATGAGGGTAGGAGAAATAGGAGAAATGAGGGGAGGAATAAGTAGACGAATTGAGCGGAAATGAGGGGTGGTTAAGTAGAGGGAGTGAGGAATAGTTAGGGTGGGAAAACAGAGGAATGAAAATAGGGGAAGAGTATTGTGGGAAGCTAGGAGAAATAAGAAGAGGGGAAGTGATGCAAAATATTAAGAGGGGGCGTAGGTTGGGAAGTTAGGGTTAAAAAGACAAGGGGAAGTTGAGAAGCGAAAGGAAATGATTGGTGGAGAATTAAGGGAAAATTAGGGGAAAAGTAGTAAGCGAGGAGAAATAAGGAGAGGGGAAGTATGAATAAAGAGGGAAAAGCAGTATAAATTTGTGTCACCCGTTGGATATAAGTTTAAGTAAGTTGATTAAATGATACACTTATTGTCCCTTTTAAGTATCCATTCAAACTGGATACTATTTTTCAATTTTCCGGACAAAAATCCGCATGGGTTCGAAAATCCGTACGTGCTTGGATTTTTTACGAACTGGGGGGTAAACCCATCGTACGGGTGATCGGCCTTGCAGTCCGGGTTCAAACCCGATAGTTACCTAAAGTGTCGCCTGGCGGGCTTGCGTGCAAGAATGCACGAAGGAACCAACCATTATCCAGCTGGTGTCACCCAAGGTGGGTAATTTCGACGAAAGTTGTCTCGTACTGTCTCATGGGTTAAATAAGAAAAAAATTGGGCAGTGCCATTTTCATTGGAAGCAGCGTGACTCGGTTGTGTCGCGGTTGAATTTCGCCACAAATTACTTCGTGCCACTTTTTGATATACGCTTTGAGTTCGAACGGAAAAATCCAAACTCTCGAAAGAAACGGATTGCTGCTATAAAAAAATTCAGAGAAGTTTCAGTAAATTATTATTTGGGAATTTATAGTTTTCGAGAAATATCAATAATTTTTATATTGAAATTACCAAAGTATGAATTTCATTGGAGAGTGTCTACTGACCGGAAAACCGTGAAATAGCCAGCAATTGAAATACACTAGAGTCCCTCTATAGCAGCTGTCTCGGGTACCCTTAATCAACAAAGATGCTATAGAGGGACTCTCCGAACCGTTCTTCTTCTCCTTCTTGCTTGTGGCTTCTTATAGCACCGAACCACAAACATCGCAACTACGTTGAACTTACAAACGCCTCCCTCTCGTCCCCTTGGACCGCCTTGTATGTTATAGAGGGAACTACTATAAAGGGACTCTAGTGTAAAACCGGAAAACCCTGTAAATACAAATTCGAGCCGGGAATCGCGTTTAAAGCTTTGAAAAATGGACTTTTTTTAAATCCTAATAACAAGACAAATTTGAATGTTTATCTTTTTTTCAAAAAGTTGCAGTCACAAAATCTCGCATACTCAGCTATTAATAATGATTACGAATTTTCAATACCACCAATTTCGTAAGTCCAAATTTCCAAATAAATAGTTTTATTGCATGGTAAAAATTATTTCTACATGTTTCTAAATATTATTGATAACAGAGAAAATCTTAATTGCAACTGATTTTTTAATACTGGGAAATAATTTTGTTATTAACATTTTACTACCATACTATAATTTTTAATCTTCTTCACACTTTTATGGAGATGAGAAAAATGAAATCATCGATAACAAACAAAAAATGACATCGACAATCAAATTTCTAGATTTTTTTTTTAATGACTTAGGTTTTATTTTAAAGGATTAATTTAATGGTTTAAAGATCAAAATGAATGTCGGGAAAGAATCTGGAGGATTTTAAGACAAGCTTCTTAATGTTATAGAATTTGAAGTGTTTCAGGAAAACTGAATTATTTCATAATTATTGGAAAGATTTTAAAATAATTTACATTTTGAAAAGATTTAAGTGTTTAAGGACAGCTGAATTATTTCAAAAGATATTTACAATTATTTGAAAGATTTTCAAATAATTTGAATTACGAGAGGATTTCAAACATTTCAATCAAAATCTTGATTTTTGAAAATTTCGAGAAGAAAAATAACACTGTTGCAGATTTTGAATGTATGAAAGAGAATCATGAAACAAACGTTTCGAATAATGAGACGATTTCGAAGCAAAATTTTTCAATTGTGCAGGATTAAGAAATTTTAGAAAAAATTCGCGTAAATTTGAAAAGATTTTAAAACATCTAAATTAAAATGTAGATTGTTGAAAATTTTGAACAAAAAGTTTTTTCAAGCTCTTCTAGAATTTTGAAAGGTTTCAAGACAACAACAAAAAATTCTTATGATTTCTGGGAAAATGTTTCATGTTTTTTTATTTTTTCTTCAAGAGAATATGTAAAAAAATTTAAATAATAAAAAAATTGTGAAAAGAAGTCCCGAAGATTATACGGCAATTTCTCTATAAATGCAGGATTAAAAAAACAATAACAATTAATTCAAAAAATATTCAGAAGGTTTAGAAATTTAGGCAAAGTTTTTTTGAATTTTCGAAAGAATTTGAATCATTATAAAAGATCTGCAGAAGGTTTAAAAGTTTTGAAACGGTTTAAAAATAATCAAAAATATTAAAATAGTTCTAAGAATTCTTAACAGAATGTTTTATTAAGATTTAAAAACCAAATTTCTCAGGATTTTACAAAATTTTGAAAGGTTTTAACTAAACAACATTTTTTTCAAAATTCCTGAAAAAATTAAAAATGAGTTCGTACTCAAAAAAATTGATAACAAGAAAAAAAGTTGACAAAATTTCGGAAAATGTCGACAAAGATCTAGAATATTTCAGGGCCATTTTTCGTTTCTAGAAATTTTTGTAAATCTTAGGATTATTCAAGTCAGTTTCGAAGATATTTAAAAATTCTTCCACTGATAGAAATTTCACCGATTCAACTATTTTCATGAAAGTTCGTCTCATCTAGTTGAATTTAATTGTAATTCATTAAAAAAATAATCTTTTCGGTTAAACAAATTCGATTACTGGGTTGGAAATTATTTTTTTTCTTTTCGAGAATTCAACTGTAAGGTTGAAAAATAAGCTAATGTATTGAAAAATAGGTTTGCAAAAAAATTCAAAACTTTCTGAGGTAAAATGAAAATCTTTTTTAGTTGGAATATCAACCATTACATTTATTGTCGAGAATTAATGTTTGTTGGTTGGAAATTCCACTATTTGGTTTAAAATTGATTATTTTTGTCAATAATTTATATCCACGAGTTAAAAAATTAATCTGTTATTAACGAAAATTCGTCTCTCTTGGTAGGAATTTAATGTATTTAGGTTGAAAGTGTAACTGGTTAAAAATTATTTTTTTTTTTAGAGATATAAATATTTTGTTGAAAATTCATCTTTTTTCAAGAAGAATTTAAAATTTGAAAGTATTCCTAAAATGTTAAATCAAAACATGTTTTTTTTTCAGGATTTTGAAACAAAATGATAAACCAGTTTAGGAATTTTGAAAGGTTTTATTAATATAAACAATTCCTTAAGATTCATGGGAAATTTTCAAATAATTTTTGCTTTTCATAATATTTTAATATAATTTGAAAGAATTTATTCACAGAAATTAAACAATGTTAAAGGATTTCAAACAATTGAAGAGATTCTTAAATTTTTAATTGTATTTCCAAACATATTGCGGTTTTTTTAATGTTTCAGGATATCATATAAGATTCTAATAAATTCCAAAAGATTTCGAAGAAGATGACAAATTTCAGGGTATTTTGAAAGATTCAAACGTATTGTCAAGTGTTCAATAAAATTTCAAGGATGATGATTTCAGTAATTGTAAGGCATTTTAAAGTTTTTTAATAATTTTAAATAATTTTCAGAATATCAAATATTTCAAGGTCTTTCAATGAATATCATCAAATTTCATGTAGCTTTTATGATACTTCAATGGAATTTGAAAAAATATATTCATCAGAATTGAGAAATTCCAAAGTATTTCAATGATTTCAAAAGATTTTCAAATATTTCAAGTTATTTCCGTAGATTAATTTTTCAAAAATATCTTCAAAAACTCTGAAGATTTTATGATATTTAAAAATATTTTGAAGAAGTTCAAGGCATTTCAAAGGATTTTGCATATTTTAATGTATTCAAAAAGATTCCGAAGAATTTTCAAGAGCTTCAAAAAATTTTCAAGCGATTGCAAAAGATCTGAAAGAGCTGGAAATATTTGAAGGTATTTTGAAACATTTTTACATGAATTAAGGAATTTCAGAAGATTTCATAGATTTTTATGTATTTCAAGGTACATATTTCCAAAGATTTGAAATAATTTAACAGATTTTTGCTTGTTTAAAAAATATCTATAAAAACTGATTTTTGTCACCATTTTTTAAATCACTGCTATCTCAAAAATCATACAGTATTTTTTAGGTTTATCAGGCTTCGCACTATTTTTTAAATACACCCCTAGATTTGATGATCTACACTACTCAACATTCCACGAAAGATCAAATATGACATAAGAATATTCGTAACCTTCAATGAAGGATTTCTATTTTCTAAGTTATTAAAAATATAAACATAAATGATTTGATAAAAGATTTGAGGAAATTTTATAAACTCTTATTTTATATTACAATTTATTAGCGTTTATTACGATCGCAATCGTTCTATCAAATGTTTATCTTATTTCTGGTCACGTTTAGCTTAACGAAGAATTTAGACAAATGCATAACCAATAATAAATAATTGAAAATATGTACTAGTAAAGAAAAGAACGAAGTATCTCGTATTCCCAAAATTCGGGATGTGGTCAAATATTTTTAATAAACTTGGCTAAAAAATAAAACTCCCCCAAACTTGATGAATATTTGTCTACTAAGTAGGTGACACAAACAAGTTCTTTGATTGCATCTTCCATGTTGTTTTAATTTTTTCCCCTTTCATTTCAATAACTTTCAATTTTTTAGTAATTCAGGTGTCTTAGATAGTAAGTAACCAAATTGTATTTAACAAGACATGTCTAAAAATATTTGGAGAAATTACGTAACCTAGGCGGGAGTTCGAACCACTTTGTTACGACATGTTACCTAAGGAAGGGTTAAAAAATTGAAAAAAAATGTGTTACATAATTTATGAATGGCCCCTCGCCTAAATATTTGACTCAGTGAATAGACAAAATGCCTCCTGACAAACAGAGGAACCACCTACATCCTTGTTACCATTTCCGTGCAGATGGCTTTCCATAAGATAAAAATGATCACCATTGATGTTCCCCTGCTTAACAAAATGTAACATAGACACGCTATGTGTAGGTATGTTATATAGAGCAAGTTTGAAAAGTCCATATGCTATACTTGGCACCGACACTAGGCACAATGGCTTATAAATTGCGGTCACTGGACCATAATCTTCAATACGCGGTTAATGTTAAACGTTTTGATACCCAACATCCGCTGGAGCAAGCAAATAAGTCCGTCAATGGAAATCGTGTGACGGCCTTGACAATCCCACGGGGTTACAAAAGGATGTTCCATTTTCGCCAGCCAGCCAGGAAAAGAACCTTCCCTGTGTAATAACAATAATAATAGCAAATATAAAAGGCAGATACGTAACTGGGGATAAGAAGCACGTGGGATCTGCTTTCTCGACTCTCGACTCAAGAATCGAGTGAGGATGTGTAAATAGTTGTTATCGCAGATACTTATTTTCGGGTGGAGCGCGACGTAATCGAGGAAAGAAGAGGGCCATGTGGGATGGAAAAAATAGAATTGTGACAGGGGATGAAGAAACTTTTAAGTGCATTACTTTAAAGTGGAAATTGTAGAGCGGAGATGCTATTCAGTTTTTTTTGTTTCTTTATTCCAAGGGTGTCGACACTAACAATTTTTCGGGAAATTTCCATAACGATTTCGGTAAATGTTCAAATTTTATTTTTATCACGATTTCGGTAAATTTCCAAGTGAATAATTTGTTCAGAAGTTTAATCCAATGATAATTGCAATTCCGTAACCATAGACAGTGCTCATATTTCAATATTAATATTTTTGTTTATTTTCACGGGGTAAACAAGAATTCCCAAAATATTTCAACAAGTAGAGTCAGTACTTTTGTACTGACTTTTGTACATTTGTCCTGAACTACTGAACGTGGCAAATCAGAAATTACTTATTGAAATAAGTTTTCATTTGGAATGATCTATTTCTTACAGATGGTAATAACGCTGAAATGCTTAAATACGGTGGCAAATATATACTCAGAGAAATGTTCTCTTGTATCGGAAGGATGCTTCTTGACACAAATAGAAATTTGTCTTAAGCTCAAGGTTAAGAAGATTATCATTAGTCTCGAGAAGAATCTTATCGCAGCAAATATTATCCTTTTTCGACAAACCTTACGTAATCTTGCAGCAAAATAATTCCATTTGTGTAGAACAGATTTTTCACTTGGTTCGAAACAAAACAGGCAAGAGGACTGGAGGACTGAAAATGGGGATTATCGTCCCAATATACAAAGGAAAGGGAGATAAAAGCAACTGCAATAATTTCAGGGACAGTTTACTAAAATATTGAAAATGAAAAAAAGAGTAAAATGTACAGTATATTCAAAAATACTTATTCATATGGTGATAAAAAAACAGAAGAAAAAATATTGGAAGTCTAATGTGGATTTCTACCAGGAAGATCAAGTGCGGATCAGATATTTATGGAGACAGATCACGGAAAAAATTTGAGAGTAAACAAAAAAATCTTCTGTGCATTTTCTGAACCAGAAAAAGCTTTTGTAGGTCTTAGAGTGGCCCCCTTAGACGAAGAAGGTGTGGATCTCGGGACACTGAAGGTGCGTGGGTTAGCGTTTGCAGATGATAAGGTTGTTTTGGCAGAGTCAATCGAAGGCTTTTAGAGAATGTTGAGCAGGTTGAATATAGCATGAAGAACGTGGGTCTTAATGGTATTATAATAATATTAAAAATAAACTCAACTAAAGAAATGAAAAATCTAACTCTAATAAAAAAAATAGGTGTGTCTCGAAAATGTCGAAAGAATTGTTGTCGATTTTCCTCAATGCTGATTGGGTGATTTGAAAAACTCAAAGGAGAAAGAATGTTGCCAAATTCACACACATGATTGAGAATTTCAGTTTCAGTTGAAGGATTGAAAAAATGTCATATTTGTGTATATGATAAAACTGACAAAAATTTAAGATTTAATAATGTAAAATTTCATTATTTAACCAAAGCCTGCAGAATAATATTCTGCAGAATTAAATATTGTATTTGAAATGAGGAAAAGTAAATTTATTTTGAAATATCAATCAAAAGTTGGATTTTTGCAAAAGGTGAAAAATTACAATTTTCTAACATTTTCATTGAATTATTTAAATTGAAATCATTATTTCTGAAAATGAAAACATACTCAAAAAGATTAAATTTGAACAAAAATGGAAGAATTACTTTTCCAGTTAGAATAATTAATTTTCAACCAAGAGAAGAGAAATTTGCAACCAAAGTGATGAATTTTCGATTAAAAAAATAACTTCACAACCAAAAGTGTAATAGTTGATATTTCCACCTAAATATATTTTAATTTTCAATCAAGAATATTTCAATTGAAAAAAAAAATATATTAATATTCATCAAATTATTTGAATCATTAACCAAAACAAACTATTTTTCAAGCTAAAAAGAGGAATTTCTGACAAAAAAGTTGAATTTATAATCCAAAAATATGCATCCTCTAACAAAATAATTGAATTTCGGACCCACAAAAAGTCAGCAATGGAATTTTTAACTAAAAAAAAATCAATTTTATAACAAAAATGAAATAGCTATATTTTTAGTCAAAAAAATTCATATTGAAAAAAAAATGTTCAACAAAATATTTAAATTTGTAAGCAGAGCAATTAATTTTCAACTTAAATAATGAATCTCCAAGGGAAAAAATGCATTTTTAAACCAACAGTGAAATTTTCAACCCAAAAGATGAATTTTCAAGCAAAGAAATTTTCAAAATGGAAAAAGACAAATTTTCAACAAAATAGATGAATTTCCAACAAATAGTTGAATGAAACCAAGAAGATAAATTTTCAACAAAGATGAATAAATTTTTATCAAAAAGATCAATTTTCAACAAAAAAGAGAATAGTTTAGAAAAATGATTCCAATAGAAAAAAAACACTAATTTTTAATTAGAGCCATAAGGAATTTTAAAATTTTCAGTTAGAGAAAATAATTGTGGAACTAAACATGAAATAGTTAAAATTTCAATCAAAAAAACTTCATTTACAACAAACAGAAAAATGAATTTTCAACAAAATAATTAAATTTTCAAACAAAGAGATTAATTTTTAACTAAAATAATGAATCTTCAACCAAAGAAATGAGTTTTAACCCAATAACTGAACTTTCAAAACGAAACAGTAAGACAAATTTTCAACAAAATAGTTGAATGAAACCAAAAAATGAATTTTCAACCAAAATGATTAAATTTTTGTCAAAAAAGATCAATTTCCGACATTTCCATCAGTTTAAAAAATTAATTTCCAATAGGAAAATACTAATTTATAATCAAAGAGGTGGATTTTCAACCAAGAAGGTGAATTAGTCACCAAGAAGATTAATATTCGGCTATAAAAAAGAAAGTTTTAACAAAATACAGAAATTTTAACCCATATACATTGTTAAATTTTTAAGTCAAGGAGATAAGTGTTAAACCAAATATAGAATGTTGAAATTTTCAGTTGAAAAAATTTATTTTCAACCAGAAGGATGAATACTTAATGAAACAGTTCAATTTTCAAGCAAAGAATTAAATTTTCAACTAGAATAATGAATCTTCAACAAACAAACAAAATATAAATTTGCTACACAAAAAATGAATTTTCTGCCAAAAGCTATAAGTTTTCAACAAAACAGATACATTTTCAACATAGAGAAATTTTCATTAAAATAGCTGAATTTTTATTTATTTATGTCATTTTTATGTCATTTATGTCATATTTATTTATTTAGTTATTCATTCAGTTGGAGAAGATAATTATTGAACCAAACATGAAATTCTTAAAATTTTAATAAAAAAACTTCTTTTTCAACAAACAGAAAGACGAAGATTCAACAAAATAGTTGAATTTTCAAGCAAAAAAGTTAATTTTTACCTAAAATGATGAATCTTCAATAAAAAAAAAGGGTTTTTACCCAATAACTGAATTTTCAGAAAGAAAAAAAAGACAAATTTACTACAAAATAGTTAAATGGAAGCAAGAAGATGAATTTGCAACCAAGATGATTACATTTTTATAAAAAAAAAATAAAGTTTCAACAAAAAAAAGAATAGTTAAATTTTCAGTTCAAAAAATTAATTTCGAATAAAATAAAAATCATTTTCAATCAAGGAGGTGAATTTTCAACCAACAAGGTGAATTAGTTTCCAAGATTCAGCCATAAAAGAGGAAGTTCGAACAAAATACAGAAATTTTCACCCCTATATTTTGTTGAACTTTTAAGCCAAGAATTGAATTTTCAACTACAGTGATGAATCTTCTACTAAAAAAATCAAATTTTCAATTTAATAGCTGATTCTCAACAAATTGGTTTAATTTTAAACCAAACAGATTAATTTTCAACCAAGAAGATTGAATTCCTATAAAAAAATATGAATTTTTCACAAAAATGGGAATAGTTGAATTTTCAGTTTGAAAAATTAATTTTCATTCGAAAAAAAACTAATTTTCAATCAAAGAGATGAATTTTCAATCAAAAAGATTAATTTTCTACCAAGAAAGATAAATTTAAAAATAAGGTACATGAATTTTCAACCAAGGTTTGAATTTTTAAAGTAATTTCCAACCTATTAGTTAAATTTTCAACCAAATAACTGAATTTTTCACTGAATAAGATAAATGTTAAACCAAACATGGAATAGTTGAATATTTAGTTTGAAAATTTATTTTCAACGAACAAAAAAACGAATTTTTGACAAAGTAGTCAAATTTTTAAGCAAATTAATTATTCTTTAAATGAAATATTGAATCTTCAAAAAAATATATTTTTAATTAGTATTTTTATATTTAATCAATATTTTTTAAATAAGTTTTCAAATCATATAATATTTTCTGTAAAATCTATAACGAAATGATGGAAAACGAACCGAGTTTTTTTCAAAGAAAAGGTAATTGATGCGCGCGTAGGGCGCACAATGTTATAGTAAACTTAAATATAATGTATATTATCAACAAACAAACAAATTAGATTTAGTTTTGTTTGTAAATTTGGTAAATTATTCAGTCAATAATATAGTACATTTCCCAATAAAAGAAATCTTCTCCACACTTATAATACTTGGGTTAATTAAAAACGATATATTTTTTATTAATTGATGTTATGGTTTTTGACCAGCGAAGTATATTAAATAATATGATGTTAATGTTTTTTGTGCACTAGGTCTAAAATCAATATTTTTTTAATATTGATCGTTAATTTTATTCGTTGTGAAAAAAATCTCTTTAGTTCCGCTGGGATTCAAACCCCAGGTCTTTTAGATTTCCTATCTGATGCTTCAACCAACTAAGCTACGGAAAGACGAGAAGATTTTCTTCACAACATGCAAGATTAATTTTCAATCATTCCAACATGAGAGTGATTTTTATTGGTTGATGTTATGGTTTTTGACCAGTGAAATATATTGAGAAATATGATGTTAATGTTTTTTGTGCACTAGGTCTAAAATCAATTTTTTTTTCAAAATATTGATTATTAATTTTATTAGTTGTGAAAAAAATCTCTCTAGCTCCGCTGGGATTCGAACACCAGGTCTTTTAGATGTCCGGTCTGATGCTTTAACCAACTAAGCTACGGAGAGACAAGAAGATTTTCTTCACAACATGCAAAATTAATTTTCAATCATTCCAACAT
This sequence comes from Andricus quercusramuli, assembly GCA_932178445.1. Taxonomy (NCBI): domain Eukaryota; kingdom Metazoa; phylum Arthropoda; class Insecta; order Hymenoptera; family Cynipidae; genus Andricus; species Andricus quercusramuli. The sequence goes on along the minus strand of CAKNXH010001532.1, from coordinate 433,328 downwards.
GACAGTGATTTTTATTAATCAATTTTATGGTTTTTGGCCAGCAAAATATATTAAATATTACGATGTTGATGTTTTTTGCCTACTAGGTCTAAAATCAATATTTTTTTAATATTGATTATTAATTTTATTAGTTGTGAAAAAAATCTCTCTAGCTCCGCTCGGATTCGAACACCAAGTCTTTGAGATTGGAAGTTCACTGAATGACGTGGGCATTCAACTTGTAGGAGTTGTGAAGAAAATCTTCTCGTCTCTCCGTAGCTTAGTTGGTTAAAACATCAGACCCGAAATTTGAAGGACCTGGTGTTCGAATCCCAGCGGAGCTAGAGAGGTTTTTTTCACAACTTATAAAATTAACAATCAATATTGGAAAAATTTTGATTTCAGACCTAGAGGACAAAAAACATTAACACCACATTATTTAAAAACTATATCTTCCGAAAAAAAGATGTCATCTATTTATTAAATGAAATAACTGTAGGGTGGTTTCCGCTATCATATTTATGATTTTTGTTGATATCTTTGTCGAAACATGTCTCTGATCATATAACAAAATAAATGAGAATGAAATTCCACTGTTCAATGTATAAATTCTGATTGGGTTTGGCTTCCAGACACTATAGGCTCACGCAAAATCCAATCAATACAAATTGGTAATGTGATGACGATGCGCTTTTCCGCAGCAAACCCGGAGATAATGACAGCCGTAATTATCGGCTCGTTTTGCCGATTTTCGACGCTGTGGGATCATTAGGATTCGCTTGGCCGTGATGGTCATTGTGTGGTCCCAGGAAACAATAGCCGCTTTACAGGGGTGTTGAAATAATATAAATAGCTTCGGTACCGAACCCACTGGGGAATTTGACACATCTGTAATTATTGACTAATTGCAGGTCGGTTACATTCAACTTTTCTCTCTGATTCAAAAAATTTCCGGAAAATATTTTAATTCTAAGGTAGATTCTGACAATAACGATAATGGAAGAAAAATGATAGTTGAACAGATAATCCGGTGTAATCCGAAGGGGAAACCACTCTGGTGATCCGCATAACACACTTTTATCTGGAGTAATCCACTTGAAAGTCAGAATTATCAACTTGTAATCCAGATGATTGGGAGTAATTTGAGTAATCCAAGCAATTAGAGTAGAACAGGGCGAGGCAGCCAAGACGTTACATTTTAGCGTGCAGAGCACTTGTTTGAAATTTTATCAAAAAGTGTGGTGTCTTTGGAAAGCTTGATTCTTTGGCTACAGAATTGTCTCTTGGCATTTTGTCGTAGTTCACCCATTACAATTTTCTAAAACTATTTTTCAGAGACGCTATTTTTTGCTCAACTGTAAAAACGTGGGGCGAGGCAGCCAACCATATAATATAAGAGTATAATGATGTATAAGTTCTTCACTAGGTCCAAAATGATATGTGTGAATAAAAAACGAAGTTAAATGTCTTCTCTAACGTTTAATGGAACTAAAAAAAAAACCAAAAAAAAATTGGAAAAATTGGGAAATTTAATATGTCATCTTCGTTGCTGCTGTCCGAGGGTTCATGAGAAGCTTATACCTTCTTGGGGCGGCCTTGTCGAGAGCGACCACAAGCAATCTACTTGTTAGTTAGCCTTTTCAGCATAATCTGCTGTTTTTTGGTTACCTCGCCCACACATGTTTTTTTCAATAAAAAATGCACACAAAGAAGGTATTTTGAATATCCAAAAACCAAGCATTCCTTCGTGTTGAGTACAAAATTCTACTGCGGAAAATACTTAAATTTGTTTACACAACCTATACACGAAGGATAAACAAACGTAAATCACGAAAATGTTCCTTCTGCTAGTAGTTTTTCACAAATGACACTGATTTTTGAAAACTACGATAGTCACGTCACTCAACTTTCGGCAAGCACAGCGGACTAACCTAACCGACCTTATATTACAAAGGCGCGCGATTCCAATTAACGCTGTGGGAATGAGAAGAAATTGGCTGCCTCGCCCCACTGGCTGCCTCGCCCCGTTCTACTCTAACTTGTGATCTACATCTTTTTCAGTTGAAATTCACGTATTTTGGTAAAAATTTGACTTTTGCAGTGGAAAAATAATCTTCCTCGTTGAAAGTTCACGATTTTGGTTGAAAATTCAACTTTATAGTGAAGAATTAATCTAATTTGTAGGAAATTAACGAATTTTGTTGAAAAGTATTTTTTTGTTCGAAAACTCAATTATTCTGTTGAAAATTCGTCTTTTTGGATTGAAAATTCAACTAATTTGATAGAATAATTTATGTATTTGCTTGAAAATTTAACCATATTGTTGAAAATCGTTTTTTTTTTTTAATTGGAAATTTTTTTTTCAATTGAAAATTTGAGTGTTCCGGTTGAAGATTCTTCATTTCAGTTAATAATTCATGCCTTGATTACAAATTTGAGTATGTTGTTTAATATTCTATTTTTTGTAAAAGATTTTTTTTTTCAAATTGTAAATATTTCATTTTTGGTTGAAAACATCATTTTTAGTTGAAAATTCAACCCTTATTTGGATGAAAATTTATCTAATTTATTATCTAATTTATTTAATTTTTCCTGGTTGAAGATTCTTGATTTCAGGTGAAAATAATTTGGTTGAAAATTTAACTATTTTGTTTGAAATTCGGTTTAATTGGTTGCAAATTACTTTTTTTAACTAAGAATTTAACTCCTACATTTTTTATTGTAAGTTGATTTCATTCAGATGAAAATTCAACTAGTGGGTTGAAAATTTATCTATTTTGTTGAAAATTTGTCGTTTTTGGTAGAAAATCAACCTTTTTGGTTGAAAATTCAACTACTTTGGTTTTTTGGTTTCAGTTAAAAATTCCTCTCTTTGGTTGAAAATTCAATTCTTTTGTTAAAAATTCGTTATTTTTTGGTTGAAAATTTATTTTTTAGATGTAGATTCAACTATTCCAGTCAAAGATTCTTCATTTTAGTTGAAAATTCATCTCCTCGATTGAAAATTGGACTATTCTGCTGAATATTTGATATTTTTGTAAGAAATTTATTTTTTCCTACAATGAAAATGTAGGTGCTTCATTTTGGTAGAAAATTTATATTTTTCAGTTAAAAATTCAACTGTTTGGATGAAAAGTTATCTCTCTTGTTAAAAATTCAACTGCTTGGTTAAAAAATGATGTATTTTTTAAATTCGTCTTTTTTGTTAGGAAATTAATCTGCACGGTTTAAAATTTATATTTTTGGTTACAAATTCAATTATTTTGTTATAAATGAATCTACTTTGTAGAAAACTAATCTTCTCGGTTGAAATTGTATTTTTCCGGTGGAAAATTCAATTCTTTGGATAAAACATATTCTTCTTTGAAGAAAATTCAACATTTTTGTGAAAAAGTCTTTTTTTTGTTAAAAGTTCAACGGTTCTGCTGAAAATTCTTCTTTTTGGGCTAAACATTCAAACATTGAAATATCAATTATGCATCACACTTTTTGTTGACAATTCGTCTCTTTTGGGTAAAAATTAATCTACTTTGTAGAAAATTCCACAGTTTTGTTAAAAAGTCAATATTTTTTAGGAGATTCTTCATTTTAGTTGAAAATTCATCACTTTGTTTGAAAATTTAACCATTTTTTCATTGAAAAATCATTATTTTTTAGGTAAATATTTATTTTCCAACTGGAAATTCAACAATTCCATTTTTGATGAAGCATTGATATTTTTTATTAGAAGATTTTAGAGAATTTTCAAAATAAAGTTGTAAATTTCATCATCCGTTTGAAAATTTAACAGTTTTGTGAAAAGGTCAATCTTTTCGCTTCAAAATTCCACTGTTTCGTGAAAAATTTACCTTTTGAGAAAAATTCATATTTTGTTTTTTAAAAATCAATTGGAATGTTTTTTGGATGAAAATCCAACTATTTTTTTGTTGAAAATTTGTCTTTTTGCTTTGAAAATTCTTCTGCTTTAGTAGAAATTTCATGTTCCTGGGATAAGAATGCAACTGTCTGGTTGAAAATTCAATTAATTTGCTAAAATTTCATCCTTTTTGGTGAAAAATAGTATATTGCGTGACGAGGGTCGAAAGGCAACGATTTCACGAGTGTGAAGTTAGCTGCCCGAGCGAAGCGAGGGCTGATATCACACGAGTGAAAGCGTTGCCTCGGCCCGAGTCATGCATACAATTTTTCATCATATCGATAATCGAAAAGTCGACTTGAGATGACTGTGGAGCGGGTCGATAATCGAATTTTCAACCCTAGGGAAGAAAGTGACAGATCAATGCAAATGGCGACGCCATTTAATAATACCTTAATACCTTCAGAAAAAAATTCACATTTTGTGTTGAAAAATTAAGTGGAATCTTTTTTGTATGAAAATTCCACTATTTTGTTGTTGTTGAGAATTTATCTCTTTTATAAGAAAATTTGTCTTAGTAAAAAATTCATCTTTCTGTGATAAGAATGCAACTGTTTGGTTGAAAATTCCATAAATTTGTTAAAAAGTCATCCTTTTGGTCCAAAATATAATAATAATATAATATATATTTTATATATATTTTAATATAAATATATTGTATTTTAATATATATTTTTTATATATTTATAATATATATTTTAATATTATATAAATTCTATTTTTAATATAATATATATTTTATTTTAATATACATTTTATTTTATTTTTTGTTGAAAATTCAACTATTTCGTATAAAATATATCTTCTGAGAAAAAATCACATTTTGTGCTTAAAACTCGTTTTAAATATTTTTTGGATAAAAAGTCAACTACATTTTTTAATATTTGTCTTTCTGATTTGAAAAAAAAACATCTGTTTTAGTAGAAAATTAATCTTTCTTTGATGAAAATGCAACTGTTTCATCAAAAATTGAACAATTTTTTTAAAAAGTCATCCTTTTTGTATGAAAATTCAGCTGTTATTAATGAAAATTCGTATTTTGGGGTTAAAAATTAAATTATCTTTGTGGAAAATTTACTTCTCATTTAAACTAGTTTGTTGGAGAATTTTGTTTGAAACACTTTGTTAAGAAATAATTTTATTGTTGAAGATTCATATTTTCAGTTGAAAATTCATCTTTGGTTAAAAATTGACTATTTAGTTGAAAACTGATCTTTTTAAATTCAAAATTTAACTGCGTGGGTGAAAGTTAAACTATTCTGTTGAATTTTTTTTTAATGCAGCTTTATCTCTTTGGTTGAAAACTTAACTATTTTGTTGAAAATTAATTTTTTTTGCTAAAAATTCCTATTTTTCTGGTTGAAAACTCAATTTTGGTACAGAAAATTTGTCTTCTGGCTTTAAGTTTCAACAATTTAGGGGAACATTTTTTTCTTTCATTACTGAAAAATCTTCATGTGTTGAAAATTCGTCTTTTTGAATTAAATTTTTTTTTATTTCATCCTGCTTGGTTGAAATATCAACTATTACAGTTTTTTTCTTTCCAATTAACCTTTTAAGGCTAAAAATTCAACTATCTCTTGGAAATTTAATTGTTTTGTAGAGAATTCAAGTATTTTCTCAAGAAGTCATCTTTTATCGTAGAAAAGTAATTTTTTTTTGTTTGAAAGAAATGAATTTAAAAATTAATTATTTGTAAATAAATGTTAATAGTATTTGAATGTTAATCATCAAGAAAAAAAATTAGTCGAGGAAAAATCATAGAGTAATCAGAATGAAGTTTTCACCTTGCAAAGCAAGTATTATCTTAAATGATTCGAAAATCAATGCTGAAGCATTTCAATATATGTACTGATGAATTTATTGACATATTACGTCTTGAATATTATAGTATTTTTTGAATAAAAAAATATTAGATTTAATGTCTTACGAGTCTTAAACAAGTAGTAATGTTTTCAAGCCCTCCACTGTAAATACGTTGAAGATTTTATATTATAGATCGAATTCGTGTGGCACGGCCCTCTGTTAATATAAAATACGAAATAAACTTCGTCACACCACACGAAGAGTGAAGCTGCCAATAAATGCCAAGAAATGATGAATTATTGTATAGCAGGTCAGCTCCTGATAAATGAACAATGATTTTGCGGTTTTCTTTGACTCGACAAAAACTTTGCTGTGAACACACAAGCAGTTCGACGTGCTCAGATGTAGTTTATATCTGACCATCCTACCCTCTTTTGTGAAAACACCGTTAACTCTAAAAAAATGAGTTTTTTTGTATCAAATAAATCGTAAAAGAAAGGTGAACCTAATTATACAAACCAATTTTCAAATTATTACCACTGTAACAAATAATTATTGCATAATTATCGCAAAACATTGTTAACTCAAATATTGTCTAGAATTATTATTTCGAGAGTTGCGTTATTATAAATTTAAGATTTTTAAATTGGATTAAAATCAAATTTAAAATCCCATTTGATTTGATTGATAATTTTTGATTTGATAATAAAAAAAATAAAAAATTCGAAAGAAATAAAAAAGAGAAGGAAGGGGATTTATTTGGTTGCCTTCTCATTTTTCTTTCCTCTTCTTCATTTTTGTCCGAAGAATCAAAATTTTTTGTTTTTATGAGTTGCAATAGGAGCATTTTGTGATGGTTTTTCAAATTTGATGATTAGATTCTTGTTTTATTTCCAGGAATTCTATACGTTATTATGAAGTCAGGCAATTTTATTGGTTGGGGAAATTCAAGGATTTTGAATAAAAATCTTGCAAAAATCAGGGAATTTATATAAGAGGCACTTTAATTGACTGTCAAGGATAATAAATCAGAATTTTTCTATTTTGATTTCAAATTTTTTCATTCTATGTATAACAGATTGTGAATCGTGAATGTTACAATATTAACATGAAAATGAAGTTTGGGGCTTGCCCTGATATAATATTCTTCTTAATAATTTATTTGCCTTGTGTTTTTTTTCAGACGTTTCCTCTTGATGATTATACTTTCAGTAAAGAATTTTGTTATTTAGTTCCAATTCAACAATTTTTTTTGAAGAGTTATGCTTTTTCTTTCAAATATCTACCATTACATTATTTGTTAGGAATTTTTTTCGCAAATTTGTTTTTTTTTACTGAAGATTTATCTCTTCTTTCTTTTAGAAAAATTTAACTACTTCGGTAAATAGTGAAAAATTCTTGTTTTTTCATTTAAAATTAATTTTTACCTGAAAATGTCATTTTTCTATTTTTTGATAATAATGCATCTTTTTTAATTATAAATTCATCTTCATTGGTAGAAAACTAACCCTTTTGGTTAAGAATAATATTTTTGTGTTGAAAATGTAACTCTTTCACAAAAAAATCGTCTTTTGGCTTGAAAGTTTCAGAATTTGGATGCAATTTTTCCGCTAAATGAGGAATCTTTGTTAGATAAAAATTCATCTTTTTGGCTAGAAAATTTAACTTCTGGTTTAAGAGTTGAAATACTTTGTTGAATTTTTTTTTGGTTGAAAGTTCATCTCTTTGGTTGAAAATTAAAAATTCATATTTATTTTAGAAAATGCGTCTTCTGGGTTGAAAATTTATCTTTTTTAGCTAAAAGTTCACCTACTTTATTAGAACTTCATTTTCTTGGTTGCAGTTTCATCATTTTATTAGAAATTCATCTGTTTAGTCGCGAATTCAACTATTTATTTCGAAAATGTATGCATTTTGTTGAAGTGTTTATCATTTTGGTTTAAAATTCGTTTTTTTTTTTTTTGGCTGAAAATTAATACTCTTTAATTGAAAATTCAAGAACCAGGCTAAAAGTTGACCAACTTTGTTAAAAATGTATTTATTTGTTCAAATATTCATCCTTTGGGTTTAAATTTCAACTATTCTGCTGTAAACTTTTTCTTTATTGCAAATTAATTTTTCACCTAAAAATGTAATTTTTACTTTTTTTTAAATTGATATTTTTTTATTGAAAATATGTCTTCACTTGTAGAAAACTAATCTTTCTGGCTGAAATTGATACTTTCGGGTTGAAAATGTAATTGTTTTACAACAAATTTGTCTTTTGGCTTGGAAAAAGATTAATTTGGATGCAATTTTTTTCTTCTTGCTTAACTGAAAAACTTGTATTTGATGCAAATTCATATTTTTGGTTCGAAAATTCAATTTCTGGGTTGAAAGAAAAACTTCCTTGGTGAAAATTGTTTTTTTTTTTTCGTTTCGAGATTCATCATTTTGATTCAAAATTTATTTCTTCGGTTGAAAATAAAATTAGTTTGTTGAAAATTCATCTTTTTGGTTAGAAAATTTAACTTCAGGGTCGAAAGTCAAACTATTCTTGCAAACATTATTTTTGTTGTTGTTGTTGTTAAGGATTCATAATTTTAATTCAAAATTAATTCCTTTGATTGAAAATTAAATTGCTTTCTTGTAATTTTTTTTTCTCCAATGAAAACTTAATACTTAAGTGGTAAAAATTCCTATTTTCGTAGAAAATTCGTCTTCTGTTGCAAAATTTGACTTTTTTTGTTGAAAGTTTCTAAATTCAAGTATTTTGCTGACTTTTTGTTTTGTTTAAAAATTCAACTTTCTGATTGAGAATGTAAATATTTGGTTCAAAATTTGTTTTTCTTTCCTGTGAAATATCAATTATTTAATTCTTTGTTAATAACTAATCTTTTTGTTAAAAATTCAACTGTTCTTGGTCCAAGTTTAATATTTTCTGTTTGAAAATTCTACTACTTGGTTGAAAATTCATATTTGTAGGCAGAAAATTCCAGTATTTGGTTAAAACTACCAATTTTTTGAAAATTCAAGTATTTTTTTAAAAAGTCATCCTTTTTGTGCGGAAATTCAACTGTTTTGTTGAAAATTTGTCTATTCGGACAGAAAATTTGTCCTTTTGGATTTAAAGTTCACCTCTTTTTAAAAAAATTGAACTGACTTCTAAAAAAATTTAATTTTTCCTTTGAGAATATAAATTTTTTTGTTTGCAGTTTAATATTTTTTGTTCAAAATACGTCGCAGCAAAATTCATGAGAATACTGTCATTTTGTAGATAACGGCATTCTTCAAATTATTCGATGGTTTTTTGGCACTAAAATAATTTGGAAAAAATTTTATTTCAGAAAACGCCGCAATCAGATAAATAAACATTATTATTAATTTACAAATAATTATTAAAGCTGTTCAGATTAAAGGGTCATTTCTTACAAAAGATTAATTTCAGTTCATCCGGAAATTCGAGCCAAAATTACCCCTGATGAGGGTATTTTAATTTTCTGAAGCTTGATTTTTTCAGTGATTGATTTTTTGTCTCTTAAGTATCCCTTTTGAAGGTTTTTTCAATAAAGGGCCTGACCTGATCATTTATTTTCCTTTTCAATTTGTATCAGCCAGAGGAGAAAAAAATGCTGAACCTTACCCCGGATGAAGACGTTCTAATAATGAGCCTTACCTATATTTCTGTAACAAATCCTAGACTATATTATTATTGCTATTATATATTATTATATATTATTATTATTATAAGAATTATTCTAAAAAGTAGAGAAACTACGAAGGAACGATTTATTCTAAACTACTCATAATCTCATATTAAAGTAAAAAAACTTATCTTGAAATCCTTTGATACCATGGGAAATATTTTTAGGTCCATCAAAATTTTGAAATTTGTTGAAATCTATTGAGATTTCCAAAATCCTCTATAATCCTAAAAAAATTGGTGGTAATATAAATATTATTCTCCACTCCCCGAATTATTGAAATCCGTATAAATCCCTTGAAATAAAATTTAATTTATTGCAAATGAATATCTTGTCCTATATAATCACCCGGATAAAAGTATTTTAATAATAGACTATATCTACCATTTCTCTCATATTTTCTCAAAATTGTCATTTTCTTCGAATGATTTATTATTGTTTGTCCTTTGAACAAGCCCGAAACGAAAAATCATGCTTATTTTGTCCCATAATTATCAAGATTGAAAAGTTTCGTTAATTGACCTACCTCAATCTCTGTTACGTTCCCTAGACCTTAATTTCTTTCAAATGATTATTTCTTGTTATTCTTCTGCATTAGCCGAGAAAGAGGCTATTTATTTATTTTGTCCCCAAATTGCAGCCTCGGCAGAAAGAACTTTGTATAAACACAAGTTTTGGCTCCACGGAGTTTTATAGAGTCATTCTTTTTTTTCAACTGCTTTTTTATTCCGTGAAAACGCTGCAATTGACAAACTGTCAACAAAAATTAAAAAAATACATTCAAACTACATTTTTCAATTCAACATACAATTAGAACTTTTGTTAAATAAATAAATCAGGACAAGAGAAGAAAATTCAATTATTCAAAATACAAGCAGAAAGTAATAAAAGTTCTAAAGAGACTGGAAAGTCTAGAGTTAATAAAAAAAAAACAGAAGTTTAGTGAGCTTTTGCCTATTTCAAGAGCCGCGAAACCTAAACATTTGGGTATTTCAAGGCTGAATGAGCCCCCACCTCTACCACGAATCATCAGGTGATTTTTGTCAAGCGACGTTCATTGGCTGCCCGGTTCTTGTAACGATGCGCGCGCTCTAAGCATGTGTGCGTCCTTGCATTTGCGCAATGAGTATTCTAGCATGACGTCATGATCAAGATAGGATAGGTTGGAAATGTAAGGAAGGGTAGCGTAGTTGATACATCTTGACATGAGAATGCATACGCCCTTTCGGAGAAAATATTCTAAACGTAAAAGTAAATTATCAATGTTTGAATAGTAATATTTTTTGAGTGTGAAATGCATTTGCAAAATTCCGTTTCATCCTTTTATTGGTTGAAGACCTTTCAGTTTTATGAAATACAAGCAACTATCCGAAATTCGAGGTGAGAGTATCCGATTCTGATGAAATCGATCTGATACACTAACCTCAAATTTTGAATATTTAGTTTTATTTCGTGAAACTTAAAAGTCAACAATCGACAGAAGAATGTCTAATAAAATACATTATACACTCGTCAAATATCACTATTCGTACATTTATGTCTTACTTTCACGTTTAGAATATTTTCTCCGAAAAGTCGTATATATTACCATGACGTCATGCTAAAATACTCAACTCAAACCAACAAGGGCTTCCCGCTCTTCGGGCCTCTTTTCAATTGGCCAGCCATTGACTCGGGAGAGACTTCACAGGGACCGTGGTGGGAGGTGACCGAACTGCGCCACTTGGAATATCTCAGCGCCTTGGAATAATTAAGAGTTAACTGTACCAGTGGTAAAACGTCCAGAGCTAGTAATATCAAACATATTATTTTTCAAAGGATGAGTAATTATTTTCAAAATTTGTTCAATTCGGTTTTGGAATTTTTTTACATTAAAGAAAATGCAATTTTCTGTTTTCATCCCTGTTCAAAATTTCGATAGGTAGCAATGGTAGCGTTCCCACAGAATATAGGAACACAGTTTTAAAAAATTGTCTTTTTTGTTTGAAATCAACTAATTTTAATTTAAAATACAAATATTTTTTGTTGGAATATAGACTATTACATTTTTCGTTGAGAATCTTTTTTTTTTTGAAGCTTCATTTTTTCAGTTGAAATCCCTTTTTTGTACAAAGTCAAAATATTTGGTTTAAAATTATTTTTTAATTTTGTTGAAAACTGTGTTTTAATTTTGTTGAAAATTATGTTTTTATTTTGTTGAAAATTAATTTTTTTTAACTGGAAATTTTACTATTCCATGTTTGGTTAAATATTCCTGTATCTTGTTGAAAATTCATGTTTTAAGGTAGAATATTAATCTTCTCGTTGACTTATTTATGTTTTCGGTTGAAAATTCATTTCATTGGCTGAATTCATCTCCTCAATGCAAATATTTGGTAAAAAATTCATGTTTTTCGTTAAAAGTTAATACTTTTCATAGAGATTAAATCTTCTTAGTTGAAAGTTTATCTATCTAGTTGGGAATTCAACATTTCGTTAAAAATGCATTTAACTGGTTGAAAATTAATTTTTTTCTACTGAAAATTTTACTATATTCTATTTTACATTGAAGATTTATCCCCTTTAGGTAAAAATTTAACTATTTTGCTGAAAAATCGTCTTTTTTGATAGAAAGGTAATCTCAGTAGTTGGAAATTTATTTTTTGTGTTAACAGTTTATTTGTTTCTTTGAAAATGCAACTGTTCTTTTAGAAATTTATTTTTTCAACTGAAAATTCAACTATTCTATTTTTGGTTGAATTTTGTTCTTTCAGGTGAAATTTCATACATTTTCTCAAAAAATAGTATTTTTTACGGAAAATCATTCTTTTGAGTTGAAAATTCAAATATTTCTTTGAAAATTAATTTTCTTAGTGAAAGATTCATCTTTACGGAGAAAAATTTATTTCTTTAACTGAAAATTTAACTCTTTAATTTTTTGTAGAAAATTGATCTCTTTTGTCAGAAATTTACGTTGGGTAGAAATTTAGTTCAAAATTAAACTATTTTGCGAGCTATTTTGTTAAAAATTTATTTTGTTCAGTTGAAAATTAATTATTTAACTGAAAATTTACAACTTTTCTATTTTTGGTAAAAAATGTATTTGCTTCAGTTGAAAATTCATGTATTTTATTGAAAATTCGTCTTTTTGGGTATAGAAAATCAATCTTTTCGGTTGAAAATTAAAAAAACAGATACATTAAATTCAAAGATTTTTCAAGATAAATTAATTTTTTTTCGTTGAAAACAGTTTTTTTTGTTGTTGAAGATTCATCATTTTAACAAAAAAATCATTGCTTTGGTTGAAAATTCAACTATTTTGTTTAAAATTCGATTTCGTTTGGTTAGAAATTAATTTTTGACCTGAAAATGTTCTATTTTATTTTTATTGAAATTTCTTCTTTTTTTGGGTTAAAAATTCAATTATTTTAGTAAAAAATTCATATTTTTTGGTTTGAAACTCAACTGATATTTAGGAAATTTCTCTTTTTGGTTTGAAAATAGGACTCTTTATAAGACTTTAGGTTGAGGCTTGAGTTAATAAAAAGAAAACAAACCGTTAATATCAAAAATGGTATTTTTTAAATGAAGAATAATTATTTTCAAAATTTGCTGAATTCAGTTTTCGATTTTTTTTACACTAAAGCAAATACAATTTTCTGTTTTTGTCCCTGTTTGAAATGTCTGAAGTTAGATTTGAAAAAAATAAACTTTTGAGTTGGAAATTAACGTGAATTACAGAAAATCCATGGAATAGAAAAATATTTTTAAAAAAGGAATGACTATATGGAACTGAAGAACTCCATGGACACAAAAATAATAGACCTTATGCTTTAATTTCTGTCACTTTTTCTCGAGCTTCATTTCTTTGGAATGATTTATTTGTATTTTCTTTCGAACAATGGGAAATTTTGGCATTGTACTTTAATTATGGGAGTAAAAATTAGTCATTAGGAGTGAAACGATTTTGGGAGGGTGTGATGTTACAAAAGTGAGAGAAAGCCGGACTTTACAGTTTGGTTCTTAATTTCCTTGGCGGCACCCCCAAACCTCAGGGCGGGGCTCGGTCACACCTTTCTATAGAGGGGCGCGATTTTCTACCGGGCAGACTGACAGTCATCCCACGTGCATTGTTTTTGCAAGAAAAAACCCCGTGTCATCGCATCGGCGACCAGAGAAAGGACCTCGGCGAGAAGAACCCAGAGGAAATCGGATTGCTCCACGGTTGGTTTTATTTTACGGTGTTTTCGGTGGACTTTAGGCCGGTTCCTTTAAGAATCACTAATTTTTGCTGTGTCACATCAAAATTGACTTTACGACTGTTTGTCAAATCAGCTGACAAATTGGAAGACTATTTTCTCTTTAGAGAAAAAAATATTTTCAAAAATCGATATAAACAAATTTTATAAAAAATGCCCGGTTTGAGCAATTTTTGAGTGTTGGAGGTACTTTTTATTACACGTGCTTGATATTGGCTTGATAGTGACAAGCCCAATAAAGCAAGTTTCAAAATAAAAATACGTAAAACTTTTAAAAAATGCTCAAAGGCGGCATTTTTTTATAAAATTTTTCTATAAGAATTAAAAAATTGCCATGAAACGATAATATAGTTCACTGAAGCATCATTTCCTAATAAAAGCATGTTTAAAAAAAAAGTACCTCAAACTCTCAGAAATCGCTCAAACTGCGCATTTGTTTATAATAATAAGAAATACATTTCTTTTTGTTTTCTTATATTTGTGTTTTACTTCAAATTGGATTGAAAACGAAAATCACTTTATAAATATCCAAAATCATTCAAAATTCCAAAAATCAAATTATTTCATTTATGACAATAAAATAATAAATTGTTGATAATTAATTATCAATTTATAATGAAATATCAAGTTATGCTTTGAGAATGTTTTCTTGGTAAATTACACATTAATATCATTCATTTTGAATCAATCACGTGTTATTAAAAAAACCATATCTTGAATTTTCTTTTTTTTTAACTCTGAAATAGATTCAAAATTGCAGCTGAAATCGTATTTTGAACATTTTTCCGTCACTTTCCATTAGAAAATTTTTTATTTTTTCATATAATTCCTAAGCTTTTCGTTTTTAAATTCGGAAAAAATTTGACAAGGTTTCAAAGAATTCACGAGAAGGATTTTGTCGTGAATGAGAACAGAAAAAAAATGATAAATATTGTTTGTAAAAACACAAAAATTAAATTTTTCCATTGCTATTTTATAAAACTATTCATCTATAGTTAAGATTTTTTCAATTAAAAAATGAAAATGGGAGTGTGAGGTCTTAGTATGTTCAAATTTCATACAATTTCAAAATATTATTGTTAAAAAGTTGTAAACGATTTCAAATAATATTTTGAACATTTAAATTTTTTGAATCCGTTCTGTGTGCCTGATTTTGAAATATTTTATTTAAATAGAATTTTGTCTTCGTAATACGAATTTGTAAAACAAAAAATAAAAATTCTACACGTTTAAACATTTTATAATACGTCAAAAATTATCGCGTTGAATTTTCAGTTCAGAAAATTGATTAGCGACCAAAATAAGAGAATTTTTAACAAAATATCTTCAACTAATAAAATAAATTTTTAACAAAGTAGTTCAACTTTTGAAGAAGATAGTTTAATGTGCAATATTTATAAGATTAGTTTCATACTAAAAAAGAGAAATTTTGAACAAAATACATGAATTTTCAACCAAATAGTTGATTTTGCGACTAAAAGAGATAAACTTCAATCAAAAATGGAATATTATAATTTTAACATAGAAAATTTAATTTTTCGCCAAAAAAAAACAAAACGAGTTTTCAACAAAATAGTTAAATTTTTCACCTGACTAGTTCAATTTTCAACCAGAAAGATGAATTTTCAAGCAGGAAGATTAATTTTTACCAATATAGACGAATTTTCATCAGAGTACATAAATGTTCAACTAAGTGAAATTTTTAACAAAATAGTTCAGTTTTGAAATGAAACGATGAATTTTAAAACAAGAATCTTAACTTAATGCAAGAAATAAGAAATTTCAACAAAATACATTAATTTTCAACCAGGAAAGACACATTTTGACCAATATGAAAATAGTTCAATTTTAAATTGAGAAAATTAATTTTTCACATAAAAATGCGAATTTTCAACAAAATCTCTTCTACCAATAAAATAAATTTTTAACAAAGTAGTTCAACTTTCAAACAAGATAGTTGAATGTACAATTTATAAGATTAGTTTTATACTGAAAAAGTGAAATTGGGAACAAAATATGTACATGAATTTTCAACCAAATAGTTGATTTTGCGACGTAAAGAGATAAATTTGCAATCAAAAATTTAAATATTATAATTTTAACATAGAAAAATTAATTTTCAACCAAAAGAGAGAACGAGTTTTCAACAAAATAGTTATATTTTTTAGCTGAATATTCCAATTTTCAACCAGGAAAGACACATTTTTACCAATATGAAAATAGTTCAATTTTAAATTGAAAAAATTAATTTTTAACACAAAAATGCGAATTTTCAACAGAATAGTTAAGTTTTCAACCAAACCATATTTCTACTAAAATCAAGAATCATTATCCAAAAAAGTGAATTGTTAACAAAGTAGAATAGTTAAATTTTCAGTTGAAAAAGTTAATTTTCATCAAAACACAATCTGTTTTTACGAGAATAGATGAATCCTCAACCCAAAAAATAAGAAGTTTTTATAAAACAGTTGAATTTTTGACTATAAGCATGAACTTTTAACAACGAAAATTAATTTTCTACTGAAAAACACGAATTTTCAACAAAATTTATGAATTTCCAACTAAAACAGTTTAATTATTAACCAAGCATGGAGTAGTTTAATTTTCTGTCAAAGAAATTAATTTTTAACCAAAAAAAAAACAACTAATTTTCAAAAGAATAGTTGAAAACGATTTGGATTACAAGTTAATTTACTTGGATTAACTGAATTTCTTCGAAATATGTGGATAACAGGTGGATTTCCCTGGATTACAAGTGGATTACTCAAGAGTACTGGGATTACTCGAATTACTCTGGAATAAAAGTGGATTACTTCGGTTGAAAAGTTAATTACCGCGCAATAATGCTGGATTACTCTGGAATACTGGAATAACTTCAATTACTTCAAAATTCAAGAGGAAACACGGATTATAGGTGAATTCACGCGGACTAGAATAGGATTACTCCAGATCAGAATCAAATTTAGGATTAGATTTCTATTAATTACAAGTGGATTTCTAAGGAATACTGGAATTTCTTGAATTACCTTGGATTAGAAATGTATTAACCCGGATTGCAAATAAATTACTGCTAGTTAGAACTGTATCACTCCAGTTTAGAACTGGATTACTCTGGATAACAAGTGGATTACACCGAAATACTGGGATTACTTGAATCACAACAGATTACAAGTGGATTATCGCGTATTTGAACTGGATTACTCCTTACTCAAACCAAATTACTCTGGATTACAAATACAACTCCAGAATACTAGGATTACTTTAATTACTTCAAAATACAAGTCGATTACTCCTGATGACAAGTGGATTGCCTTGTATTGGAACTGGAATACTCCAGTAAAAAACTGCTATACTTTGGGTTAAAACTGTACTCTGGTTACTCTTGATTACTCTTGGTTACTCTGGAATAATAAAATTACTTTATAATACAAGTGTATTACTCTGGAATACTAGGATTATTTGAATTACTTTCTAATATAAGTTGAAACTCCCCGATTACAAGTGGATTTTGGTAGATTATAACTGAAATCAGTCCAGATTAGAACTGGATTACTCTAGATCACAAGTTGATTACTCCAGCATACTTGGATTACTTAAATCACATCGCATTATGAGTGGATTATCGCGTATCTGAATTGGATTACTCCTCACTAAAACCCCATTACTCTTGGTTACAAGTGAATTACTCCAGAATATTAGGATTACTTTAATTACTTCAGAATACAAGTGGATTACCCCGGATGGCAAGTGAATTGCCTTGTAATGGAACTGGAATACTCTAGATTAAGAGTGCTATACTCTGGATTACAAGTGTATTACTCTGGAATACTAGGATTACTGGAATTACTTCATAATATGAGGGGATTACTCTGGAATACTGGGATTATTAAAACTAATTTGGAATACAAGCTGAAACTCGCACATTACAAGTGGATTTTGGTACATTATAACTGTCTCACTCCAGATTAGAAATGTATCACTCTGAATTAA